>OY728139.1:1392910400-1393510400 GCA_963277665.1 Viscum album | reverse complement strand
ATTTATGCATCAACTTACCACTGACCATTGGTCTACTACCAAGAAGTATCCTTACCATACCTTTTATTATGGAATTATCCTTCATGGAAACTCCTATCACTATGTTTTCTTTGATGAAAATTGGATCATTAAAAAATATAATCTCACTTCTGATTGTGATATATTCTATTTCTTAGTCGTGATTTCATTTTTTGGAGTTCTAAGAAGCAACGTATCTTGGATCAATCACCTATTAAGGTTGAATTCCATGTAGTTGAAGGTAGTACAACTAATATTTTTTGGATTTACTCTCTTCTTTGTGAACTAGTATTTCCATTGAACAACAACCACTAATCAACCATGACAATGTTGGTGCTGTGAATTTGTGTTGAAATCTAGTTTCCCACTGCATATTTTTCCTTTCTCTCCACTTCCTACTTTTCCTTTCTCTACCTTCAGATCTTTTTCTTCTTAGAAGGGTGGTGCTCAAGAAATTTATGCTTTTTATGAGTCTTGGGATCCTTTGACTTGTTTTTCCTTTTCTTATTCATCATAATCACCATAGGTTTGTCATGCCCCATGTCATTATCCACTTCTAAAATCAGAGTAAAAAAGTTATGAAAGACTCTTCTGATTATTTCTCATGTCATATTCAACAATAAAACTATATAAGGTCTTGTGTGGTGAGGAAATTATGATATCTATGTTCAACGTATCCAGGAATTTAATCTCTAAGATGTATAATCATTCAATGTAGTCAATAAGCTCGATTACATGAGTCCTAGATGACACCGACTCTTCAAGATCAGTTATAAACAGAGCATTAGAGATCTTATATCTCTCTTGTATTGCATTCTCTTAGGATATGGTCCTTTAAAATTCATAGAGAAGATCAATGAAAATTACTATAAGATTGAGTTACCTATCAGGTATGGAAATGTTAGTGCCACCTTTAATGTTTCTGATCTATCTCCCTTTGAATTTTCAAATTCAAGGAGGAATATTTTTGAGGAGGGAGGAGATGATGAGGATCATGGCACAAATGGCATTGAGGGGTTGAAGGTAGACTTGATGAGGAGGGGGAGGCGCATGATTTCATAAGACCCATTGTGAGGAATTGGTGTCCCAATGACAAGGGAGTGGACCAAGAGAATGAAGGAGGCCTTAAATGGGTTAATCATGGAATTCTAACCCAAGTGGTTCTATGAATTTTCAAGCCCATCTCCCATGGAATCTTCAAATTCAAAAGGTAGTGGGCTAATTATCTTTGCTTTTCCAAAAAGGGTTGGTGCTTGTCTCCTAAAGTCATGGGCATGTACCAAAATTGTCAAAAGTTTCATTTAGGCTTTTTGAATTGAGGAAACTAGGTGTTAGACTTTTGTATCAATCTTTGGATATAAATATCCACCCCCTTATACTCTGTGCACATCATGAATGAAGGTAATGTTATTATGGTGAATTTTGCTTGCAAACTTTGTGTTCTTGCTTAATTTTTGACTTATCAAAGGATTTTTCATCCCTTGTGGCATATTGTATCTAGATTTCTTAGAGGAAGCTTCTCTTTGAGTTCTACCTTAACCATTTCCCCTCATCCTTCTTGTTGGGGAAATCCCTCAAGGTGTCCTCTCAGTGTTTTTAGGTGTGATTTTTTTTGTTGACAAAGTTAGATAACCATGAATGAGTATGGTTGGTGTTTACTGAAGTAGGTTTTTAAGGTGGCACAGTTTCTTAGTGTTTTCTAAATTTTTAGGCCTCAAAATCAAGACTTTGTTTTTGGAAAAGAAATATTTTCCACGTATGAGTAAACAGTGCATGCACGACGAATCATGGTTCGCAGAACACAAAGGAGGTACATGGAATGGTGAAGGAATTCAAAAAAGTATGGATTTCTGTATAGCAGTGTTATGCGGACTGCAAATCATGGTACGCAAACAACATAAAGGAAACGGTTCATGGGAAGACCTATGGTTTTTAGAAGGAAATTGGCATGTGGGAGGCACATCATTCGCAGGGAAGAGGTGTTGTTTCATTTTTAGATTTAGCTTCTGCAGAGGATCAAGGAGGTATGCAGACCGCGAAGGAAAAAACAGTTGGCGGAGGATCACATTATGCGGTGAAGGTTGTACCACATTGAATATTTGCGTAAAATGGTCTAGTGTATTTTGTGGATCTATTTGCCTATATAAGGACTGCTAATCCCATCATTACTCAAAGTGATTTTTCATTAGAAAACATCTTTTCTCTGGAAGAATTTGGCGAAGTCTGAAGTGGTTCACGGGGAAACAATTTTGTGAAGGAGAAGATTTCATGAGGGAAGATTTTGCAAAGGGTTAGGTAGTTCGTGGGAATAGTCTGTGAAAGGTTTTTACAAGGCTCAGCAGCTCTTAAAGAAAAATGGTCTGTGGAATAATCCATGGTCCATGAAAGAAGAGATGGTTTGTGGTAGTAGAGGCAGTCTGTGGAGGAGAAATAGTCCACGAAAGCAGAGGCAGTTCACATAGGAGAGGTGGTCTGCGAAGCACACATGCTATGCGGTGTAGTGTAGTTCACATAGGAATAAAGGTTCTTCATGGAGGATTAAATGAATATTTCTAAGGCATTAAAATAGTTCATGAAAGAAATTTACACAAACTAATAGTACACGAAAAAATGGATTTCATCTATAGGTGAAGAAGGGACTTCAATAGATCATATATCTATAGTTGAGGATGCGTTATTTCATGAAAATGAAGGTACCTACAAGTCCCTAAATTGTGAGTGGATCCCTTCTAAAAGTAGTGATCAATGGAAGAGGAAGATGGTGATCCTTTCCATCGACAGTGAGCCAGAGTAAGAGACATAAGGAGTGACCCTTGGGAAAGCATTGAGCTACCCTAAAACCTAGTAAAGGTAGTGAGCCTAAGAATATAAGTGATCTAGATCAAACCTTGTAATTTGGAAGTGAACCTTTGTGGATTTGGTACATCAACACATCACTATTTTATGCTCCTTGGACATAGCCCAGTGAGGGTGAACCAAGTAAAATTGTTGTGTCCCATGTATGATTTAATTTTTGTTCATACATTGTTACATGAGAAGGAGAGAAGAGTTTTTTTGTTTAATTATGAAAAAAGATCCGAATGGGAAGTAGTTTTAATCTATCATACCCTAATTTACCCCCCCCCCCCCCCTTTCAGGGTATTTGACCTAGTGGGCCTAATAAATGGTATCAGAGCTAAATTTTCTTTTATAAGATCTGTTTGCTTTGACTTGGTTTAGTTGATTATTGAAGTTAAAGATTCAGTATACTCTTATCTTGTTGTGACATGCCAAATAGAAGAACTAAAAATAAGAAGCATAATTTGGGTGGTATTCCTCAGTGTGGAAGTTTCTACAGAAAGGGTGTGATTTAGTTTAAGAAAACCAATGGTGTACTAAAGAAAGGTTTGGATGAATCAGAAGGTGAAATGATATACTCACTCAATGATACTGTAGAAATGAGTGAATAACTTGAAATTCAAAGTGATTTTGAAACTATTGATGATGAAGAAACTCCTAGAAGTAAAAAAGTGTAATTCATTCATGAAAAAAAGGAATTGGATCAGAAATTGGATGAAGAAATTAAATCTAAAGATATCTGGATCCAATCACTGAAAATTGAGGTCAATAAGGTAAAAGGTTTAAATAAAAATCTTATTTATGTAGATAATGGTTGGAGGGGGAAGGATGATTTCCAAGATGAATAACTACAAAATTTTTATATAAATATGTAAAAACACAAAGCTGGTGACAAGGGAAAGAATCTGAACTCAAAAGAAATTCAGAATCTGAAAGCCATGAATGATGATCTTTCTGCACATTTATTTTAACTAGTTCAAGAAAAGTAGAGTCTAAAATAGAAGAATGTATGCTGTAATGAATCTATTTCTCAGAAATATTCTAAAATAAAGGATCAAGCTAACATGATAGATAAAAACTCCCAAGAATTGTATGTTGAGATAACTAGTGGGAAGACTCTCATAAGAGAACATAATGCTCAACTTGAATCTAGGGGAAAGAAGATTCAACAATTAGGAGAAGATCTAGAGTTAGTCAAGAAAGAAGTGGGGAAATCTAATGCCAAAGGAAATCCTAAATTGAAGGATGATTTTCAATTACTATTTGATTATTCTTTAGCTAGTGATAATGAAATGAAAAGAAAATATGCTACTTTAGAGGAAAAACATGAAAGGATTCTTTCATCCCAAAGGCTATCTAGTTTTGGAAAAATTGATATTGGATATGATGATCCCTCTACCATGCATAATAGGAAGAGATCTATGAATAATTCCAAAAATGGGAAAAATCTTGTAGTTATTGGAAGCATACCTAAAAAGGATTTTATAGGAAGTAATGATAGCATGTGTTATTTATGTGGAATGCATAATCATACTTCAAGTTTTTGTTTTGAGGCATTGGAATATATTTCATTATGTGAAGAGAGAAATATTTCTAAATCTATGAATAAGAAGAAGTGTCTTGATAAATAAAAAATAAGAGTATCTCAAAAGAAAGTTTCCAAGAAATGCTACTATTGTGGAAGATTGGGACACACCATGAGTATGTGTCATAAATCCCAAGGGCTTAGTGTCAAAATAAGAACTCTAGATGCATCAAAATCACATCCAAGGAAGGATGAAATGAGGTATAAATTTAATGGAATATGTTTTACATGTTCTAATCCTGGGCATTTGGAAAGACATTGTAGTAAGAAGAAAGACGGGAAGGAAAAGGAACTCAGAAGGATATCCCCAACACTGATAGTATATAATAAAAAATCCTATATTGGAAGTAAACATGATGAGTTGAAAATTAGATTTACAGCCTCAGGGGAATCACAAGGAGCTCAATGAAAGGTATATCAATCACCTCTTATGTTACACTCACAACAACTCTCTTGGAAATAATGTGAACAAACCTAGAAGTTAAAGGGAGGATATGCTCTAGTTGTGATTAATAATAATGTAAATTCAGTAGAAGACTCAACCCTGGTATGAAAGGGTGGCATGACACGGATTACTAATAAAAGAAAAATGAATAAATAATGCCTTGAAAAATTTACATTTCATGCCACATAGAAATAAGTGAAGCTAACAAAAAGATCTCTATAATGAAGGAAGAAGAAAGATAAGATGAATGGTGAAAATATTCCTACTCAAAGAAAGAGTCATGAAAATGGCATATTAGTGGCGAATCAAAGAAGGAAAATTTTACAAATGGGTCTAAACCCAAAATTGTGAAAACGTACAATCTTACAGAATCCAAATATCAGAAGAAGACTCGGCATGTGGGTAAAGAATGTTTAGTCATATGGTGAGAATAGTTTAAGTTGGCTAGGTAGTTGGAACATGGACAAAAATAGTACAGTGCTTTGCAAGAAAGTATCAAAGGTTTATCCCGTCAGGATCAACCACAATCCTCTTCTTGAGGATTCCAAAGGTTCCCCTATCCCTATGTGTATAAATGTTATTAAATGATGTTCAAGTGTTTTAGGTTCAAGTGAAGATACGATCCAAGGGGATGTGGCATCAAAAGATGCAAAGTGGTGATGTGATGTGCTCCAAAATGTCAACTAATTCAAATCAATTACCAGAGATGAAGAAGAAATCTAGAAGAATTACTTAAAA
Source organism: Viscum album (assembly GCA_963277665.1). Lineage (NCBI taxonomy): Eukaryota > Viridiplantae > Streptophyta > Magnoliopsida > Santalales > Viscaceae > Viscum > Viscum album. The sequence goes on along the minus strand of OY728139.1, from coordinate 1,393,504,776 downwards.
GGAGTTAATGTTTTATGGATACATGAGATATGTGGAAGTAATTGAGTGAAATGGATAGTAATGGCGTTATTAACTTTATATATTTTTTCCTACACTGAGTTTCAACTGATTAGGCTTAGTGGTTTTGTTGATGTCTCATTTCTAAGTGGTAAAATCACCCAATGAAAAATATCATTGAAGATAACTACAACTCAAAAATGTTATTGAGATAAAGAAGTTTCTCAAACCTGCAATCACTTGTGGAGAAATGATGCAGGAGAAGAAGAATGTTTGTGGGTCCAAACAGTGGTCCTAGAAACTAGAAGAGTTTCATATCATAGGTAGAGCATTCTATCTCTTAATCAGATGCAAGATCTCAATTGTTTAGAAAGGATGAAATTTTATGTTCAAGAAGAAAAATTGGGGGACAATAAGTATCATTCATGTATTTTAAAAAGAGTTTATGAAAGTAGTTAAAAGCAATGATGTCACTATAGTAGAGAATGATTAGAATCTTCAACAACACAATGAACAGTTTCCTGATGATAGTGACAAATAGGTAAGAAACTCAGAGGGAGTTGAAGTGGAAAATAATGATTCATAAGAAGATACTAATGATGAGTATGAGGAAGCAGTTGTATATGGGAATTGGGTTTAGGTTATGAATAAAGATATTGACCAAATAAATAAGAATCAGACATGGGAGATTGATTTGAGACCAAAAGACAAGAATTTCATTGAGATTAAATGGGTCTTTCACAGCAAAATGAATGAATATGGTGTGATAATTCAAAGCAAATCATGACTAGTGTGCAAAGGGTACTACCAGATAGAAGTTATCAATGTTTATGAAACATTTTCACCTATTTCAAGTCTAGAAACAATCATATTATTCTTGGTCATAGTAGTGCAAAGAAATTTCAAGGTTTTCCAGATGGATGTCGAGTTAGCACTTCTGAATGGGGTTCTAGAAGAAGAAGTTTATATTAAGAAGAAAAATGGTTTTCTAATTCATAAAGATGAGATTAGATTTTTTTTGGCTGAATAAGGTGTTATATGGGTTGAATTAAGCACCAAGATCATGGTATTCAAGGCAGGATCAGTTTTTGAAGAAGCTCAGTTTCCAACAAGGTGGAGTTGATTAAAATTTATATGTCAACAATGATAGTAATAAAAGTATGATGGTTTTGGTTTATGTAAATGAAAGAATATTTGATGGATCAAATGAAGCACAGTGCAGACAGTTTTCTAAATTCATTAAAAGTGAGTTTAAAATGTCAATAATTAGTGAACTGAAGTTTTTCCTTAGTTTATAGGTGACACAAGGAAATAATAGAACATTAATTTCTCAATATAAATATGCCAAGGAAGTTTTGAGAAGGTTTTAAATGTATAATTACAAGGATATAAATACTCTAGTAACTACCCAGATGAAATTGTCTCGTGATGATGAAGACAAAGTGGTTAATGTCACAGAATACAGAAAAATCATTAGAAGCCTGTTTTATTTAATAGTGACATAACCATATATTTTTTTCCACATATCAAGTAACATGGTATCAAAGTAGTCCCAAGGAAACCCACTTACTTTTAGTGAAAAAAATACTTTGGTATATCAAGGGAACAATATATATCAATTTTATGTACAATGAAAAATCTTAGAAATAGTTATTAGGATATACAGATGCAGATTGGGCCGAATTAGCGGATGACAAAAAATCAGCATCAGTTGGTGCATTTTGTCTTGGTAGTTTCTTTATTTCTTGGATAAACAAGAAACATGATTTCATTTCATTGAGCACCTCAAAATCTGAATATATTTCGGCCACTCAAGCATGCACACAATTATTGTGGATGAAGCAACAACTTGAGGATATGGGAGTTGAAGTGGAATCTCAGATCAGAATCCATTGCGATAATTCAAGTGTTATAAATCTTATAAAAAATCAATTCCATAACTTGAGGACAAATAACATTGAAATCAAGTATCATTTCATCAAGGATAAAATGGAGCAAGGGCTTGTGAGGTTGGAGTATGTGCCTACATAACAACATGTTGCAGACATTCTTACAAAGTCCATACCCAAAGAAGTGTTTGAACGATGTCGACTAGATCTTAGAGTACAATCGACTCCCTGCACTTAAAGAAGTGTGGATGTGGAACCCCCTCTCCCTGAGGTATGGTGTTTCTTTCGCTAATGTGTTGATCTGTGTTCTTTACCCTATTGAAAACCATAACGAAGCGACCTTTGGGTTCATTGAAAAAGGGAGAGAAATTGTGGCTATTAATGGGTAGAAAATGTCTTAGTCAAGACACTAGGAGAAGGTGATAGGAGTAGAAAGATAGGGGGAGCAACAAGATAGAGAGAGTTTTAAATATAATGATGCTAGAAGTGTTCGATCAAAGATTATATATTACAACATATGAAGTTTGTGATGAAAATAGATGAGTGGTGTTGGAATGGAATGAAGTGATTCATTGATAAAATTTGCATTATACTCTTGTTTCTCACATCGAGCATGACTCATGTGGGATTAGAGTTTCTGTTGAGTAAATATTTGATCATTATCTTAATCCCAAGAAGTGACTGCTAAAAAAGTTGAAATAAGCTTTAACGATTGTATCAAATTGAAAAGAGTTTTCAACAAACATAAAGGGGGAGATTGTTGGGGAAAATCCCTCAAGGAATCCTTTCAGTGTTTTTGGGTGTGATTTTGTTTGTTGACAAATCTAGATGACTGTGAATGGGTATGGTTGGTGTTTTCCAAAGTAGGTTTTTAAGGTGGTGCAGTTTCCCAATATTTTCTAAAATTTTTGGCCTCAAAATCGGGACTTTGTTTTTGGAAAAGGAAGATTTTCTACCTAGGAGTGAATAGTATGCACACTGCGAAGCACAGTTCACAGAATGAAAAGGAGGTACACAGAACTGTGAAGTAATTCAACAAAGTAAGGATTTCCATATAGTATCACTATGCAGACCGCGAAGCATGGTACACAAATCACGTAGAGGAAATGATTCGTGGGATGAAAATGGTTAGTGGGAAGGCTTGCGGTTCGCAAAAGGAAAAAGATATGCGAGAGGCACATTATTCGTAGTGAAGAGGTGGGGTTTCATTTGAGGAATCAGTCATTGTAGAGGATCAAGGCAGTACACGAACCGCAGAGGGAAAATTGGTTAGCAGAGGAGCATAGTATGCAGTGAAGGTTGTACTACATTGAAGACTTTCATAAAATGGATCATCAGATTTTTTGGATCCATTTTCCTATATAAGGATCATTAATTCCATCATTTCTCAGAGTGATTTTTCATTAGAAAACATCTTTTATCTAGAACAATTCGGCTAAGTCCGAAGTGGTTCATGGGGAAATAATTCTGTGAAGGAGAAGAGTTTGTGAGGGAGGATTCCGTAGAGGGTGAGGTAGTTTAGAGGAATAGTCCACAAAAGGTTTTTGCGAGGATCAACAGCTCGCAAAGTAAAAGGGTTTGTAGTGTAAGATTTGTTCTGTGGAGGAAGAGTTTGTATATAGAAGAAGTCACATTCCCCAGAATGAGATACGGTTCGTGGAAGTGGAGGCAGTTCCTGGAGGAGAAATGATCCTCAGAAGTGGAGGTAGTCCACGAAGGAGAGGTGGTATGCAAAGCACACACACTATGTGATGTGGTACAGTTCTTAGAGGAAGCAAGGTTGTTCACCAAGGATTAAATTAATCTTTCAAAGTCAATAAAATAGTTTGTGAAAGTAATTTATGTAAACTAACAGTATGTGGAAAAGTGGATTTCATCTATGGTTGAAGAAGAGACTTCAATAGAGCATCTATATACAGTTGATGATGCATTCTTTCATGCAAATAAAGGGACCTATATGTCTATAAACTATGATTGGATCCCTTCCAAGAGTAGTGATCAAAGGAAGAGGAATACGATGATCCTTTCCACCAGTAGTGAGCTAGAGAAAGAGACATGGGGAGTGACCCTTGGGAAAGCAGTGATCTGACCCTAAAACTTATAAAGACAGTGAGTCTAGGCATAGAATTTATCTAGCCTGAACCTTGTAATTTGGAAGTGAGCCTTAGTGGATTTGGTACATCAGCACATCTTCATTATATGTTCCTTGGATATATCCCAGTTAGGGTGAACCAAGTAAAATTGTTATGTCCCGTCCATGATTTAATTTATGGTCATACATTGTTACGGGAGAAGGAGGGAATAGTGTTTTTTTAATGACAAAACAAGATATGAAGGGGTGGTAGTTTTAATCTGTCATACCCTAATTCACCCCCCCCCCCCCCTCAGGGTATTTGACCTAGTGTGCCTAACACTTATCATTTTCACTATCTACACCACATTTCACTTGTTTTCTTACGGTGATCCAGGTGCTTAATACACAAAAATTGAACAAGGTTACTAGGAAAATTCCTAGTGGGTCTTGGATCATGTATCAATTGGTTTTTTTATTAATATTACTTTATTAGAATTTTTTTCTAATGCTTTTATTATTTTTAGTAGTTTGATTAATATTAGTTTTATTATTAGTTTATTAACATTTATTAGTATTTATTTTAATTTTCTATATTAATATTATATATTATTGTATGGAATTATAAATATTTTAGTATTAATAATAATAGTATTAATTTTATTAGTTTTATTATTATTATATTTTTATTTAATAGTAATAGTATTAATTATAGTTGTATTAATTATAGTTGTATTAATTATATTTTTTCTATTTTTTATCATTAAATTAGATTAAAATTTAATTTTTTGTTATTATTTTTAGGATAGGTTGTAATTTTATCTAACCGCTAAATATTTTTTATATATTATGTTAGTATATCTAATCTTAGGCACCCCACACCACTCCTCTAGGATGCCTCCTCACCAACACCTCTACTATCCAAGTGTTGGAAGCTCAACCTCCTCTCATCCCCAACAGTTTGATCATGCCCCCTCCTATGTGTTGAAAACACCAACAAGTGGAGGCATCCACCTCCTCCCTCCATGTCCATAGTGCACCTCAACACTCCATGCACACTAGTCGATCGGTCATGAAACACCAAGCCTGGCCTCCTCTCTTCACCAGTACCACAGGCGTAGCCTCCTCCTCATGCAGCTATATCCATAGTGCCTCTCCACCATCATGCTCTACCCTCGATCACACCACTAGACCATGACCATCCACTCTACTGAAGCACCTCCCATGCAGCAACATCGGTCATTGGTGGACATCTCCTCTTGTATGCAGCAGTAGTCGCACGACCATCCCCACTCCAAACACTACCATCAGCACTACCTCCTCTCCACTGCAAGACACCACATGCGGAATCAGTTGCTCATGTATTGTATTCAATGATAGTCATCATGCATTTCTATTACCATTTGGGCATGACATCATCACGTGCGGTGGATTCTATTTGCTTCCAAAGATCGGCACTATGCGCCAAGAGAGAGTGCAGATCCAATCATTTTTTTAAGGGTCTGATGGTTTGGTTTGACATTACAGTGATCAATGGAGTGAAGGTTATTATTTTATGATCATCTAAGTCATCTTACAATGACAACTGCGATGACACAAGCACAGTGATATTTTTTTATTATTTTATGTGTTGCGCCATCGTCGTGGCTGGCTAATATCTTTGGTGTAAAATTTTTGATGAACGTGTTGGTAATCACATGCAATTATTTACTTCCATATTGGATTTCCAATATTTTAATATTAACTGGATGTTTATTTAATTAATTATATATTCATTTGAATTAATTTTTATTTGGACCCTGCACACTTGCTTTGGTTCTCATTCGTGTGATACATAATAAGTAATCATGAGTAGGAGATCATTAGAGAATTTATTTGTCTAGAAGTCAATCATGCGCATGAGGGAATCGTAAATCATACAAGATTGAATTATTAATAAATAAATATATTAATTGAAAATTAATATTTTGTATGTATTCTCCTTAAAAAATTTATGAGTGATACTTAATTAGTGATCTCATACGAGCAAACCCACCAAAAATAGATACTTTGACTTTGTGAGAGACGGGTTGTGGTATTTCACCAAGTAATTTGATGCTACAATGAAACAAAAATTAGCCATCAGGACAGAGAATGAAAGGACAGATGATTTTTATGAAAATTAAAATAATATATAACATCATATAATGAGACCTGATAGTATTTTTATTAAATTTGGAATCAATTATAATTGAATAAATAAATATTCAGATGTGGGAATTAAATAATTGGTATTCCATGAACCTGAATGGACATCATAACTCTGACTCTTCCATCTCTACCTATTTCTTCTATAGATTAATTTAGTTCACTTAAATAGTTTTAGTTATTTTAAACAGTTGTTTTTAAATAGCTATTTAGTTTTTAGAAGTTTTGGTTTTTAATAATTTGTAAAACTCTTCTTGTAACGCCCCGACCCCAGTTACCCAGAGTCGGTGCATTATTACATAACATTGGCATGATCACAAGAAAGATCAAATCTCGAAAGACCGATTGGTTTAGTAGCCTTGGAAACAGTAGATATATTCATCAGGTTTACATTACATCATAAAATGAAAACTACAACAATATAGTCTCCATAGACCACACTCTTATCCCCTCATACTATCCCTAAAGGTCATTCATAATTTACTTATTCATACCCTGGGAAAAATAAAACATAGAAAAGGGGTGAGCTCAAATGCCCAGTAAGGATAACAATATAGAGGAAACTTTCATAAATAAGAATAAACATTTAAGGCAATGTATAACTAAAACAAAATCCTTTTAAACTTGAAAATAAACATAGTATGGAAAAAATAAAATGAAATGATGCCATTTACTTATTCACATGGATATTCTACTAATTGAATAATCACATGAAATATCAATAACCACTTTCATAATGATGTAATGCATAATCCCAGACTATCATAACCACATAGTCAAGGCCTCGTGCCAAGAATACAAATAAGATTTTGTCAAGGCCTTGTGCCAAGACACTAGTTTGTCTCATGAGACCTACCGATGCATCGAGGAGCTATAGCGGGCTCCACCCGTCACATATTAAGTCCAATGCATTCCCATATGAAAAGGTTTAAACATAACATAAACATTCGTATTAAAACTAGCATACGAAATGTCAATACTTTCACCATAAACCATGAATGGTATAAAAATAGAACATCCATAGTCAAACATATCACAAAACCTTCAATACAATATAAAATATTTGTATAATAATAAATAAACTTCAAATAAGCGTAAAATCCATCAAAGGATGTTGAAATAGATGAAATCAAAACTCTTTTTAGGGAAATATCTCTTTCTATTTTGAAATAATTTAAGAGTCGTATATTTATAAAATAAAAAATTTTCTTTGAAAATATTCTTATAAGATTGTAAGGTAAGCTTCGATGATTTTATAACGGTGGAAAATATCCACACCTGCCGTATAAGTTAAAAAAACATTCTTACCTTAATCCTGTCGAAAAGGTTAAAAAGCACCTTGTTTGGAAAACGATGGAAAGATTCCTTTATAAACCTCTTATAAAAAGTCAAACAAGGGTATAAATGACTTTAACCAATATTCTTATAAATGGTAAAAATGTTTTGAAATATATTTTGAAGAAACATGGATGTGGATGATAAAGAAATCCCAGTATATTATTACGTATAAACAACCTCGGATAATGAAGAGATTGCGAAATAAACTCTTACCAATTTGGTAACTTACGAAACATACACCCCATGAAAGAGGTATCATACAATTAATATGTAAATACACATAAAATAAAGTTTATTACACAAAGAATACAATTATGGGCAGTACATACACCACACAAAATCTAATAGTGGTAATATGGCATGAATCTCACGGGAATAAGGAGTGAGATGAAAACCCCTTACCTTGTACTTTTCCTTGGTTGGGGGTAGGTTAACCTCCTGTATAATGGTGAAATAATTTTTATTAAATTATACAAGAATCATATATATTAATATGATATCATATATGATCTTTTAACATTGCTTTGTTAATAATATCTTAGTATTATCGTCGTTTCGGGTGTAAACTTACTCATTTTCTTTTATATGTTTTGTTACGTAAGCCATGTTTGTCATGGATAGGTTGTATCTTATTCATATCCAGAATGATATCAATTCCTTAAACATTATTTTTAAATCATAAAATGATAATTATACTTGAATGGATACGATGGAGAATGAATCTCATCGCGTTCGTGGAGACGGTAGTCCGTACGTACGCACGAGCGACAATATCATTATTTTGATATTAAAATAATATATAATTGGATGGTATATTATATATACAGAATCATTATCATGTTATATTTATTATTTATATGAATTACACATCATTATTATACCCATCCAAATAATAATATATTGAATAACAATTACACCACGATGTGGAGACGGTAAGCCGTACGTACTCACGTATGGTGACATGTTATTCAAAGGGTGGATAGAATACTGAATATGGTTGTACCATATTTATAATAACATAAAAGTATATATAAGATACTGGAGTTATTATTTTATAATTTTAATAACAAAGAAAGAAGAAGTAGAAGAAGAAAGGAACTTGAAAAAGGGTGGTGAAATCATTACCTCTTCTTCGGGTTCTTCCTTTTGATTTGATCAAAAGGGCTCCTTAGGTTGGATTTATGATCAAAATAAGGCCTCTAGGTTGTATTGAGGGAAGTTTAGAGAGTATTTGGGCAGAGTTTGGCCGAACCAAAAGGCTTTGAAGGTGTGATGTATTGAGAAGGAGGAGTGCCCTTTTATAAGAGGGGTGAGGGGCACCTTTGGAAAAACTAAAAATATTAATTTATAATAAATTCATATTTAGTTTATAATGGATCCAAAGTTGATTATTTAAAAGTTAAGGTGGGGATGGGTCGAAAACCACTCAACCAATAGAATTTAGACAGGTTTGGGTTACTATATTAACCTTATCTTTAAGTATTAACTATAAGTTAATTAGTTTCACTTTTACAATGTCTCTTTGTATTTTTATATTATATGGTTAATAAACTTAGTATATACATCCAAGAGACCCCAAAGTGGTCCATAAATGATATACCTATCATGATATAAGTCTCTTGGACGAACCTTAGATTTTTAGGAATTTAATATCAATTAATAATATAATATTTGTTTTAAAAACTCTTTTATGTCAATTTTGACACTATTCAATAGTTGAATTTTTGTGAAACTCATAACAGAATGATTACTTCGAAAAAAGTCAATTAAATCAATCCTAATATGTCATATTATCCTATAAAATTAGTGTAATTCATTAAAAGTCTCAAATTATATTTATTTGGGTATTTATAATATCAATTATTTTAATTTTTCACTATTATGTTAATTACTGCATCATCATTGTGTCATAAATAAATTATATTATTTAATGTCTAAAAATTATAAATAAAATATCATTATGTAGTAAATCTTTTTATATTTCTAATTAATATTTACAATCAAATTTATCTTATGTATAACCCTATATTAAAAATGTTTTAGTAAATAAACTTTGATTTTAACTCTTTTAACTCTTCTTTGAATTAAATAATAATAAATGTCCTAATCTGATCCAAGTGGACCTAAATGATAATATTTTATTCCTAAGGTTTTTTTTGGTCGAGATACACTTGTACAATAGAATTAGGACATGTGTTAGGGTAATATTAATATCATTTTTACCCTTAATTACCCTATTTACTTTTAACCGTGGTAAATAAAAGTAAAAAGTTACTATTCACCAAAAATTATTTTCATCTCATTGAACCACATTTCACTACTTTATATTAACCGTGTCTTTAGGATTTTCTAAATTCCCTTCACAGAAGCGGTAAAATTAAGTTTTATGAAAAAGTCAATTTTTTAACTACCACTTAGTGGTTTCACTATTCATCAAAAATTGAAGTTTTTCAGAACAATGCCAAAATTTCACCCTAAGCTATAATTGATATTCCGAATTCAAAAATGATGTCAATTTTACAAAATTCCAAACATATAAGTTGCATTAATTAATTTTATAATTAATTCTCTCTATTACAACAAAGTGTGTTTTTAAGAAACAATATATATCAAAAGATTGACAATTGTTTATGTCCAATTTCAAAGTGAAATTAATTCTAATGAACACCATTGAATAAAATGATAAAAATATATTCTAATTATACTTTAAAACTAATCAATGATATAATTTATCACTATAAATAATTTTGATTAAAAAAGTTGTTTTTAAGTATTTTTCACTATTCATAAAAATTGGAAGTTCTCAGAAAAATACAAAAAATTCAACTTAGGATAATTTCGATATTCCGAATCCAAAAATGAATTCCATTTTGAAATATAAAATATATATAATTTCAAAAAGTAGGTATTACTATTCATAATGGCTAGTTTGATTGGTTGTGGTGTGTTAGAACTCGATGTTGCGTACAACACACGCTATCACATTATTCAAAGAGAAGCGTACCGTAGAAGTTTGGGGTGTTACATTCTCCACTCCTTCAAATAATTTCATCCTCTAAATTTATAGAACACTACCGAATGAAAAGACTCAAGTGGTTCTTCATCATAAGTTCCTCGGGTTCCCATGTTGCCTCTTCCATCTTATGGTTTCTCCACAAAACTTTTACCAGACGCGTCGTTCGGTTTCTCAATACTTGTTCTCTCGTATCAAGAATCTGGATGGGCTCTTCGCAATAAGACAGATCAGGTTCTAGTTATAATTCCTCATAGGTGAGTACATGCGTTGGGTCAAGCATGTATTTCCTCAATAGAGATACGTGGAACACATCGTGAACTTTGGAGAGACTTGGCAGCATTGCCAATCGGTAAGCTACAGCCCCAATTCGTTCTAGAATTTCGAAAGGTCCAATGTACCTGAGACTCAATTTACCTTTCTTACCAAAACGTATGACTCCCTTCCATGGAGATACCTTTAGGAAAACATGATCACCGACTTGAAATTCCAAATCCTTCCTTCGATTATCGGCATAGCTCTTCTGCCTACTTTGATCTGCTTTGATGTGATTTTGGATTACCTTCACCTTTTCCATCATTTCCTCCACTAGTTCTAGACCTACAAGTTTTCTTTCACCAATGTTATCCCAACAGGTTGGTGTGCGACATCTCTTTCCATATAACGCTTCATATGGTGCCATCTGAATACTCGAATGGAAGCTATTGTTATAGGAAAATTCTACCAAAGGTAAATATTGATCCCACATACCCTGAAAGTCTAGTGAGCAGGATCTCAACATGTATTCTAAGGTTTGAATAGTTTGTTTTGATTGTCCATCAGTATGAGGGTGGTAGGCAGTGATCAAATGAAGTTCAGTATCCAAGGATTTATGAAGACTTTTCCAGAATCTTGAAGTAAAATGGGGATCACGATTAGAAACAATTGATAGGGGTACTCCATGAAGTCTCACAACTTCATTAATATATAGTCTTTCTAGACGTTCCAGTGGTATATCTTCTCTTATAGCAAGAAAATGTGCTGACTTGGTAAGACGATCAACAATAACCCATATTGCATCGTTCCTTCTAGGAGTCTTTGGTAGTCCCATGAAAAAGTCCATCGTAATATTGTCCCATTTCCACTCAGGTATGGGAAGAGGTTTCAATACTCCACCAGGTTGTTACCTTCCAGCTTTCACTTGTTGACAAACCATACATCTTGACACAAAATCGGCAATCTCCCTTTTCATGTTGTCCCACCAAAAATATTCCTTCAAATCTCTATACATTTTGGTGCTCCCAGGGTGTATGGAGAAATTGGAACTATGAGCATCATCCAGCAATTCCCTTTTTAGATCAGGTATATCGGGAACACAAAGGCTCTTTCCGAATTTCAAAATTCCATCTTCATACACAAAGTCTCAATCTCCCATCATTCACAGCTTTAATCTTCTTTTGAAATTCTTCATCATCGGTCTGAGAACTCTTAATTCTTTCTAGTAAAGATGGTTTGGCAACCATTTGAAAAAGCATTGATGTTTCACCTTCCCTGGTTATTCACATGTCCATATTCACTAGATCCATGAAAATTGGATCCCTTTCAATTCTCATCCCGTTCAAAACTCCATGGTCTTTTCTGCTCAAAGCATCTGCCACCTTGTTTTCTTTCCCCGGGTGGTAGTGTATCGTACAATCATAATCTTTGAGTAATTCAAGCCATCTCCTTTGCCTCAGGTTGAGTTCCTTTTGTGAGAAAATATACTTCAAACTCTTGTGATCAGTATAAATATCACATTTTTCACCATAGAGGTAGTGCCTCTATATCTTTAAAGCAAAGATCACAGCTGCTAACTCAAGATCATGAGTAGGATAGTTTTTTTCATGAATTTTCAACTGTCGTGATGCATAGGTAATAACCCTATCATTCTGAATAAGGACACAACCAAGTCCTTTCTTCGATGCATCACTATAAATAATGAACCCATCATTCCCTGATGGTAGATTCAATATAGGATCATTCACTAATCTTCTCTTCAGTTATTTAAAACATTCCTCACACTCTTTTTTCCAAACAAATTTAACCCCTTTACGTGTGATCTTCGTTAATGGGTTAGCCAATCGGGAAAAATTCTGGACGAAACGTCGATAATAACTTGATAAACCAATAAAACTACATACCTCAGTTATACTCGTAGGTGTTGTCCATTCTTGGATTGCCTTGGTCTTATAAGGATCAACAGAGATTCCATCTTTAGAGAAAATATGGCCAAGAAAAGAAATCTCCTGAATCCAGAATTCACACTTGCTAAACTTCCCATATAATTCATGTCTTCTCAAAGTCTTCAGGATAATGCGCAAGTGATTTTCATGATCTTCGTAGCTTTTAGAGTATACCAAGATATCATCAATAAATACCACCACAAATTCATTGAGATATTCCTTGAAAACTCTATTCATCAGATCCATGAATACAGAGGGTGCATTAGTCAATCCAAAAGGCATTACGGTAAACTCGTAATGCCCGTACCTGGTTCGAAATGCTGTCTTCGGAATGTCTTCCTTCTTTACACACAACTGATGGTATCCAGATCGAAGGTCAATCTTTGAAAAGTATTGAGCTCCATGCAGTTGGTCAAATAAATCATCAATGCGAGGTAGGGGATACTTGTTCTTTATTGTTATGGCATTGATCTCCATGTAGTCGATACATAACCTCATAGATCCATCTTTCTTTTTAACAAAAAGAACAGGGGATCCCCATGGAGAAACACTAGGGCGAATAAATCCCTTATTACTCAATTCCTCTAGTTGTTTCTTTAGTTCGACTAATTCCACAGTGGCCATTCTATAAGGGGTCTTCGATATTGGCCTTGATCCAGGAATTAAATCAATGGAAAACTCAACTTCTCATTCTGGAGGATGTCCAGGTAAATCTTCCGGAAATACATCTACATATTCTTTCACAATAGGTACATCCTCTATTTGAACATTTCTTTCCTCACCCACAGTCATTTCATTCTCTTCCTCCCTAATAATTGAATTTAGTTGAGCTACTGGGGGTGGATCTAGATAAGAATTAGGTGGTGACAATTCTGCTCTAAAGATAAGGTGTTCCTTATCATCATCATCAAGAATCTTAACCTCTTTCTTCTTAAAATAAATCTTCTCATCATAGTCTAAAAGCCAGTCCATACCGAGGATAATATCAAACTCAATCATAGGTATGACGATGAGATCAGCAGATAAAGAACATTTATGTGCTCTAATGGGGACTGATTCACAAAACTTTGTTGCAATGATACTTCCCTTAGGAGTTTTAACTGACAACTCCCTGGTTAAATCAAATTGGAAATATCTAATTTTCTTAGCAAACTGGGAAGATATGAAACAATGTGATGATCCAGAATCAAATAATGCATTTTCTAAACTTGATGAAACCATTAAATTATCTGCCACCACGTCTTTCGGAGCTTCTACCTTAGCAGTAGTGATGGCATAAACTTGGCCTTGATCCCTTGGAATTTTCTGGGGTAAGTTCCCCTGACGCTTAGGACATTCATTTGCATAATGTCTCATCTCCCTACAATTGTAGCACTGAACATTGGTAGCTTCCTTCTTCCCTTTGCAATCACGAGCTTGGTGGCCTTTTTCACCACACTTGTAACAGACTCCCGTTCCCTTCAAGCAAGTACCGGGGTGTTTCTTCCCATATTTACCACCGGATGGATATTCAACCTTTCCCTTATTCCGCTTATTTCCATTCCCAGATTGATCGGTAGATCTCTTCTTCTATTTCTTTTCTTTAAAGTCATAAGACTTAGAGAATTCCTTTTCGGTCTTGATAGCACATAAGACAATGTCTTCGTACGACGAGAAGGATTGTGAGACTAATGCTCGATGGAGAAATGGTTTTAACCCATCAAATAAATGATCAATCTTACTTCTTGGGTTACGTATATAATCTCCAGCATACCTTGTTATCCTTGTAAAGTTAGCCTCATACTTTGCGACATTCTCATCCTCCTTTTGTCTCAGACTCAGAAATTTCCTTTCCATATTTGCTCGATGGTCATGAGGCAAGTATTTTTCTAAAAACAGATCTTTGAACTCCCTCCATTCCATATTTTATAATTCATCATCTTCCTTCGTATTTTGAATCAATGACCACCATTGATCAGCATCTCCAGTGAGGCGGTAAACTGTCATGATAACTTTTTCCCTTTCACTACTCCCCAAATCCTGAAATATTTTCTCTAGGGAATTTATCCATTGCTCAGCTACTAAGGGATTTGTACTCCCATTGAACATTGGTGGTTTTTGCCTCATGAATTGATCTAACATTGATCTTCCACGCTGCGGATCAGGGTGCTTCATACGGGTAAGGTTATTATTCATAACCTGAGTGAGTTGTCCTAGTATGGTGATTAGCTGATCGGCACCAGTTGCATCACCAGCTCCACCATAATTATCTTGAGCAGGAGGGAAATCCCTACATGGAGTGCGTGCATTGATATGGTTTCCATTTCTTCCACTAGGCACCATTTCTAAATAATGGCATAAACTAGATCAGTTTATAATCCCATACTTATAAAACACTTAACATAAATTGAACTATTTGTGGATATAATCCATAATCATAAGAATGTTTTCATTGAGGAAGTATATACTAATAAATC
Source organism: Viscum album (assembly GCA_963277665.1). NCBI lineage: Eukaryota > Viridiplantae > Streptophyta > Magnoliopsida > Santalales > Viscaceae > Viscum > Viscum album. The sequence goes on along the minus strand of OY728139.1, from coordinate 1,393,489,624 downwards.
CTTCATAATGATTTGTAAAGAAAATTAGAGTTATCCTAAGTATATCCCACAGGAGTGTCGTAACCAAGAGTGCAGCAAGGCCTGTTGTCGTGCACCAGTTCCCGTTCGAGTCTAGCTCAAAGCGGTGTTTTCGGGTTTTACCCCTAGGTACATCTGTGCCAGAGCCTCCTCTACCTGCTCGTATCCAGACAGGGATGTATTTCTTGTAAAACTCACAAAATCTATAAAATACCAAAATTCTAGGAAGTTCTTCTATACTAATCCTCAAAGTCCATCTTAAATCTATGTGCTCTAATCAGAGTTTATCTAAATCTAGATTCCAAGGTTTGTACTAAACTTCCTCTGATACCAACTATAACGCCCCGAACCCAGTTACCCAGAGTCGGTGCATTATTACATAACATTGGCATGATCACAAGAAAGATCAAATCTCGAAAGACCGATTGGTTTAGTAGCCTTGGAAACACTAGATATATTAATAAGGTTTACATTACATCATAAAATGAAAACTACAACAATATAGTCTCCATATACCACACTCTTATCCCCTCATACTATCCCTACAGGTCATTTATAATTTACTTCTTCATAACCTGGGAAAAATAAAACATAGAAAAGGGGTGAGCTCAAATGCCCAGTAAGGATAACAATATAGCGGAAACTTTCATAAATAAGAATAAACATTTAAGGCAATGTATAACTAAAACAAAAGCCTTTTAAACTTGAACATCAACATAGTATGGAAAAAATAAAATGAAATAATGTCATTTACTTATTCACATGGATATTCTACTAATCGAATAATCACATGCAATATCAATAACCACTTTCATAATGATGGAATGCATAATGTCAGACTATCATAACTATATAGCCAAGGCCTCGTGCCAAGACTACAAATAAGATTTTTTCAAGGCCTTGTTCCAAGACACTAGTTTGTCTCATGAGACCTACCGATGCATCGAGGAGCTATAGCGGGCTCCACCAGTCACATATTAAGTCCAATTAATTCCCATATGAAAAGGTTTAAACATAACATAAACATTCGTATTAAAACTAGCATACAAAATGTCAATACTTTCACCATAAACCATGAATGGTATAAAAATAGCACATCCACAGTCAAACATATCACAAAACCTTCAATACAATATAGAAGATTTGTATCATAATAAATCAACTTCAAATAAGCGTAAAATCCATCAAAGGATGTTGACATAGATGAAATCAAAACTCTTTGTAGAGAAATATCTCTTTCTATTTTGAGATAATTTAAGAGTCATATATTTATAAAATAAAACATTTTCTTTGAAAATATTTTTATAAGATTGTAAGGGAAGCTTTGATGATTTTATAATGGCGGAAAATAGCCGCACCCACCGTATAAGTTAAAAAAACATTCTTACCTTAATCCTGTCGAAAAGGTTAAAAACCACCTTGTTTGGAAAACGACGGAAAGATTCCTTTATAAACCTCTTATAAAAAGTCAAACAAGGGTATAAATGACTTTAACCCATATTCTTGTAAATGGTAAAAATGTTTTGAAATATATTTTGAATAAACATGGATATGGATGATAAATAAATCCCAGTAGATTATTACGTATAAACAACCTCGGATAATGAAGAGATTGCGAAATAAACCCTTAAAAATTTGGTAACTTACGAAACATACACCCCATGAAAGAGGTATCATACAATTAATATGTAAATACACATAAAATATAGTTTATTACACAAAGAATACAATTATGGGTAGTACATACACCACACAAAAGGTAATAGTGGTAATATGGCATGAATCTCACGGGAATAAGGAGTGAGATGAAAACCCCTTACCTTGTACTTTTCCTTGGTTGGGGGTAGGTTAACCTCGTGTATAATGGTGAAATAATTGTTATTAAATTATAAAATAATCATATATATTAATATGATATCATATATGATCTTTTAACATTGCTTTGTTAATAATATCTTAGTATTATCGTCGTTTCGGGTGTAAACTTACTCATTTTCTTTTATATGTTTTGTTACGTAAGCCATGTTTGTCATGGATAGGTTTTATCTTATTAATATCCATAATGATATAAATTCCTTAAACATTTTTTTAAATCATAAAATGATAATTATACTTGAATTGATACGATGGAGAATGAATCTCATCGCATTCGTGGAGACGGTAGTCCGTACGTACGCACGAGCGACAATATTATTCTTTTGATATTAAAATAATATATAATTGGATGGTATATTATATATACAGAATCATTATCATGTTATATTTATTATTTACATGAATTACACATCATTATTATACCCATCCAAATAATAATATATTGAATAACAATTACACCACGATGTGGAGACGGTAAGCCGTACGTATGCACGTATGGTGACATGTTATTCAAAGGGTGGATAGAATACTGAATATGGTTGTACCATATTTATAATAACATAATAGTATATATAATATACTGGAGTTATTATTTTATAATGGTAATAACAAAGAAAGAAGAAGTGGAAGAAGAAAGGAACTTGAAAAAGGGTGGTGAAATCATTACCTCTTCTTCGGGTTCTTCCTTTTGATTTGATCAAAAGGGATCCTTAGGCTGGATTTATAATAAAACAAATGCCTCTAGGTTGTAGTGAGGGAATTTTAGAGAGTATTTTGGCAGATTTTGGCCAAACCAAAAGGCTTTTAATGTGTGATGTAATGAGAAGGAGGAGTGCCCTTTTATAAGAGGGGTGAGGGGCACCTTTGGAAAAGCTAAAAATATTAATTTATAATAAATTCATATTCGGTTTCTAATGGCTACAAAGTTTATTATTTAAAGGTTAAGGTGGGGATGGGTCGAAAACCACTCAACCAATGGAATTTAGACAGGTTTGGGTTACTATATTAACCTTATCTTTAAGTATTAACTATAAGTTAATTAGTTTCACTTTTACAATGTCTCTTTGTATTTTTATATTATATGGTTAATAAAATTTCTATATACATCCAAGAGACCCCCAAGTGGTCCCTTAATGATATACCAATCATGATATAAGTCTCTTGACCGAACCTTATATTTTTAGGAATTTAATATCAATTAACAATATAATATTTGTTTTAAAAACTCTTTTATGTCAATTTTGACACTATTCAATAGTTGATTTTTTGTGAAACTCATAACAGAATGATTACTTCGAAAAAAGTAGATTAAATCAATCCTAATATGTCATATTATCCTATAAAATTAGTTTAATTTATTAAAAGTATCAAATTATATTTATTTGGGTATTTATAATATCAATTATTTTAATTTTTCACTATTATGGTAATCACTGCATCATCATTGTGTCATAAATAAATTATATTATTTAATGTATAAAAATTATAAATAAAATATCATTATGTATTAAATCGTTTTATCTTTCTAATGAATATTTACAATTGAATTTATTTTATGTATAACTTTATATTAAAAATGTTTTAGTAAATAAACTTTGATTTTAACTCTTTTAACTCTTATTTGAATTAAATAATAATAAATGTCCTAATCTGATCCAAGTGGACCTAAATGATAATATTTTATTCCTAGGGTTGTTTTTGGTCGAGATACACTTGTCCAATAGAATTATGACATGTGTTAGGGTAATATTAATATCATTTTTACCCTTAATTACCCTACTTTTAACCGTGGTAAATAAAAGTAAAAAGTTACTATTCACCAAAAATTATTTTCATCTCATTGAACCACATTTCACTACTTTATATTAACCGTGTCTTTCGGATTTTCAAAATTCCCTTCACAGAAGTGGTAAAATTAAGTTTTATGAAAAATTCAGTTTTTTTAACTACCACTTAGTGGTTTCACTATTCATCAAAAATTGAAGTTTTTCAGAACAATGCCAAAATTTCACCCTAAGCTATAATTGATATTCCAAATTCAAAAATGATGTCTATTTTAAAAAATTTTAAACATATAAGTTTCATTAATTAATTTTATAATTAATTCTCGATGTTACAACAAATAGCGTGTTTTTAATAAACAATATATATCAAAAGATTGACAATTGTTTATGTCCAATTTCAAAGTGAAATTAATTATAATGAACACCATTGAATAAAATGATAAAAATATATTCTAATTATACTTTAAAACCACTCAATAATATAATTTATCACTATAAATCATTTTGATTAAAAAAATTGTTTTTAAGTATTTTTCACTATTCATAAAAATTGGAAGTTCTCAGAAAAATACCAAAAATTAAACTTAGGATAATTTCGATATTCAGAATCCAAAAATGAAGTCCATTTTGAAATATAAAATATATATAATTTCAAAAAGTAGGTATTACTATTCATAATAGCTAGTTTGATTGGTTGTGGTGTGTTAGAACTCGATATTGCGTACAACACACGCTATCACATTATTCAAAGAGAAGCATACCGTAGAAGCTTGGGGTGTTACACTTCTGCCCCAAAACATTTTTCTAAAAGGATATTCCTAGTGTCTACACACATTCTCTCTATGGTTCGACCCTTCTTGTCACTTCTATAGTCATTAATAGGTTTTATAAATTTTGAAATTTTCACACATTGTAACGTGTGTGCCAAATTTCTGGTATTGTTTCTAGGTAGAATAGTAGAATTATTAAGTCCTTAAAAAGAGTGAGTTAGGTCAAAAAAATATTAAAAAACACACACACAAAAGTTTAGTTTACTACTCTAGTAATTTTTCATTGCAGTTAATTTCAAGACACCCATAAGTTCTGAATGGAGTGGTCAGCACCATACAACTAAAATCAACACCGTCCCTATATGCCCATAGCTCACGATATGATGTATAATGATTCTTTATACATGAGCTCTCTAGGTAATCCTATTTATTTTAATGATATTTATTAAATTCCATGTTATGATCCATATGAAAATGCTCCACTATGTTGTGATATAAGTCCTTATACATCTGTTAATCATTTTCAAAGTCAAAGCATTCCTAAAAATTTAGAACTTGGTATTTCTTGTGAAATAATTGATTCAATAATTGGTACATGTTGATTTTTGTTATCACTAAGAAAAATAGGATGTTTTAAATTCAAGATGAACATAATGCAAAGTTTATTTCTTCAAAAAAATATCTAGAATATCAACTGACTCGTCTTGTCCAAATATCCACCTCACTACCACTTGGTGATCTAATTTAGAATAATTATTTTAAGGAGAGTGTAGTAAATGTTTCATTTGAACAACATATAGTTCCTAATTCTGATCATGAGACTACTTTGATCAATCCTTATTCCTATAATACCATTGATGACTCCTCTCCATCACAATTTTATTATTACAATCTAATCACATTTCAAGAATATGAAATCTTAGTCTTCCACACTATCGAATATAAAGGTCCCTCAAAAAATGAAATTCCATGTTCTCATTATGTGACTTCAAAACTTGTACATCCCAAAGTGAAAAATGACACATTAGATATCTATCAAAGTAAACCATTTGAGGATGAATAGTACATTGAATTGGGACCCTTATTTAACATGAGAGTTAGAATTGATCCAATACAACATGAATTTTCACACACGAGGGGACATCACTTCAAATGACATTGAATCACCTCTTTTAGAAAAGATTTGTGAGTCTGAAAATTTTTCCAAAATAAAGAAATATGAAGCATTTCTGAAGTTAGAAAATCATCTAGGGATGGTGTTGGAGAACACTCATAGTTTTCTAGAAACAATGGAAGAATGTGATTTCCTAGAGGATCCTGGTTTTGTGGTGACATGTGTGCCAATGGAGAAATATGATGAGGGAATTATAGAAGAAACTTTTGAAAAATATTTCATTCTTGACACAATGGAGTCACCTACTCTAATTGAGACCACCTAATTACTCCATGCATTAAGTATTAATTGAGTTGGAAACCAGTGGATTCCCTTGTGCTAATAATTGGTGATGAAAATTAATTTTGATACCTCATAGACCCAAATATTTCATTCAATAATATGATGGATATAAGTCAATCATTGAATGATTTTGGTAATGGAATTTCTTCTATTGTGCGCATTCAAAGAGGTGATCTTCTTGATCTATCCACTGACGCCCTTTTCCCAAACTTCACTTATTTAGTGATTCTTTATTTAGATGAGGTATATTCATTCTCTTATGAGATGGGCTAATTTCATTTCATTCCACCCATCCATTTTTCTAACAAGTTTCCATTGAGATATTGTGCAGCTTGGAGGATAATTTTATTTTCAAAAAATGCATTTCATATTCCCACTAAAAAAGAAGTAAATTCATGGTATACATTTCTGTTTTATCTTGGTGGAGTTTCATTAATGTCTAGATAAATATGAAGTAAACTTAGCACTCAATGGGAGGTTTCCCATCATTAGTTTGTTTTTATTTTCACTTCATTTAGTTTAATTTTATTTAGTTTTTAAGTAATAAAATGGAATGAATTTATCATAATCTATTTTTATCCAGGCACCATAGTGGATTTTAATTAATCATATATATTTTTACCATCCATGTGTTAATTTTATTCTGGTGTTATCTCTTTGATATGATGGGGGTATGTGATGTACATGAGTATATTTTACAGGTACATAATTTTTGGAGCTTCATCAGATATAGGCATCCTTTCTGCATCTACTTGCACCTACACAGGTAAGTGTTTTATTTTCTATCATATTTTATACTTCCAAAATCACTATATATAATAACTAACTCAAAAAAATGAAAAATTAAAAAATTGAAAAAAAGTAACATTCCTGTTATTGTTGAACCCACGTGAAAATTGTTATACTTTTTTCATAACACATTCAGAGGCATGCCACTTGTATCCCTATGAATTCATATCAAATGATTCCTATTTGACATGATTTGATTTTTTATACCCATATTTAAATTATTCTTGATATCGATCCATGCTTTGAATTTTTTTTCCTAAAAATCATATATTTGTTAGACACTTATTTTCACTCATGCTCAATTATTCTTTCCAACGTTATTTTTATACCTATAAGTATTATATACCATTTTTTCATAATCTTATATTTTCCTTTTCTTAGGGGAATCCTAACCATGTTATGTCTTCTATAACTTGCTACATGTTTTCATCAAAGCGAACAGAATTTTGGAAGTTGCGCTAAAATGACTTAGAAATTTTTTTGATTTATTTATCCCCTTTGACCCACTAAGACACCCATACATTTTATCCTTCATATAGAGCTTATAATCAATAAATAATACTTTTAGGATGATCCCATAGCCAATACCCTTCCTTACCAGATTCTTGAATATTTTCATGATGATTTTCAATCCAAGTGTGGGGGAAGATTTATTCATGGAGAGGTTTGTTTGATGGTAAGTGAGTTATTTTATGAACATGGATCGACATTGTCCATTCATGATCATATTTATTATATTTCATATTATCCTCATTCATTACATGTATTTTTATACGGGAATGTAGATTCTTTTTAGATCCAACAATGAGTACAGTTGTGGTCATTACGCAGTAACCCTCACCATTGGGGATACCTATAAAAGTGATAAATCATTACTCCAAAATCTAGAGAATTTATATATGTCATACTTTCACTGAGATGATATAGTGTATGTTCTACATGTGTACCTTTCTTTAGGATTTTTTCTGACATTTATTTCATGGGGTTTGAGAGCTGTTACTCGCTTTTTTACCAATCCATTATGTTTGAGTGAGTTGTGTATTTAAAAAAATAGAGAAAAATCATATTTTTTTGTAGAGGAATTAGATTTTCATATACTTTGGGAAAATAAATGTTTTAAGTGTGGGGGAGCGATATTTATAGGAATGCATTTGTATTTACAATTATCATGTATTTATTTCAAGATTTAACCCTCTTTTTTCCAAAAACTCTCACAATTTTTTTATGACCTGCCATCCCCGACCTTAGAGACACTTGAAACTCTTGTGAAGTCCTAGAGATTGGTGTATTATTTTTATTTCCATTAGTGGAGATGTGAAATTCATGACAAGACTATAGTAAGGATGGATGTGTATAATAGTTGAGTAACTCTTTGATCAAATTACTTGACTGATGAGAGTGATGGGGAGGTAGGTCGCATGATGCATAAGTACACCTACTTGTTTTAGAAAGACTATGAGTGGAAGGTAAACTATTTTTGAAAGTTTGGATATTAAATGAATCATGATATTTTTTGGGTAAAAGAGATTGAAAAAATTTAAACTTGTAATTTTGATGTTTTGATTTGTCTATGGGTCCACTTGTGTTTTCTTTCTCACTGTTTTTCCTAGGAGTGAAAAAGTTTAAGCGTGGTGGATTGAGATTGTGTGGAATTTCTTGGTCTTGGATATAGACCTCTTTAATTTCAATTATCAATAATTATTGTATGGTTTCCCTTAAAAAATATGTTGATTTCTATCATCATAAAGTGACCTTTATCTCTTTTAATGGGAACTCTCATATGTTTCAAGGGAATGGAATTTGTGATTGAATTGGGTAGGAATTACCCTTCCCAAAGTAGGTAGTTTTTCTTGTTAGTTATCATCCCTATTAGTTAAATATGATGAATTAGATTTCAAAATTGAGCTTCACTTAGTCATAATGGAGTTTTTTAGGTGTTTTCAAATGAATTATTGATTTTACCCTTAGAATTGGAGGTTGATTTTTCTACCGATCTGGTTCCTAGAATCCATTTGATTTCTTTAACCTCTTATCATATGGATCCCATAGAGTTGAAAGATGTTAAGGTTCAATTTTATGTCTTAGAATATAAAGGATTCATTCACCCCAAGGAGTCTCCTTGGGCCACTCCATTTCTCTTTTCTAATAAAGCATATGGGTCTCTCCGCTTATGTATTGATTATCAGAAGCTAAACCGAGTGACTATTAAGAAAAAATATCCCTTATGTCATATTAATGACATCTTTGATCAATAAAAGGGTAAAGGTGGTATTCTAAGATTGACCTATAATTAGGTTATCATCATCATGGATTAAAAGAGGTCTATGTACCTAAGACTATGTTTCGAAGCTAGTATATACACTTTGAGTATTTAGTGATTCTTTTTAGGTTGAATAATGATCCAATAGTCTTTATGGAACTCATGAATCATATTTTCCATCGATACATTTGATGCCTTTTTGTGGTGTTTTTGGATGATATCTTGGTGTATTCTAAGCCATGGTAGGATCATGAGCATCATCTGAGAGTTGTTTTAGGAAATATTCATGATTGTCACCTTTATTCCAAAATATCGAAGTGTGATTTATAGACACAATAATTTAAGTTCTTGGGACATGTGGTTACAAAACATTGAATCTAAATTGTTCCTAAGATGATAAGATCCATCATGTCTTGGGAAGAGCTAAAGAATGTCCTTGACATACAGATATTCTTGGGCTTAGCAATCTATTATTGATGATTCTTAAAGGATTTCTCCAAAATCTATTTACCTATGACTAATATTACCTGAAAAGGTGTGAATTTTGTGTGGAGTCATGAGTTCCAAGAATCTTATGAGGAGTTAAATTAGTGTTTAGCCTCGACACCCATTCTTATTCTATATGAGATCTGTTTGGGCTATGTTGTGTATTTAAATGCATCAAACATGGGTTTAGGATTTTTTTTCAGGTTGATCATGTGGTTGCATATGGTTCTCTATAACTTTGAACACTTGATAAGAATTACCCATCCTGTGACCTCGATTTCATTATGACCATACACATCCTTAAGTGTTGGAGACACTATCTTTCTAGGGAAAGGTTTATTTTTTACTCCAACCACAATAGTTTAATTTATATATTTTATAAAAATATCTGAATCTTAGGCAAAGGTGGTGGTTGGAGTACCTTTATGCATTAAACTTTGACATTTAATACATTTTAGGGAAATGTAATATGGTTGTAGATGCTCTTAGTATAAATTTTCTTTCTAAATATTTAAGGTGATTCAGTGATGAATGGAACCTCGTGGTTCTATTTGATTGGATTCATCTTGAGGCAAGGGAGGAGAAAAAGGATGTGTTTATTACTATAATTTAGTTTAATCCACTTATCAAGTTCATATTATAGGGGAAATTGGGAGATGAATAATTTCAATGGTTTAGATAGATCTTAAATGGTGAGAGACTAGTGGTGAGTGGTCTTTATCTTCCAAAGGATCTCTTGGATTATAGAGCCGCTATGTGGTTCCTTTTTCAATGAGGAAGGTCGTGATATAGTATTTCCATTATTCATAGTGTATCATCCAACCTAGTACCACTAATATTTACTATGACATGATACATTGGTATTGGTGTCCAGGTATGAGATGAGACATAATGTATTTTGTATCTCAATGCATTGCCTTTTAAAAAGCTAAGGTTAAGCACCAGAATACCTCTGGTTTGTTATAACCCCTTATAGTGCCTACCTAGAAGTGGCAAAAGATATCCATGGATTTTATATTTGTGTTTCCTCATACACCTAAAAGTAAGAATTCTATATGGGTCGCGATTAACTGGTTGACTAAATTTGTTCACTTTTTTCTTATTATAGATTCAATTAAAGTGGAGGAGCTTGGGAGGCTATCACTACGGTAAAAAGGGGTTTTTGCGACGGGGGTATTTTCCCGTCGCAAATAACCACTTATTTGCGACGGGGAAATCTCACCCGTCGCAAAAGGCTTGGCGCGCAAAGCGCGCCAAACCGCGGGAAAGTTATTTGCGACGGGAATATACCCCGTCGAAAATGCCCGGCGGTGGTAAAAACTATTTGCAACGGGAATATACCCCCCGTCGCAAATACTCTCGTCGCAACTAATCTAACCTATAAATACCCCCCACCCATTTTTTTCCATTCATTCTCAACTTCTCTCAAAACTCTATTTTTAGAGTTCACAGTTTCTTAAGTTTAATTTTTATTTCCAGATTTGATATTGATGTCTTCAACAATTATCGGAGATCAACCTCAGATCAATTTTAAAGGTATTTATGTTCTTTTTAATTTAATATTTAATTTAAATTTTTTATTAGTTTTATTTATTTTTAATTAGTTGTAATTTAATTGTGTTTATATTGTTTTGTTATTTAATAAATTTAAATTATTAGTATTAATTGTTCATAGTTAATAGTAATTAGTAGTAATTAATAATAATTAGAAATAATTAATAATAAAATGGAATAATTAATAATAAATAGGAATAAACCTCCCCCATGCGCGCATTAACCTTTACAACTAAGCCATTTTATTTTTTTATACATTTAATGATCTATCTATATATATATAGTTATATTTATTCATATATTAATATAGATTTATATTAATATAAATATATTTGGTTATATAAATAAATAAATATATATTTATTTGTATATTAATATATATTTATTCTATATATATATATATATGTAGTTATAAGTTTTTATTCGTATATTTATTTGTATATTAATTAATATATATTTATAAGCTTGGTTTTAAATAAATTTATAAAATATGGGTTTTTATGTATATGTATAAATAAATAAATAAATAAATAAATACATATATACAATAGATACACACACACACACACACAGATATATATATATATATGTATAGTTCTGAATGAATACATAGGAATGAGGGGGTGAAAATCCACCGAGAATGTTAAAACGGCTATAACTTCTAATCCGTAAGTCCGTTTCAACTCCACAACCAGTCAAATCGATGAACATGAAATGCTCTTCGATATGATATGCGGTACAGGCCAAACGGACATCCGGATCGGATGTTATAGCCATTTGAATGTTAAAACGACCATAACTTCTAATCCAGAAGTCTGTTTTAGCTCCACAATTAGTCAAATCGAAGAACATGAAACGATATTCGATATGATATATGTTAGAGGTTTATCGGACATCGGGAGCAGAATTTATAGCTGTTTAAACGGTGAAAACCCGGGGTACCCCGACTAAAAACTCAGTTTTTGAGGCCTTCTGGGCCTTTTTTGGCCTCGAAAAAACCTTGGACTGGTTTTACCAGTCCACAGCGCTGTAGAACTCGTCGTAGGCTTCTATTTGATATGTTGTGGAGCTCAAACGGAGTCCCAGATCAAAAGTTATGGTTGTTTGAAGTTTGGGTTTCATTTTTAACTTATTTTCCATCTTTCATTAATTTTTTTATTTTTTTTATATTCAAAGAGTTATTAAATGAATATTAATTGATAAAAATTACATAATTACTAATTAAAAATATTTTTACATTTATCTTATAAGCCTCTTTTACGAACATCTTATACATTCATATTTGATTTTCATTCTTCCTTTCTAAAACATATTTAAAAAATAAATATTATATTTATATCAATATAAATAGGTTTATTGATTTATATAATAATAAATAAATTTTTATATTTTTTTTAATTTTTTTATTATTATTTGCGACGGGAATATATTCTCGTCGCAAATACTTATTGGCGACGGGCCCGTCGCAAATACCCGCTTTGAAGCAACCATTTGCGACGGGAAAATGGGTCGTCGCAAATACTTTTTGCGACGGGCCCGTTGCAAAAGATTTTTTAAAAAAAACCAGAAACATATTTGTGACGGGCTAATTTCCCGTCTCAAATACGTGTTTTTGCGACAGGCCCGTCGCAAAAAAAATTAGTTGCGACAGCGTTTTCTGCAACGGGCGATTTGCGACGGGGCCCCGTCGCAAAAGGCTATTTGCGACGGGATCCCGTCGCAAATGACCCGTCGCAAATATCTATATTTCCCATAGTGTATATATCCATGATATTGAGAAGATGGATGAGGTTTTTTATTATATTATTTCTGATAGAGACCCCCAATTCACCTTCGGGTTTTATAAAGGCCTCTGAGAGTCAATGTTATTTTTAATGAATCTAAGCATGAAATCGAGCGATCTAGATTTTGGTGGACATATTTCATGCCTCTATATTAGACTGCAGAGGCTCATGGGATAGAAATTTGAGATTTTTTAAGTTTTTTTATAATAAAAGTTAACCGTTTTTTATTATAATGGTACCTTTTGAGGCTTTGTGTAGTCAACCCTACCAGTCTCCCCTATGATGGGCTGAGGTGGGTGAGACTTTCTTAGGGGGACCGAGTATCATGCATGTGATGACTATGAAGATTTAGAATTTTCATAAATATTTTATAACCCATCATAGTCTCCATAAGTCTTATGTTGATCCACTACTAGAAATGGACAATTTCCCAATGGTTCTGAACCATTGGGAAAGCCTGCAGAACCATTAGTATATCTTATACCAACGATTCTGCAAACTGTTGGTAAGTAAGCCATTAGAAAAACCGACCATACAAAGCCCTATCACAATGGTTTGGAGAAAACCGTTGGGAAAGACCTATCACAACGGTTTTCAAACCGTTGGTATAGGTCTTTCCCAATGGTTTGGCAAACCGTTGGGATAGGTCTTTCCCAATGGTTTGAGGAAACCATTGGGATAGGTAAATATATAAAAAAGAGTTCCAGTGGAGGTTTGAACCCACAACCTCCACGTTATAAATCAATGACTTTACCACTATCCTAGAGTATCCTTTATGAATATATTTGGATAAATATATATATATATATGTGTGTGTGTGTGTGTGTAATTTATATATTGATTTATTTGACGATATTCGACAAATGTACTCATAAAAAATAAGGGCACCTATCACAACGGTTCTCAAAACCATTGGGAAAGGCCTTTCCCAAGTGGAATTTTCCCAACAGTTTGGCCAAACCGTTGGGAAAGCCATACCTTTTCCCAATGGTTTGGCCAAACCGTTGGGAAAAGTGGCCACAAAGTGGACTTTTCCCAACAGTTTGGCCAAACCATTGGGAAATCCATACCCTTTCGCAATGGTTTGGCCAAACCGTTGGGAAAAGTGACCTCAAAGTGGGCTTTCCCAATGGTTTGGCCAAACCGTTGGGAAATCCATACCCTTTCCCAACAGTTTGGCCAAACTGTTGGGAAAAGTGACCTCAAAGTGGGATTTCCCAACGGTTTTTACAAACTGTTGGTATAGAAGTTTTGGGAAAGGTCAGATTTCTAGTAGTGATCATATATGTCATCCCTTGGAGATTTTTGTGGGTGATCAGGTGTTTTTAAAGGTATCACCTCAATTGGACCACCATCTGCTTAGAAAGAAGGGAAAGATTTATCTAAGGTTTATAGGACCTTTTAAGATCACTAAGAATATTGATAAAGTTTCTTATTAGTTTATTATACCTCCTTTATTGAAATAAATCCATGATGTATTCCATATCTCTCAATTGAAGAAGTATAATATGGACTCAACTATGTTTTGAATCAAGAAGAGCTAGTGTTGAAACTCGATGCCTCGGTGATGGAGAAACTTGTTCGGATTATTGACTCTTGGAAGAAGGTTATTCTTGTAAATTATACCCCATTAGTATAAATAGTTTAGAAACATGGGAATGACTCTCATGAGAATTGGGATTAAGAATCTTTTATGATGGACTAGTGACCTCACCTATTTACCAACTTACTGTCTTTGAGCTGACTTTCTTATGGAAGAAAGTGGCATGGTGTTGAGAATTATCACACCCACGATGCTATTTTAAGGTACAAAATGTATTATTTTTTATTTTTTATTCTCATATATAATTTTTGGGTATTTTTATTTGAAATAATTTGAAAAAATAGGGAACATTCATTATTACATGGTTGGTGCATGATTAATATTAATCGTGTAACAAACCGTATAAAACCTGAGTTTTTGCCTCAGTGGTGACTTTCATGGTTGGAACACAATTTTTCTAATAATTAATACAAATATTATAGCTAACCAAGAAATTATAGTGCCACCTACATGGTTGTCTCATGGTTTGGAAAATTGTGCATCCAAACCATGTGGTCTACTCGGTTTTATTAAAAATATAAAATTACCAAGACACCACCCCCAATCTAACACATATTCCTCTCATTTTTCACAAAATTGACCTCCAACATCCATCACACACATAAAAATTCCTCCACCTCCCTTTTGGATCAATTTTAAAAGGTTTTTGGGTTGTATTCTTCAAGAAAAATCTTGGTAAGTGATTTTCTCCTCTTTCTTGGTTCCCCGCCCTCTCTTATCATGGTTTTCCCGCTACCCTAAATCCATGGTGGACTATATTTCTTTTGAGCTAAGTCTTATGAGGGTGATTTTGGTTTTTATGGTCTTTCCTTTCCTTCTATAGGTATTTTATCCCTTTATCTAGTGGATTTTACCCAATTACAATCGGTTTCATTGATAAAGTTAAGTTGTTTCATAAGTTGGATTTTTTTCATGAACCTTAATTGATTTCCTATTTTCATAGTGTGTTTTAAATTGTTTCAAATAACATTTTATTATCCTTGTAACATGATATATATTTTATAAGTGTTTGTAAATTATTTCCTTTTGGTTTGGTTGTTTGAAGTGGCTTGAAAGGAATGATTTTAGGGGTTGCTTGTGTTGTGTTTGATAAAATTCCATGTTGAAATTAAAAATGGTTTAATTGATGAAATGGAACTCTTTGAAAGGGGGATAACACATGTGAGTTGGTTATTTAAGTGTTAGGACTAGGAAAATCATGTTTAGTCATGGAACTCCCTCCCTAGAATTGTAATTACATTAAAACACTATCTAAACACTATAATGATATGTATCAAGAGTCACTTGCGGGGTTACCCCTTCCTGCTAGGAATCAAGATTATCGACCTAGATACAACACACAATTGGATATATTTGGTTTGATCATTGAGTTGTGTAAAGATTATAGTTTATCTAGATCTTAGATTCCTTAGGGCTTCCCCATGGTGCTTGTTTTCTATTTTTTGCTCACATTTTTTCTTCCTTATATCTTTAAATTGTTATATGTTGCTCGTATTTAAAATGTTAAAAGCCTATTTTTCTATAATTTATTTCAAAATTAGTATGATTGGTTTTATTTTATAAATATTTATTATGAAACACTTGGTGTAATCCTACTAGTCTAGTGGTTCTCACACCCTACATATACCCAATTGGTGCATGTAGACTTTCTTTTTATAGATACAGGTTGAGGAAAAGCAATAATCGGTGGTTGTGGTTCTTATATGTTTGGGTTATGGTGACATGGTAAGAATGATCCCTCATGTTACATGGATATGGGTAGAAACTTTTGTTTCATTTTTGGTTCCATTTTTTGTATCTCATTCTAGTACCACTTATTCAGCTCCCCATCCCATCTTATTTTGTATATGAGTATGCTTGAACCTCTTTTTGATTATGATATGGATGTTTCATTTTGTTATCATTTATTTATTATCTATTCCTTGATATTTGATTTATGTTTCTTCTTAACATTTATGTAATGTTTCATTTTTATTAACTTGGGAGCATGGATTTCCAAACATGAAAAGTTCATACTTAGTCCTTGGTGTGGATTCATTAAATGGATTTATTGGGAAAATCATTTCCAAAGGTTATTCTTGATTCCCATGCACTAGTTTCCAGCTCATGGGTATCGAGAACACCCTTTGGGCCTTTCCATATACCAACTTAGGTGCCTAGTTGAGGGGTGACTTGGATTTTTTTCATGACACACAACATATACACATTCCATATACAACTTAACACAAGCATTAAAGATAAGATAAATTAAACAAGGAAAGAAATAAACACTTTAGTTTTATGTGGTTCCAACAATTAAGTACCAAATCCATGTGTGAACACTATTTCCATCTTTTATTTTTATCGAAAAATATAAATTTTACAATCTGAATCTAAGATAATGTCTTATAACAACTTAATTTATTTTTTCCATGCCACACACACATGTACAAGTGGTCCCAATCCACATATATAGTGGGGATTAATTGGTTTTCTGATAATTATTTCCATTAGAGATTCATGGACATCCCATCATTTGATCTCGATGACTACGTATTCCCTGTAGCATCTAACACATGACCGCTAAAGCCAGTGAACATTCCATTCACCTTGTCTAGTGAACTGACCACTATCCAAAACACATCTATCAAATACAAGCCTTGTTTGATCAACTTGCCTCTACCATAGAATCCCATCTACCACTACCAACACCCCAAGACCTTTTTATCATTAAAATATCTCTCAGTTTGGTAGATACAGCGGCACTTCAATTAGGATTCACAACCCAATATTAAAAATAGTTACAGTAAAATACATGATCATGTTTTACGATTCCACAATAACTAAAAACTATAATGACTGCCATATGAAGAGTGTCTTAGCTTAGAATTCGTAATCCCCTGCTAAGTGTTTGAATCTTCAACCAAGAATAAAATACTATAAAATTTAATAATAGTAATACAAAACATAATAGAAACCCTAAAAATAATAAATAACAAAAAATAACGCACATAATAACATTCAGTTAAATTTTAAAAAACATTTTCAAATCAAATAATGTCATTATATGTCAATAACATACTAATAAGTGAGAATATGTGTATATTACATCATATCATACTAAATCCAATAAAATAAAAAAACTAAACCAAAATTAATTAGTCGTGGTGTGGAAAATTCATAAGACATGTAAATTGCATCATATAATGTTAAAGTCAATAAAATAGACAAACTAAATAAAAATTAATCATTCATAGTTAATAAAAGTTAAAAAAACATGTAAATTACATTATATCATGTTAAAATAAAGCAAATAGATAAACTAATCCAAAATTAATTAGTCATGGTATGAAAATTTTAGAACAACAATAAATCAACCTCAATAAAGATTTATTATTATAACTAGAACCAGATAAAAAATAATCATGAAAAAAATGTATTCATACAACTTAGTTGACACTTATTTTATTCATAATTTTCATGGATTGAGTTCAGAATTTACCCCTTCATGATGAGCTATAAGACTATAAATTCCCATAAGAACTATATTCTTTATCTCATAGAATACAAAAACTAAGGCATTTTCCATTTTCAATTACCATTAATACCATGTTTTCCTATAGGATTCCCACTCTTTCACCTTTTCTTTCAACCTTGAAATTTCCTTATGTGTTTCCCAATCAGTAACACTGCTCGAACCCCCACTATATGGTTTAACAATAAAAATATAACTATGTCCTATAAAAAATATTTAATGGGGTTAGTCTAGAACCCATATCCCATGCACACTTAGGATGCTCCTTCCCTAAAATGAGTGAAACTACATCATTCTAGAAAATTTATGATGATTTTACTGGGTACACATACCAGGAATCTTGAATTTTATCCTATAAATACCATAATATTAAAAATGATTTTATTAATTATCTAGGATTCATAATATTGTCTAATTAATTAATTTATATTATTATGGATTTATAGTAATAGAATAAAATGAAATTATAATGAAAAATAGTCACCATAATGTCTCTGGATTGTTTATTCCTAAAATTATTATTAAGTTTTTGATGAATGTGAAACCACATCTCCATATATCCAATTGGGTGACCAAAGACCTTTCCCTTTTAAAAAATTTAAATATATATCAAGTTATAAAACATTCAGGTATAATATAAGAATATAAATAATAATGAATAAGATACAATCAAGATTGATATTTTCTTGGAAAAACTTTTTAAATTAGTTGTATGAGGAATAAATTATTTTTCTTGAATCATATTATTTTATAAATATTTCCTAGAAAAATAACATTAATAAAAATTATAATTTTATTCTTTTTATGCTATTAAATTACTATAGAAGATATTTATACCTCATGATATGCATCCCTGTTAATATCCGTAAACATTTTCCACTACTTGCTAGACATGCCTTTAGACACTTTTAAATACATTTTTTGAATTCTCAGAGACATGCCATTAAAGTTATGACATAATCTCTACTTAAAGTACCTTCATTTCTTTCCCAAAATTTTCATGGTCATATTGTAAATGTACAAAAAATGGGGTATCATATTTTATGACATCCCTAGTCTTTATCTAGCAATTTGTACATTCAAATTATTCAATCATAGCATACAATTGGTTTCTATCATAGTATATGGTAGACATGTGATATGCAATATCACATGCATGCATTCTACCACATCTTCTTGATTGTTTTCCTTTGGTAATTAATCATTAAGATGATTCATTTATGGATATACATGAATATTATAATCATTGAAATGTTAAATGATTAATATAAATCCAACGGGTCATGCATTATTGTGATGCATTCTAGCTTCCATGTGATGGAAACCGATGTTCTAATCTCTTCATTTATTGAATAGGGTCTATGTAAGGGATGGGATCCCCTTATTGGTTGTGTGTGACACTGATAATCCATATCTAAATTTCTCTTCCTCCTTGATCACTATTTGTCTTTTTGAAGAAGGCACTAAGACTCCTTTTATGTTATAGGGTCCTATCAGTACGAATAAGGATCCTAGGCTGGTGTATAACCCATGGAGGTAAGAAAATTTTGACTATAGCACGATGATCCTTATCAAGCATACTACATCATGTCTGAGAGAGACATAACTTATTGTGATCAATGTAAGCTTGTATTTTATGTTATTTATTTAACATGTTGGTTTTATTAATGATAAATCCAACACTATTATAGGGGTTTTCCACTACTAAGATCGTGAGATGGTCCTCTAAAGCCCAAAAAGTGGTATCAAATCCATGTTCGTTGATAAATCAACATGTTCTTTTATCTATTTATAGATAACATGTATATCGTAATCTCTTTGAGAAATATCATAGCATACAATATGGCATGAATGAATGTCAACCTTTTGATCACTTGAATTTATGATATATGATATCGTAATTCTATTTTTTTTCTAAGTCATAGGGTATGACTAATACATATCACAAAGTATGATATGTTGAAAACCCATGGTTTTATTCAACACCATAATCTACAACATGTGATATCATAAGTTATGACTAAAATTGGGGCCATGTAAAAATAGATTACTATTCCATGGTAACTATATAATTTATATCATCAAATACGACTTGATATGTGAGAATTTTTTATATGTAAGAAATTTTTGATACGTAAGAAATTTCCCCATATATAAGGTTTTAGCTATTGTGGAACAATTTTATTATGTATGAACATATGAAAAACCTTACAAAATGTGTAAGGTTTTTGCCTTCACAATTTTTTGTCTTACATATGAAAAAAACATACGTATTAAAAACCTTATGCAATGTGTAAGGTTTTTGCATTTGTGTAACAATGTTTATTATAGGCATCACATATTATGATAAATAGCACCACCTACCTATCATAAAATATTATATAGTCTAAGAATGTTAAAATTTAATATTTTGGATAAAATTAATTATATTTTATAATTTTTTTATAAATGATAAGTGTTTAGGAATTGTAAATAGGATATTTCCATGCCTAAATAAAATATGAAATATTTATATTTGTGTCTCGTGTTTGGAAAATTAATAATTATTTTATTTATTTGTTTATTCCTTTTAATATTTATATTTATAATTTTTTTATGAAATTTGGATATTATATATGCTTTAATTTATGTGATAAATTTATTTTTATAAGTTTTCATGTCATACATTATATGTTATGTACTATAATATAAGATTCAATTTTCATTTACCTCTACCTTGATTTGTAATAAAAATCATTAGCTTAAATTTAGTTGTTAAATATAGTTTTTACATATTAGGTGTTAAAGTAATGATTAATCAGATTATCTCTTGAGTAAATTATCCTTGGATATAGGGATTTTGGGTCAAAATTCCCATTGGCTTGGCGGATTATGCCTTGTTCTAGAAAGGTAGGTTTGGATATTTGTGGATCTATGCTTACTCATATGAAGATTATCAATCTCATATAATTATAATCCTTTACATGATAAGATCAAGTAAATTATACAAAATATTCATTTGGATATGTGTAAATATGTTTGGCTTCTATTTTTTAACGAGTAACACAAACTATGGGTTATGTAAATAGTTACACATTAATATGGTGTGAGTATATTAATTTGGTGGTTAAAATAGGGATTCAAAAACTAAATCGTTAGAAGCATGTACACTTAAAGGTATAAAACATGAGATAATAAATATTTCATGAGATACAATAGTTATGAATTTAATATGAATATGATGTATATTAGGTTGGTGAGACTTTTAAAATAATACCTTTCAAATACTAAGTGCGAGATTCCTTACAAAGAAAACACATGTCAAGACCATAATCATCTAACTGGGTAGTTTCATGCTAAATATGGGTGTCCATGGATTATCTTGTGTAATGTATAGCTTAAATGACCATTAATAAAAGTTAATTAACCAGATCTTGTTATTATATTTAGGTGACACTAAGCTGGGAAACCCTAAGAGTTAAGATACCAGAGGAATAGAGTTAAGATTATATCTATATGATGAATTTGGGAAAAAAATCCACTCAACTATATAATAATCATATATGATATGATTAGAAAGTTATACTACCTAAATATCCATGTTTTTAGATGAATACTAAATTGCACCCAAATCTTAGTGAAATATGAATCTTGAATGATTTAATGGATATGATGTATGGGGTCATATTTTTTTAGTGTAAATAATTTCATTAAAATTCCTTGAAGAAAATATATAAAACATGATACTCACCCATATATATGTCTTTATTATAGACCATGGAATGAATAATGAATATAATTTTGAGTTATCTTATAGTCATGTCCTATAAAACAATTCTAGATTGGTATATAGGGATGAGAATTGCTCTCAAAGAGAAGAATTATAAGCATCAAAATGTGAATGTTATAAAGATCAATTTCACTAACTCTAACTCACGGGTATTAGATATTGAGTGTGCATAATATATTTGTACTAATAAGAATAGAATCATATATATGAGGTAATTAAAGAAAAGTAAAGTATATCTTCATGTTGGTAATGGAGTAATAATTGCTACTTTGGAAGTTTCCACTTATGATCTAAGTTTATATAGAGGATTCTTTCTAGAATTAGAGAATTGTTATTATGTTATCACCATAAAAAAGAAATTTTATTTATGTATCTTGTTTGTATAAGAAGATATTTTCATTCATTATTAAGAATAATTTTTTTTTCAATATATATGGATGAAATGTTTTATGGCATTGGGAATACGGTAAATGGTTTATACATTATTGATATCAATAAACCTGTTTATAGCATTTAGAATTAGAATGTCAAGGTTAATTCTAACCCCACCTATATTTAGCATTGTCTCATTGGGAATATAAATGAGAAACACATCCAAATAATGCATAGAGATATATTTTTGTTACCATTTAATTATAAATCATTTGATAACTGTGAATCTTGTTTATTTGAA
This sequence comes from Viscum album, assembly GCA_963277665.1. Classification (NCBI taxonomy): domain Eukaryota; kingdom Viridiplantae; phylum Streptophyta; class Magnoliopsida; order Santalales; family Viscaceae; genus Viscum; species Viscum album. The sequence goes on along the minus strand of OY728139.1, from coordinate 1,393,467,289 downwards.
AAAATAACTAAAACGCCTTTTAATGGAAAAGGAGAAAGGGCTATTGGACTATTGGATCTCATACATAGTGATGTATATAGACCAATGAGTACTTAAGAAAATAGTTGGTTTAGGTACTTCATTATGTTTATCAATGAATTTAGTTAGTATGGTTATGTGTTTCTGATGATACATAAGTATGAAACTTTTTAAAAGTTTAAAGAGTTTTAGAACGAAGTATAAAATTAATTGGGAAAAAGTATTAATATTTTATGATTAGATCGGGATGGTTAATACTTAAGACAAAAATTCATTGATTATCTAAGGGATTATGGAATTGTTTCATAACTCACTTCACCTAGAACACCATAATGGAATGGTGTGTCTAAAAAAGTGATCATAACCTATTAGATATAGTTTGATCGATGATGAGTATGTGTGACCTTACTTTTTCATTCTAGGGATATGATCTGGAAACTATCATATTCCTACTTAACTATGTTTCATCTAAAGTATTCATAAATACATCATATAATATATGAATTGAGACACATCCAAATATGCATTTTATGAGGATTTTGGGTTGTGAAGCACTCATACAACATTTGGATTCTAATAATCTTAGACCCAAGTCAAATGATTATTTGTTGGTTATACCAAGGGAACTATGATATATTATTTCTATAATCCTACCGAACACAAAGTTTTTATGACTCTATATGGTATTTTACTTAATAAATAACACATCAATCATGGAATTAGTGGGAGTAAATTTGACCTTATATAATTTAAAGACAAAAATAATAATAATTTCTCCTAAGATATAAGTTGAGGAAGTCCCATAAAGAGTTGTTGAAGAAGAATCACCTAAAGCTACACAAGAACCTCAAAGGTCTAGTCGAATTTATCAAGATCCTAAAAGATGTGAATTTATTATGGAAAATAATGATAAATTAATGTTTATAGGTGATGAATCTACTACCTATCAGGATTCCATTAAGAAATATGATTATGATAAATGATTAAAATCCATTGAATTTGAAATGGACTCTATGTACACCAAATAAGTTTGAAACTTGGTGGATGTACCTTAAGGTCAGAAACCCATTGGGTAAAAGTAGATTTTTTCAAGAAAACTATCATGGATGGTATAGTTCCTACCTATAAATCTTGTATGGTGGTGAAAAATGGGTGACCTTCATCAACTGGTCAACAACTACCCAAACTGTATTGTTTCCTTGAGGCGATCTAGGAAAACCTATCACAAAATCCATAGTGACATCATCCCATTTCCACTTGGTAATAGACCATGGTTGTAAGAGTCCTTTCGATCACCTATGTTCTGTATTCACTAGCTGACAAGTGGAATACCAAGTAATAAAGTCGATGATCTCTCATTTCATACCAGGCAACCAATACTAGTGATGTAAGTCATGATACATCTTAGTGATGATGAGATGTACTGCCCAAGATGAGGCATAAAATTCCCACATCATTTCCTCTCATATGTTTACTAGAACCCAAACATTCCCATGTATATTTAGAATTTCATCCTCACCAATGGTCTAACCAGGTGGTGGGTTCTCATCTTCAACACTCTCCTATAGGATCAAGCCCTCATAATCTGATAGTTGTCTCATCCTCACTATATCTAGAAGATTTTAAGTCACCACCATGGATGAGAGAAAATTATTCCCATGACTATCTTGCACCTCTAAGTGCTTCTTTTAAAACAAGACCATAACCTGCCACTTGCTACTGGCCTTCTGAACTACCTGTGTCTGGGTCCTTCTACTCAGAGCATCAACAACTGAATTGCCCTTTCTGGGTGTATAAGGAAGCTTGAAGTCAAAATACTATAAGTATTAAACCAACCTTCATTTACTAATATTTGAGCCACACTGAGTAAATATATACTTGAGGCTTTTGTGGCCCGTATACACCAAAAAATGTTCTCCTGGTAAATTATGTCTCCAACAACACAAGGCATGAATAAAAATGACTAACTCTAGATCATGTGTTTGGTAGTTCCTCTCATGTGGCCTTAATTAATGAGACTCATATGTCATGGCTCACTCTTCTTGCATTATAACTGCTCTTATCTCGATACTTGATGCATCATATTATGCAATGTAGCTTATTCCCAACTCTATCAAAATCAGGATCAATACTAAAGTTAATCTCCCTTTCATCTCCTGAAAGGTCGTCTCTCAGGCTTCATACTATGAAAACTTAACACCCTCATTAGTCAATCCCATAAGAGGTGTTACTAAGCATGATAAATCATGTATGAAATTCCTATAATAACCAACTATCCCCAAGAAACTTCATATATCAAATAAGTTATAGGGTTTCTCCCATAAAACTATGGATTTCACCTTATCTGGGTCAACTGATACCCCTATCTCTGAGATAATATAACATAAGAAGTGAATTTTATTCATTCAAGTGGAAGTTTGTGAGATTATCATATAAATGGTGTTCTTTCAATGTATCCAATATGATCTCAAGACATTTTACATGGCCGTGTCGAGTGTGAGAATAAACCAAGAAGTCATTCACAAATACCACCACAAACTAATCTAGATATGGATAGAAAACCTGGTTCATTAATGCCATGGAAACTGCTGGTGCATTCACGAGACCGAACAACATGACCAAATACTCATACAATTCATATCTACTACAGAATGTTGTACTTATTATATCTGAAGATCTAACACAAACCTAATGATAACCCGATCTCAGATCAATTTTTGAGAAAACTCAAGATCCTTGGAGCTGGTCAAAGAGATAATATATATGGGGTAATGGATATTAGTACTTAACCATCAATTGGTTCAATTTTTGATAATACACATATAAAATAAGGGTTTCATGCACCTTATTGTAAAAAATGACCGGCAAACCCCATAGAGAAGTATTGGTTCGTATAAAACCCTTTTCCTCCAAGTCCTATAGCATCCTATTGAGCTCCCACAACTTAGTAGTATGCATCCTGTAAGTAGGAATGGATACCGGTGCATCTCCTAGCACTAGCTTGATGAAGAAATCTACTTATCTCACATGAGGTAGTCCTAAAAATTCATCCTGAAAAACATGTCTGAAATGATCAACCACTGGAGGGAAATCCACCAAATGCATTCCATGATCAACTAGATATAAGCTAGCAATCTGGGTTGTCATCCTACTTAGCCCACGATGCTCGGGTTTAGCTCGACTCGCCTGGACATTCCATTCACCCTTGTGAATAAAAACCCCACCATCAGGTGAAATGAAAGTCAGCCTTTATCAATAGTAGTTAATGTAATCATGGTAGGGAACCAACCATTCTATCTCGAGAATGTTGTCAAACCCTATCATATCAAGGACAAAGAGGTCTCATACAAAGAGACACCCACCTATCTCAAGGGGGGATCCCTACACTAGCGTACACTCTCCAGTCAAATCCCCAATGGAGTATCAAGTGTCATCACACCATAGGAAAACTGAACATTAAACCCAAGGCACTCCAAAACGGGCACAAATATGAAGTAATGAGAATCAAATGTATCGAAATGATGATATACTAACATAGAGGCTATCAGAATAATACCTATCACTATAGAAGGTTTGACACTCTACTCTTAGGGTTTCAATTGCACTATATACATCTAGCCTGATCTGTAGCCCTGAGATATAGCCTGTATACCCCAATAAGGTCCATTCTACTGGTACTATGAGTATGGTGTCTGGTTTCCTTAACCACAACCACCACCTCAGCCTAATTAGTGAGTCGCACTCCAACTCCCAACCTGATGAGAAGTTTCTAACCCTACTCTTGAACATGGAGTTGGTGAAGACCCTCTCTCACTAGATATTGGAGGGAAGGTCCTAAAAAACCATTGTAGATGGCCCATCCTGCTGCTTGATACTCAACTAAGTTTCTATCACACCAGCTCTTTATGTGTCACTACCTCCCATAGTGATGATAGAAAATGGTACTACCAGCACTCATGATCTATTTAGTGTCCCCCTCATGAGAGACCTCAAAACATCATTTTTTTCACCTAACATTGTGCCACTAGGTTGAGAATCTGATCTACTATACTCTTCTCCACTAGTTTCCCTCAGGTTATGTTCAATAATAAGCAGTTGATTTAATATTTTTGATATGGTATTAAGCTATAAAACATTCATCTGTAATCAGATATCATACCTAATATCATCCTCGAATCGCCTAACTTTTGATAATTCATCATCTGATAGAATAGGTGTGAAATATTAGAGATCTATAAAATGGGCATAATAGTATATGACTGACAAGACACCCTACTCTAGATGCATAAACTCACTACTGAAAAAATGACATATCCTCACAGTTCAAAACTATGGTTATAGCCCCCAAAATCGTGGGTATAGCTTATACCCATGGTTTTGGGATCCATGGGAAACTGAGGCACCAGTATAGCTCCATGGAATATACCCACAGTTTTACGAATTGTGGGTTTAGGTTTTTTCTACCATGTCATAGCCCTATACTTACAATTTTAAAACTGTGGGTATAGGTTTTAGAAAAAAGTCGGTCGCGAGTTTTGATCCCGCGACCTCCGCTTCTAACACCCAGCGCCTCACCACTCCAGCTACTTAAATTATGTATATATATACCTATATTTACCTAAATATATTAATTTTAACCATGGGTATATGAGGTAAACCCATCGGTATAGGGTTTTCCCACCATATTTTTTTTGTTCCCATGGAATTGTTTTTCCCACGTTCACACGGGAAACCTGTACCCACAGTTTTCTTAAACTGTGGGAATATGGTTTTTCGCACAGACCTATACCGACAGTTTTCCTAGAGAACCATTGGCATAGGTTCAGAGCAGACTCCTAAACCCATAGTTTTCCTAAAATCATGGGTATAGTTCCAGACATACCCCTATACCCACGATTTTTCCCAAAACCGTGGGTATAGAGGCTTTTTCTAGTAGTGACTCTCTAGATCTATCAGCTCTTAACATATCGGGATAAAATAGTCATAGAAGGATTTCTAAAAATCCCTCCAAGACATACTCCAATGATGATCCATCTGAGTAATCACATCCCACCATATCTTAGTGTAATCTCGTATTATATATGTAGATATCTTCACTATCCTCTCAGGAGGTGTCTTGATATGATTGTAAATTGATAGCATGCCCTCTATCCATGAATCTGTAGTCTGTGGTCCACCATCCCCTGAAAAAGTGGGTGGATGCTACTACTTAAACTCACATGTCAAATCTACCATAGTCGGTTCAAGTCACAGGGCACCCTATATAGTTTATATAAAGCATAGTAAACCCTCTTAAAAATGGGAATCAACACCCACATCAGGTATAACTAGAGGTGTCACAAGTGGATCTACCATAGGTTATATCGGTGGCCTAGTGCCCACCACCTATAGAGCATGATCGTCGCCACCCTCTTGGTACACAACTGGAGGCCATCACGGTGGCATATATCTAAAAAATTCAAGTACACACCTCAAAAAATATTTGATAACAATAGTATAATAGATATACGAACAAGACATGTATAATCCTTCCTAAACATAAGTCACACCCCTCTGCCTACTCCTAAAGCTAGGTCTGGGAAAAATACAAGTCATATGAAAAGTAAGAGACATTGTCTACTGCCCACTTTTGAAGTCAGTTCAGGGTCAAATTCTCTATTATATTCTAGTGGTTTTGGTATACAAAGTGGCAATTGTAAATTATAGAGGAAACACCCTCTAAGTTGTAATTAGAACTTCCATTTAACGATAACCTTTTCATTTCAGAATTCAATTTCTTTTAAGTTCATTATCATTTATATAATAATTATCTTAAATGGTTTAATTATATAGATCACTATTTCCAATTTATAAGGTCCCATACACCTTATAAATTGAAGTGTGGTGTCCATTTAATCCCAATCAAAATACATTCCAATCCATGCGACCAATGATCCATGGATCGGCATGCCATAATTGACTGATTAAGGTGTCTCCATCAATCTATGTAGTAAAACACTATTATGTTGATACAAAAAATTTAAGCGATCAATTATGTTTCTCAGTTCCCTGCAAAAACGATAGTCAAATAGCAGGTATATCACTCAAGGCACATATAATAATTGTCATGCATTCAAGCAATGCATCCTATATGGAATGACATGTGAATGACATGTGAATTTTCTATGTTCCTAAAATGATGCATGATTATTACTTCCTTGTCATATTGGTCCAAGGATAAAATCTAACCAACATTAGAATAATAATAACTTCACATATCATGTGCATCACCCAACAGTGGAATCAAATCAACTATTTCAAGTATAAACCATAACATCATATCCCATCCTAGGAAATTTGGCTTTTTCCTATATGTGGCTTATTTGCTCCCTAGAACAGCTCATTAAAAAACTCTGATACATTCCTAATAACCTTTCTAATATTTCCAAATGATACAACAAGAGAAAATAAACTCCTCTAATACCACTTTGCGACATCACAACCCGGAAGACACTAAATGGTTCCCCAAGCTAGTGGATCACATGGATTCAAACATGCCTCCCCATATGACAGAGGTTGCCGACTAGCAGTGAGGGTATGTGATGGTATAGTGGGAAGACTATACCCTCATAATCAGAGTGACATAGATGTATCATAAATGAATACAAGGTAAAATCATAATATTGACTAGCAATGAAAGATAAATCATCCAAACATGAATAACGATAATAAAATCCAAAGGCAACATCATATACATAATGATGTGTATGTAATGGAGATATAAACAAATAGGAAATACATGGAAATAGGCATCCAATACAATAAATGTATCAAAAGTACAAAAAAAACAAAAAGAAACTATCCCCATATAGCATCACGATCCATAGATCAATCTTGTGCTCCCCTGCTCCTATGCAATAATCAATGAAGCATCACCAAGAGGGGGCTTACCCCTGTCCCTACCTATATCCATGAAGTCTGTCTGGGTACCCAATGGTAGCCCGAACATGGTGTGAGATAACACTTAATAGGCCATCACCAATGATGTCTATAACAAGTCCAGTTTGTGCATATAAGCTGAAACAATGTACAGATATAAAAGGAGTACAAGTAACAATAAAAGAAGTGATACTATCTAGTATATCAAGTCTCACTTTGATCAAGTAACTAGATCATAAGGGCTATCTATAAAGAATGGTAATAATCATCAATGACCTACAACATGTAATCAAGTATCAAGCCTACATGGGCTAGGATGAAGGAGGAGAAATGTCCAAGGAATCCAACTAATCTATGGAAAACAAGTAAATCAGGACCAAGGAGTAGAAATGTCCAAGGCATCCTAGTGGGTCAAATCTAAGTAGTGTAAATTTCCAAGGCATCCTAATAGGTTAAGTAATCTAGATCTAAGGGGTAGAAATGTCCAAGGCATCCTAGTAATCTCGTCATATCTAATAAGTAGAAATTTTTAAGGCATCCTAATGGGTCAAGTAAACCAATTAAATCATATAAAAGGAGTATAAATGTCCAAGGCTTCCTAGTAAGGTCTTCATATCCAAGGAGTAGAAATTTCCAAGGCATCCTTATAAGCTCGTTGGATCTAAGGAGTAGAAATGTCCAAGTCATCATAATGGGTCAAGTGAACCAAGTAAATCAGATCCAAGGAGTAGAAATTTCCAAGGCATCGAGGCAAGCCAAATCCTTAGAGTAGAAATGTCCAAGGCATCCAAGTAAGTTAGAAACATAGGATCCAAAGAGTAGAAATGTTTGAGGTATACTAATGGTTCATTGGTGCCATACTGTGAATCCTCCATTATCATTATAACCAATTCATTCACCATCTCATAAACCATTTCATTAATCCCTTATTAATCATACACAAGCCAGGGAATTATTCATTTAATGCATTTAATATACAAATGACAAGGTGTTATAAGGTGTTTACAACCTTTAACAATTCTCTTAATTACTATATTCAATTCCCATTAATGTAAAGTGATCTCAACACACCCCGAGGGTGGAATAATCACTATAAAAATGAATAACCCACTCCATGGGCAGTTCAGGTTGAGGTTGAAAACCTCCAACCATATATAAGGGTGTCACAACATGTCTTAAACATGAATTTAACATTTATCACAAAGGAGTATTAATTTAGGAAGCATCACTTGAAAATTCCAGCGTGCAGCACAATGGTAATAGGGTATAAACAACTATACTTTGAGGGAAGTTATAGATTATCTACCTTGAGCCCGAGCCTCTGATTTGATCCGGATTAGAAGAAAATGCAATAATGGATGAACAACCTGAAAAAAGGGCATAAGATCTTGCACCAAAATAACATCTTTTATGGAAAGACAAACAACAAAAGAATCCTAAGGAGTGAAGAACTCACTAGTGGTTATCTAATGAGATGAACGATAGCTCGATCAGAGTCTAGATGGATAAGTTACTTTAATCCCTAGGATAAGTTTAGAGGGAATCTCAAATGAGAGAAGGGAGGACCTCCTATATTCTAGAAATTAAGAAGGAAAAAGGGCTTTTAGTTGTTAGAACTTTAAGGGAAAATGGTCATTTCACCCAATTTTAAGAGGTCTCACAGTTTGGCCGCACAGTTTGGTCACACAGTTGGCCAAACCATTCACCAACTGTGCACCATGCACTGCCTCAAGACCCCCTCACACAGTCATGGTGCACAGGTAGACAAATCATGCACCGATCATATGTTTTACCTTTGTTAAAAAGCCTGCAACACACACATGGGCATGCGGAATGGGGTGTACGATTAGGAAAAACCATGTGGATGTGTTATTTCTTCCAAAAAGCTAGGATTCGAGCTTCAAATAAGCCCCAAATACCCTCGTTTCCTCCATATCCTTACTAAGCATTCATATTAGGTCAAAACCAAGGAATTAAACAAAAACAAAGACCCATACTTTGGTAAAAAGTCAGGTCATTACACATGGGAAGCCAACGCCCTTCGATATCTTGGCTTCAATCCTGAGTAAAACTGATTAATTTTACTATCATGATCCTAGATGAAATTTGGTATGTACCTTGCCAAACGGGTGAAGTTTACTTCATACACAGCCACCAAATCTTCCTCCTTTAGTGTTAATTCCAAGAATTTATTTTCCATCCTAAGTCAAACAACCTTAGGAAAATATTTATTAAGTAAAATATTCTTAAATTCACCCCATTCCAAGATATCAAACTCTTCACTTTCTTGATTATTCTTAACCATTTTCCATCATTGATCGACTCCACCTTCAAACGGTAAATTGAAAGACTTACCTTTTGATGATCTGAACAACCCATGACATCAAATATCTTCTCCAAATATTTAATCCATCCTTCATCTATCACTATATTAGAAGATCCATTGAATGTTGGAGGATGTTGTCTCATAAAATGCTCCACTATCGTCATGTTCTTCAGTGGTATATTTGTCTGCTCTCTCACATGGATACCACCATCATTGATGTCATGTTTCAATTGATTCATCGCTACAAAAAATTGTTTTGTTCTAATTCCAACCATTCCAGGTTACTAATTCAGAAGGATATCATCCCCTCAGTGCCTTATTAGTTCATCTTCCATGTTCCCTCTATAGAAAACCATTCTGAACATACATAGGTTATATGAAGCAACATATTAATCTTAAAATGATATATCATTTCAACTTAACCATAAAGTAAAATATTTTAAGGGTATTCTATTAACATTATCCTAATCTATAAAGTTATCTAAACCTTGCTCAGATACCAATTGTAGGGACCCAGCCTTAAACATTGCATATTCCAGTGACTTTAAACTATAATTCACTTTATTACATTCTCAAATATATTTTAGGTTTAGAGTTTTAGAGAGTTAGGTTATAACTCTTACATAAAAAACCCATATATATATATATACATATTGAACACTTATAATCAATATCCTTTTTTCCCATAATATAAAACTTTTAAAATGAAACGCATTTTATTTTCATGATAAATCATCATGAATTTTAACTTGAATTCTTTTTTACCCTTACCCATCCTTAAACCCTATCAAAAATAATTTAAATGTGGGATGAGCATGAAAATCTCAATAAGGGGAATAAAAATAAGAAAAAAAACTCTTTGTTCATGAATACTTATAAAAATTTTCCTTTTTCAAAATCAACTTTAGGCTCCAAATAAACATTTTATTACCCAATAAATTGCCTTACCTACCTAAAGATTTTAATAAAACATTTCATAATAAATCTTAAAGTAAAAAAAAACTCGTAAAGGTTTCTTTGAAATCATGAAAAACTCATAATAACTTTTTTCACAAAGTTATACTTTTCACCCTTAAAAAGTAGCATATATTTTCCTTTAAACATGATATCATTATTTCACCTTGAGAGATCATAAGATTCCCGTAAAAATCTATAGAAAGCATAGAAAAAACATGTAGGTTACATGGGTCATCATTTTAATATCATTCTTACAATCACTCTTACAAATATAATAACCACACGACTAACTTCCATACCCAATGCATTGGAGGACTACCATGAACCCACCCATCCTTAGTTTATCATGAAACCACTCGTCATTAGTTAATAACACAACCACTCATACTTGGTTTATAACAGAACTACCCATCATCATAACAATGCCCAATAACAGTAACATAATCAAAACACATAAAAACTTGTAATTTCACATTATACTCATGGAAATATTTTTTCACCCATAAGAAAACATTTTCAGATATTTAAATATTTGATTCATTTTAAAACACCTTTTTGAAGATAACTAAAATATAAGGAAAGTGAGTTTTCATTTAAGAAAACATGAAAGCTTGTAAATGAATTCAAAAACAAAACAACAACTATGATGGTGAGAAAAGTCATTATTGTTGTATACGTTATAATAGAACATTCCTTTGGTCTTTTTATAAAGAACGTCAAAACATTCTGTAAAAATATTCCTTTTGAAAACCTTTTAAAGAAATCCAAAAGAGACATAAAATGTCATTTATAATTCTTTTATGTCTGTATAGACACATCCATAAAATAATTTTAAAAAAATGGACATGGAAGAAGAGAATTTTAAGGGAAACTTTAAAAGAGGATTTTCAAAATAAAATCTCTCACATTGAGTCTGACTCATCATGTACGTTATTTATCTTCCTAAATAATAAAATTATGTTAATTATTTACTTGTTTGATAATATTTTTTCAATTTTATTGTTCCTTTTATCTCACTTATTGTAAAGACCCAAAAAATCTATGATTTTTTTAATTATTTGGGATTATTACGAGTATGTGAATTTTTACAGCATGTGATTCCCAGATCTGGTGTGCACGGAATGAATTTCTGAACTTTTTTTAAGGTACGTTCAGTAAACGCACGGGTGACATTTTTTATCTTTTAAATCAGTGCTCAGATTAAAAATCTGAGAACACCATTGAATCCGTAGCATCAGGATTCTCTTAAGGGAGGTTTAACTTCGACCGCAGTTGGTCGGGTGAAAAAGTTAGTTTTTACACCTTTTTAAGGAAATAATAAAATAGCATGGGAATTGTTATTTTATTTCTTTTTTTCCTACCACCTGTTGAGCGTCGGTGGTGGGGACCACAGAGGTGGTCAAACCTTTAAATATGGGATATTAAATGTCCAGTTACTCTTTGGTTTCATAACCACCCCTCGTGTAATTAATGTGTTGCATTAATTACGTTAGTTAATACAACACATGAATTACGTCAATTAATGAATCTCATTAATTCCTCGGTGCGTTACCCACCCATTTCCCCGTCTATTTAAATTGAGCTTGGGGTGGAGTTTTTGACACGACTTCTTTAAGTGAGGAACCTCTGGCGAAGTGACGTGACACCTTCCACCGACGGAGACGGAAGCTCGAGCAGCAACAAACCGAGAGCGACGGACGTCGACGACTTCATCAAAGCGTGAATTCTTCTTCCACCACTGCGACGACTCCAACATTTCTCGAGGTAGGGGTTGTCTTTTAATTCAAGAAGTTCCCACATTTCTTCTCCTCGTTCTTGATTTTGCGGGTGGTCGTTGCGGGGGATTTAAACGAGGTTTGTCATTATTTTAATGTGATGTATAAATTACACTCACTTGTTATAATACTAACGCGGAGGATGCGGTCCAAACGAACAAGGCTCGGACCCTCCGCCTCTTGATTTTAATTTTGTTCTTCAGAGGTGGGTTGTTCCAACTTGACGAAACCTTGAAACCAAGAGGTGCGCAATGACGACGACATCCCGAGAGGACCGTAGGCGCGCCCATAAGGAAGAACGGACCACCGGAGCTCACCTGGTGGCCCGTGGAAGAAACGTTGGCACGACATCGGTGCAGCGGCGCCGAAGACCGGCGTCGGCGAACAAGGGTGGCAGTTGGAAACAACTGACCGCGGTGGAAGAGCGGCGCTGCGGTGGTCGGACAGGTGGCCGACAGCGGCTGGCCGTGGAGGTGGAGGCGGTGCACCGTCACGCACCAGGCTGAAGGGAGTCACAGGTCGAATTCGCGATGATGTAGAGGACCCGCTCCCTGCGGGTCCCATGGGTGACGAGGTGGCGCCACCTGGCGCCGCTAATAAAGGAGCCGAATGGATCCTTTGAGCCGTTCGGGTGCAGCAGACCACGCGACCTTGCGTGGGTCATGCCAGCCGACGGGGCGAGCCGCTGCGGCCCAGCAGGCCGAGCCCGCGACGGCCCAGCGGGCTGAGCCCGCGACAGCCCAGCCCAACCAGGCCGGCCCACACTAGTTTGGGTCGTGTCTAGTTAGACCCAGACCCGATCGGGTTGACCCGAGCCAGGTCGGGTCAGTCCAACCAGGTCAGACCAAACTTGTACCCCTCTCGGGCCTAAATACGCTTAAATGACCGTATCTTGCGAACTGGATGTCTGTTTGATGAATCATCTACGCCGTTTGGATCCTTTGAGTGAGTCGTTCCTTTTGAGATACTTCATGATAGTTTTGGAGAAAGTTGGAGTACGGCCGGGTTGGATCGACTCTGAATCCAACCGGGCCCTCGGCACTAAAATGCCAATAACTTACAGACCGGACGTCCGGTTAACGTGTCGTTTGTTGCGTTGGGACCCTTATGACATGACAGATCATCAGGTTACTTCTTCATGGGAATTCATGCCAGTTAAAATATGACCAATGGCTTGAGGAATGGTTCTCCTAGAATCAAGCATACTATGAGCAGGAATTGAGTAGCTAGTAGTGAGGTGGAGGTTGGAGACAGATCATACGGAGGTTAGTACCTAGCGATCCTGTGTGGGTCAGCACCAATCCTGTGTGGGTCAGCGCTCATCGATCTAGTGTGGGTCAGTGCATAACAATCTTTTGTGGGTCAGATCCTGTGTGGGTCAGCGCTCAACGATCCCGTGTGGGTCAGTGCATACCGATCATGTGTGGGTCAGATCCTATGTGGGTCAATGTGGGTTAGTGCCTATCAATCCTAGGCAGGTCGGATCCTGTGTGGATCTTGTGGGGTTTAGTATCTATCGATCATGTGTGGGTCAGACTCCGTATGGTCAGCAGTAGTGCCTCTCAACATAATAAGATGACCAACCTTCTTGACTAATCATTTGTACTTCTGTGTTTTACTTATACCTGGTTTGAGCTGAGTCTTTTGCTTTGTGCTTTGTGATTACGATCATACTTTGTGGTTTTTCTTTGTGGAATTCTGAGAGACCTTCGAGGGTCTCGGGGTCCCTACTGGGTATTATTATACTCACTCCTGCATTGGTTTTGCCCGCACCTTGTTGTGTCTTGTGCAGACGACGAACAACTTGACTGTGACTTGAGGGAGCTAGGACCAGGTGGTACATAGAGGAGATTGGTTGACGTGGAGAGCAATGGAGACAAGTTGTACCTACCCTTCAGGTAGGATCCTCGGTGGATGATTTCAGGAGTTGTTTTCTGTTTTTCAGTTGTAGTTGTACCTTTCAGTTGGGCTTGTATTCTGACCCCTTTACTTTCAGTACACTCCTTTACTACTGCAATTTTACTTCGTGGTTGTATCTTGTTGTGCTCTTGGTTTGTGTGTTTGTACAGGTTTAAAGGCAATGCCTTCCCATTTTAGGGATGCGCATTTTTGGTGCTAGTCACCAACTCCTGGTCTACGGAAGGCGGGTTTGGGGTAGTCATGGCACGGGCCCTGAGGGACGGGTTGTGACACTTATTACCATGTTATAACAATTACTTAATCATTTAAGTTCACATAGGATGTTTTGACGATATTCGGTTCATAATTCCAAAATGACTTTGGTAGGTTGAAAATGGTAAAAGATGTCGTTATTCCATCATCTACAGAATAATAATAATGAAATAATTATAAATTTTATACATCAATTATACTTTTAAATCCAACCATTAAATATGGTTATAAAAAATAAACTATGTTACAATCATGGAGAAGGTGGATCGTACGTATGCATGAGTAACATTTCCATTTTTCAATGATCATTATAGAAAGAATAAAAGTATTATTTTATCATTATAGAATGATCATAATATCATAGATATCATATTAATTCTTTAAATATACTTATATATATAATCCATGTGATGTAGTGATGAAAAACGAATCACATCATTTCATAGAGGTGGTAGTCCACACGTATGCATGAATGACGTTATCATTTTCAGTGAATGGTAAAGTAAGAAGGTAAATGATATATTATCTTTTTATAATGATAAATATGTAATTAATATCATATATAAACATTAATTTCACCATTATAATCCAAATGTGAGAGATAGTGATGGAAAACGAATTGCATTGGTTCGTGAGGCGGTGGTCCGACATACACAAATCGATGGTTTTATTTCCCATTTTGTGAATGAGAAGATAAATATAGGTTATGAAACTAACATAATAAAATCTCAGTATATTTAAGATTCTGGTGCTATTATTTTAGCATGGTTGAAGAAGATTTGAATGATGTGGAATGAGAAATAAAACTAAAACATGTGGTTAAAAGCAATACAACTTCTTTGGAAAAATTTCTTTTTCTTAACACCATAAGACCTATGATATTGGTATCATTCCCAAACTAAGACCTCTAGAACATGGGGAGGTATGTTGGGAAGGGATTTGGGTAGATCTTGGCTGAAAAAAATGGGTTTTGAAGTGTGAAGAAATGAGAGGAATTGGTGATCTTTAAATAAGAGAGAGGAGAGACACTCTTAGAATTTCTTAAAATATTAATTTAATATAAATTAATTTTGAGGTCTAAATGAATCCAAATTGATAATATTAAAATATAAGATGAGTATGAGTTGAAATCCCCACATCCAATAATTTTTGGACAAGTTTATATCATATTTTTATCCATATCTTTTGGTTTTAATCCCCCTCGTTAATCCTTTTCATACTTACCGTGACAAAAACAAGTTTTTTACTCTTTGAGGGTCAAAATAGTCACTTTAAATGGACAAACAGACCATAAATAGATTGTGATTGATATTTTAAATCATATCCTAATCACTTGAATGAAGATGGGTTTTTTAGAAATTTTATATCATTTAAACAAATATCATTTTCATAAAATATTAATAATGTTAAATTTAGAATTATTCATTTACTTTGACTTTTATAACATTAAGGAAACAAATGAAATTCAAATAAAATATTTTAACACATCTCTAACATATTATTTTTATCTAGAAAATTCACAGGTCACCTTAATTCTTTCAAATTATACTACTTTTAATGTTTTTAATATTGTTTATTTTATTTTTCCATTAATTGAATAATTACTGAGTCAGCGTTGTGTAAACATTTAAGGTAGTTATTTCTTCACTAAAAATTAAAAACAAATTACCATGGTGAAGATAAAACATTTATATTTCAAAATACTACTTACAACCGAACATATCCTTAGGTTATTCCTATATTAAAATATCATAGTTATTAAAAACACGAGTGTGATATTTTTTGCTTTTCTTTAAATAAAATATTATAAAGGTTATAATCACATACAAATGACAATAAAATGCCACACATTCGAAATTTGGATGACTATGGATGAAATATACCCATTCAATAAAATTTAGGCAGATGTTATGGTCGTTTTATAGCTTTTATCATTTTATTTTTAACTTTAATTACCAGATTTATCTTTTACCATAGTAACATAATTACTAAGGTTACTATTCGTATTGAAAAAAAAACACAGGAGACCTATTTATCAAATTTGAACCTCCTGATTCTAAATATGAAATCCATTTTTTAATATTCAAAACACACAAATAACGTAATTTAATTTAAATACGTTCATTGACATTCATTAAAAACCATTAATCCGGAATCATTTTTTAATAATTATTTTATTACAAGATGATATTTTAAGTTGGGTGTTCCATTTTATGCATCTCACCCTAAATAATTGTTTTTTTAATGTCAAATTTTAAATCATATTTAAAGAATAGACTCTGAAGAATAAAAACAATGAGCCGCGAGCAAGGACCGAGTCCAACAAAACACGACACCTGACCCTTCTCCTCCCTCCCTACCCCTCTTCTCACCCGCTTCCTTTTCTCCATTCACCGGGAACCCTCTATCCTCCCTCGCTACCCCTCTTCTCCCCCGACCCCTCTACATTGCATCGCGCTCATCCCACTCAAAGCCGAAACCCTACCCTGCCTCGACGCTCTGCTTCCTTCGGATTCCGTCGTTTCCGCTTCGGCTTCTCTCCTCCCCGTTAACGCTCAAAGCCTTAGTATCAGGTCCTGTCGTCCTCTGTTGCATCGTACTCCCCTCCATCGCGGACTTCTTAACGAAGCGTCTATTTCCTGCTACCGTCGTCTTATGTTGGTATAAGTTCCTGAACCCAACCGTATTAAAGGTTTGATTTCATCCACTCCCATTTTAGGTTACCTGTGCATAAACCCTAAATTACGTGGGTCTCCTCGATTACCAATCAACTCATGCTCCCCGGGCCATTCCTTTGCAGCATTTGTGACTGTTCGGTCATACCACTACCATCGAAAGGTTAAAATCTGTTCATTCCGATTTTCAGCAGTCTCAATATTCATCGACTGAATCACAGGTAAGTTCGCTTCAAAATCTCTCTGCAGTTTTCATGCAATTGATCTCCAATCCAACATAATCACACCACCTTACACGACTTTTTGTCTGGCCTGTTAAGATTTATGTTTGGACTATTGGTTTATGTAATTGCCCTTTTAAGTTTCAGTTTATCCTAAAATTTATGCCATAATTTGATGGTTCAGATCTTGCGCTACTTCAAGGAATGCAATATTCTTTGACTTGATTAAACTATTTTGCTTTTGCCACATTAAGGTAAGTTCTGTTCCAACATTGAACTGTGATTTGTATACTTTTCCAACAATAATTGGTTGTTCAACGGATTCAATCGTTTAGATCTTACACTCTCTTGAATTGGTTCTTCAACAGATTCTATATTCTTCGCCTTGATTAAACAATTGCATCTATACTTCGTGTTTGCGCCATTGAGGCTACTTCATTCACTCAATGAATTTAAAGTTGTCCCATTTAATTTGTTCAAAATGTGTATGCATTTTCCAACATTAAACACTGCGTAAACAAACTTATCATACTATTCTATCTTTTTCGTGCATGCTCTGTATGTCTTATGTATACTCATGTTGTGTACATAGTTATCATACAGTTCATATATTTTCAATTCCCATATTTTGGATGTAGTTCTCGGGAAAATAAATTTCACTTATTATCTTAATAAATATCGTCTACACATATTTTATTTATTCTCTTTAAAGAAAACTCCATAAATATATTTTTAGCTCAAATCAATTACTTCTACTGTGTATGTGACTCTGTCACATATCAATGCTTTCAATATTATATATACAATTTAAAGACAATTAATGGAGAGATGATTGTATGTATGCTAGAAAATGATACATGAAACTACATGTATCTTAATACTTTCTATATTACATACGTAATAAGCAAAAATTTAATTGAAATTATCCCTCTTTTGTATATAGATTTAAGGTTCAAGTAAGTTGAGTGATGATGATACTGTACCAACCTTTGATGTAGTAACAACCGTAATACATATTAATGTATCTCCACAAATATGTATAGTTTCCTAAAATAATTTTATATTCAATTTTTTGTATATGCAATCAACAAGCTTAAATTTTTGTCATATCTCCTAACTTTGGTACATTCTTCTAATATCTTTTCAATTTTCGAAAGTTCATATTGACATTTTTTCTAACAGCATAATCTAAAACCAAACAATCTGTAAGGATACAATTTTACAGATTGTAGTGGTTTCCTCTCATTATACATTTAAAAATCCATTTAACAGGTCTACAAACCCTACAATTCATTAGTTATTGTAAAAAATTTTATCCTCACATCATATGCAATGCAAAGAACAAGTCTGTATTGTACTAATTTGTACAATTTATTTAGTGCATTCTTCTACAGTTAAGAAAACTCAAAGCATAAAGGATATTATGTTTTGTCTACTAATGTCGTTTTTAATTTTTTTGCTAGGTTAATCTGTTGCTTGAATTTCACAATCACGATGCAACTTAAACTGGATTCTCCTGCTTCCAAATTGACGCCGAAGGATTTTGATTTTCCACTTTCATTGAAACAAAATCTGTTTACAACAGGTATAGACTTGTTTAAATTTGGTTTTCTTTAATTTTGATCCTCTAGCATTATATCATTGTTTCATATCTCATTTTTCAAATGTTTTATAGTAGTTAAACAATATCCCGTGGTTTCATTCCACATATAATATTTATTCTTTTAATTTTTTTAATTCATAATCAACACATTATTTTTAAATATAAAAAAACACATCAAATCCCGTGCAATTGTACGGGGGGAAATACTAGTATCCCTTAAAAAATGGTTGGAAAAGGTGTCGTTTCAGATGAGGAAGGTTTTAATTCCTGATCCCTTCCCGTGCTGTTGTTTTTGACACTTCTATGAAGCAAGCATTCTCTTTATTAATCACGATTTCTGCCAAAATAATTCAGATGAAATTGGAGTCGATGAAGAGGAAAGGGAACTCCTGGACGACCAGGAAGGCGGAGGCCAAGAAGAAGAAGAAGATGAAGAAGATGGTGCGAGCTTTTTTATATGAATTCGAGCGTTTAGCTGGATTTAGATTCTATAAACCCATGGGGAACCTGGTCAATTGCTTAGTTAGGCTTTCTGTGATTTTCACCTCTTGACCAAGGTCCCCCCCCCCCCCAAGCCTTTTGCTTCATCTGAGAAACTTAAGTGTGGTAGGCTCTGTACAAATGAATTGTTCATCGTTGTTGGCCAGAAAGACCTCCTGAGAGATTCATTGGTCTCTAAACCAGGTTTTCTAGTGGCAGGACACCTATCCTAAGTGCTCGTTTTGAGGAAACCCTTCAATAGTCATAATTTTTTCTTGGTGATTCCTTGCTTCAAGTTGGATATACCAGTATTTGTGCATGACATATTGTTTCTAGGACCACTTTGAAATCCTTATTAGACACATTTTATAACAGGATCTCATCTGGGATCCCTCAATAGAACATGCATGATCAAATTAAGGTATATATAGCAACATAAGATTTGAGTGCATTAAAGCAATTGTAATAATAATGACTTGCAGGCCTTCTTGTTGTGATACCAAACCTAGCATACAAATGGAACCAACTTGTCATAAGGCCATGCCAAACCTTCTTAAACCATTTGGGTTACCCCTATTTCCATTTCCACTCTTGATTCCTCATTTTTCTCCTTGAACCATTTGAAGTGGATGATGTATGGTTGAACATGATCATGTGTAGGTGATACAGTAGTAAAAGCCATCTCAAGCACATAATTCAGGTCATGTCACAAGTCATGTCACAAAATGTATTTACTCACAAACATACATTCACTCTTAGGTTATTGAAGAAAGCCACTTGTATATGCGACAAAATAACATTTTTCCAATAAGAATCAGGAAACACCTATTTGAAAGAACTCAGTACACGTGACAGGTGTTATGAATGCTTTTTTTTTTGTAAATGCTCTCCTCCATGGGTCATCACTTTGATGCTTAAGGTTGCCTCATATGGTCAGTTTAGCCTTATGACCTAGCCTTATTTGGGTGCAATCCATTCATGATGTAAGTCTAGGATCCAAATCAATATCTACCATATTCACTTTTAATCAGGACTTTATATGGCATAACTTTTCAATCACATCCCCCTTTCATGGGTTTATTCAGCAACCATGGAACTTAATTACAAACAATTTATGCTATACTTCAACATTTAGCCCCTAATCCAAGCATCATGCCAAACCATATTACTGTGCATGTGATGTGCATAATATTCCACCTTATAATTTTACTTTATATCCTACTACTGTTATATCTAATGTTTAACATAAAATTTAAAAATCTCATGCCAGCGATCACTTGAACATTTCACCAACACTGGATGGATGTAACCTGCACTCATGCTTAGTTTCACTTTTTGAACTTATGCATCCATTGCACGTCATCATGATCATGCAAAACTTACACTATAATTCAATTTCTATAAAAAAAACTTATGTTTTGAATGACATTATACCCCTATAGACATGTCTACTTTTATGTTTTAGTCGATGCATTCGGTTTCATGATTCAATTTATAGATAGAAAGCTGAGAAAGAACAATGTTATCAAGCTCATTATATGTGGGACAACCTCATGGATTTTCTGTTCCTTTTGTCATGGAAGTATAGGCAAGGATGCTACCTTTAAAAGGAAAGGATGGGAGGGAGGGAAGGGATGGAGTTGGGGGCTATGGGTTAGGAGTTTACTCCCTCATTTATTTTTTATTTTTATGTTTAAGCTCATGCTGAATTTGGGTTTCCGTGCCGGGCTATGGGTTATGAGTTTACTCCCTCATTTATTATTTATTTTTTATTTTTATGCTTAAGCTCATATGATGAAATTGGGTTTCTGTGCCATGTCTGTAATTTTATTTTGTCTTTGAGTAGACGAGCTGCAGGATGAGTTTGAAAAGGATGGATTCATTGTGGATGACGTTGATGAAGATGAAGTCGAAGAAGAGCGGGAAGATGATGGAGATAGTGACGAAGAAAGACATAAAAAAAAGAAAAGGGAAAGGTTTTTTAAATGAATTTCTCTGGTATTTTTTCACATAATCCCATGCTTATTCCCCGCACCTCATTCATATGTTTTCCATCCATCTCAGAGAATCTGACAAGAACTATGTTCTTGATGACGATGATTACTTGCTGTTGGAGGACAACAACATCACTGGTTTTCACCGGCCAAAAACAGTGAGTTTCCCAATTTACTTGGTTCCCCCATTTGCACCTGCCATGCTTCTTTTCATTCTTGTATGTGGGTTATTGTTCTCAAATATGATTAGCAAAGCAAGAAGTTTAAGAGGCTGAAAAAGGCTCAGATGGATACTGTGGAAGGACAATCTGTTTTTTCTGATGAAGAAGTGTTCGATGAAAGTGAGAAAGGTGGGCGAATTGCTGAAGAGAAGCTGAAACACAGCTTATTTGGTGATGATGAAGGTATATTTTTGAAACCTTAACCTTTTGTGCATTGTTGATGGGTTTCTGCTTATTATTTTTATTAATGATGTTAATGGTTTTTCCGGCTATTGACTTTAGACCCTCCCAACTATGTTGTAGGACGGCCACTTGAAGATATTGGTGAAGATGAAGAACCAAAAGAGGATGAGGACATTGGCGATGATGATGAGATGGCTGATTTTATTGTGGATGAAGAAGTTGATGAAAATGGTGCTCCTGTGAGGTATGTTTAACCGCATAAATGCATATTAACATGCATGAATGACTATTTATGATGTATGGAGGAACTTGTTTAGCAGACGGATGAAACTTAACAAAAAGAAGCACCGGCGAGCACCGGGAGTTTCATCATCAGCTTTGGAGGAAGCCTATGACATTTTTGGTGGTGTTGAAGAGTTCATCAATCGTCGTAAGGTGGGCTTAGATTCAACGGAATCGAAGGAGAGGAGGCTTGAAGATGAATTTGAACCAAGTGTACTCTCAAATAACTACATGACTGAAAAGGATGAAATGATTAGGGCAACTGATATGCCAGAAAGAATGCAGGTCATGTTATGAACCTTTTATTAACTTCATTGGAAATTCAGTGCATGCCTGGCATCCACAATCCAAATATAAACATATGTGCTTTCCTTGCATAGGCAATCCAAAACTCAAAATTTGCATGAATTTTATTTTTGTTTTTATTTTCCCTATCTTGCTTGTTTTTTTTTTTGGGTTTGTATTTGATGGAAACATATGCAGTCAAAATCTCTGTTCAGGTGGTTAATGCAACAATTTTTTAAATCATTCACTGTTCAATAGAAAATTAGCTGAGCTTGGTTGGGAGACACCGTGCTTTTAGTGCTATGGGCTTCCATTTTGACATTTGTTTTCGTTTTTCTTGTCTTTTTTGCCTTATTCATTAAAATTGTAGGTTTCTGAGGAAAGCTCTGGTCCTCCTTCGAGTGATGCGACGAGCATTGAAGAGGAGAGCAGCTGGATACATAATCAGCTTGCAGCTGGTATGGTACCTTTGTTGGGCTCTGGTACAGTGACTGATGAAGGATATGTTAATTCATCAATTGACAAGGATGCCATTACGAGATTCTTGGAATATGTGCACATTCAAAAGTTGGATGTGGGTATTGGCTTTTATGTTCTTTATGAACAATTTACAAAATCCACTATTCATCTTACAATATCTTCTGACCTTCCTCACCAGGTCCCATATATCGCCATGTATCGAAAGGAAGACCTTCAGATTTTGTTGAAGGACCCAGAACAAGATGAAATGGATGTTGAAAATCAGGAAACAAGGAAACTAAACCGGCACAGGGTTGTTGATTTGTCTCTCAGCTAACAAATGAATTGTTTTTTTTTATAAAGATCATGGCCTTGAACATTAAAAGATGATTTTATTGCTACGCAGTTGTTATGGGCGATTCAAGATTTGGACCGCAAGTGGACACTTCTTCAAAAGCGTAAAAGTGCACTTTGTGTATACTACAATAAGCGGTTTGAAGAAGAATCCCGGAGAGTCTATGATGAAACCAGACCGACTTTAAATAGGCAGCTTTTTGAATCAATTTTTAAGTCTTTGAAGGCAGCAGAGTCAGAAAGAGAAGTTGATGATGTTGATTGCAAGTTCAATTTGCATTTTCCTTCCAATGAGGTGGGCTTAGAAGAAGGGCAATACAAAAGGCCCAAGAGAAAATCATAATACAGTATTTGTAGCAAGGCAGGCTTATGGGAGGTTGCAAGAAAGTTCGGCTACAGCTCTGAGCAATTTGGATTGCAAATATCTTTAGCAAATATGGTAGGCAGCCATATGTTTCAAGATTGAAATTTTTCTGGTGCACAAACTCTAATGTGATCCTAGAAAGAATCCAGATAATCTGGGCTTAATAAATTCTCCTTTTCATTTTCTTGCATAAGTTGAAACGATTTATAATTCTTGCTATGAAAAAATGTCAATGTGCTCTCCTGCCGTTGTGGGCCTCACGGCGGTTTCTATGCATAGATACGTGAGACAGAAAAAGTACTTTGAATTTCAAATTATAACTAAGCATGACCGGTGTGTTATAAACATGCACCTAAGTTTCTAGTCTTGATGGTGCTTTAGCTTTTAAAATTTTCCCTGGATAGAGTTGTTGAAACTTCATTTGGCTTCAGAATATGGATGAATTAGAGGATGCAAAAGAAACACCGGAAGAGATGGCTTCTAATTTTACCTGTGCAATGTTTGGGACATCTCAAGCTGTATTGAAAGGTGCTAGGCATATGGTATGCATTTTCATTCTTGCTGCTGGTGTCTGATCTTGATCATATACTGATGGTGTGAAGTAGTGTCAATATCTTGTTAATGTATTTCCTCCAACCTTTTCCAGGCCACTGTTGAGATCAGTTGCGAGCCATCTGTTAGGAAACATATTCGTAGTATTTTTATGGACAATGCTGTAGTATCAACGAAACCAACAGTTGATGGAAATATGGTTATAGATCCTTTCCATCGGTTTTCTGGGATAAAGTGGCTGAGTGGCAAGCCATTAACTAAATTTGAAGATGCCCAGTGGCTCTTAATACAATAGGCCGAGGAAGATAAGCTCCTTAATGTCACTATTAAGTTGCCTGAACATACCTTGAATAAGTTTCTGGGTGATTCAAAAGACTATTATCTCAGCGGTGGGGTTAGTAAATCTGCTCAACTGTGGAATGAACAGAGGAAGCTGATCCTGGAAGATGCAATTTTTAATTTTATACTTCCTTCAATGGATAAAGAAGCAAGGTCACTATTAACCAGTAGAGCGAAAACTTGGTTGCTTTTAGAGTACGGAAATGTTTTGTGGGACAAGGTTTCTGTGGCTCCATATCAGCGGAAAGAAAATGCTGTAAACTCTGATGAAGAAGCTTCACTGAACGTCATGGCTTGCTGTTGGGGCCCCGGAAAGCCTGCAACCACTTTTGTGATGCTGGATTCATCAGGAGAAATTCTTGATGTCTTGCACGCTAGTTCTCTTACATTGAGATCTCAAAATGTTAATGATCAACAGCGTAAGAAGAATGACCAACAGTGTGTCTTGAAATTCATAACCGATCACCAACCTCATGTTGTTGTTATGGGCGCTGCAAATCTGTTTTGTGCTCGGTTGAAGGATGATATTTTTGAGTTGCTTAATGACAAATCTTTTCCCTAGATTCCTTCCAGTCTTATAGTTGGGTGTTTATTTTTCTGTCCTGAATTTTCTGTGGTAGGCTCTTCTTTGTCTGGTGATTATTATTTGGTAAAAGATTAGATATGTTGTTAAAAGCATTTACAGCACCTATCTTTGGCATCAACATATTAGATATGTTGTTAAAAGCATTTACAGCACCTATCTTTGGCATCAACATAAGGGCAATGCATAATATGCTGTGTGCATGTAATGACTGTTCCTTTTTCTTTGAACTGCTCTTGTAAATGTTTACCTGTTTTTGTATCCTGTATTTTAGATTTTGAATAAGGATAGCGATTCATTGAGAAAGTCTTCTGAACCATTTGGTAATATGTGCTATTCACTGGAAGGGTATATTCTGTTTTTTAGCTAATTATAAGCATCCTTATTATACACATGGACATGAAATTCTAATTTTCCTTGTAGTAATTTCATTCTTTTTAACTATTGAGACTGTAGTACCATTGTTCAACTGACATTATGTCCATTACACAAATCAAGTTATGGTTGCTTTTTACTAGGTAGTATTTTTTTTCCTGTTCACAGATCATTTTTGAGAAGTTAGGAAGACCCTCGAGATGTTGCTCAAGAGACGGGTGATCTAAAAATTGTGTATGGGGGATGAATCTCTTGCTCGTCTTTATGAAAATTCACAGATTTCAGTTGACCAGCTACCTGGGCAGCCTGGTATTTTTTTTTGTCCATCACCCTTTTTTGTTTTTTGAGATCTAAGGAATTTTTGATATTAACATTTTTCTTTCAGGCATCGTTAGACGGGCTGTGGCTCTTGGGCGCTATCTTCAAAATCCGCTGGCCATGGCTGCGACACTGTGTGGACCTGTGAAGGATATATTATCCTGGAAACTTCATAGCTTAGAGGGTTTTCTTTTACCGGATGAGAAATATGGAATGATCGAGCAGGTTTTTGTGAATGTCGTGAATCAGGTGGGCATTGATATCAATCTTGCTGCCAGCCATGAGTGGCTGTTTGCTCCTCTACAGTTTATTTCTGGGCTGGGACCAAGGAAGGCGGCATCTCTGCAAAGGTCTCTGGTGCGAGCTGGGGCGATTTTCACACGTAAGGACTTCGTGAAATCTCATGGAGTTGGTAAAAAGGTCTTTGTCAATGCCGTTGGGTTTTTGTGTGTTCGTTGGAGTGGGCTAGCTGCTAGCAGCAGTCAGTATATTGATTTGTTGGATGACACTCGAATACACCCAGAATCATATTCTCTTGCACAACAATTAGCTAAAGATGTATACAAGGCATCAATGGGAAGTGTGGATAACGATGAAGATGATGATGATACGGATGATGACATGGAGATGGCAATAGAGCATGTCAGGGACAACCCGAGCAGCTTAGAATCCATTGATATCAATGAGTATTTAATATCAAAGAAACGGGAGAACAAGCGAGAGACATTTAGTGACATACAGTTGGAGTTGGAATTGGTTCGGGGGTTTCAGGATCGACGTAAGCGATATGAAGAGCTAAACCAGGATGAAGAATTTTACCTGATTTCTGGTGAAACTAAAGATACTCTGTGTGAAGGAAAGGTGGTTCAAGCAACGGTTCGCAGGGTGAAAAATCATAGAGCATTTTGTGGGCTTGATTCTGGATTGACGGGGATGCTTTCCAATGAAGATTATTGTGATGGTTCCCGGGGTTTTGTTGATTTGACTGGAAAACTACGTGAAGGTGACCTACTCCCTTGCAAGATAAAATCAATTCAAAAGAGCAGGTTTTTTTGTCCCTTTCTTATGACGAAAAAGAAACGGCGAGCAATCAGTGTGTGAATTTTGAAAATCGTGATCCTTACTATTGTGAAGACTAAAGCAGTCAATTGGCCGTGCAAGAAAATGCTCCCAAGGAGAAGGAACTTGCTAAACGGCATTTTAAGCCAAGAATGATCGTCCATCCTCGTTTTCAAAATATTACTGCTGATGAAGCTATAGAGGTCTGTTCTCTGTCTCAAGATGTATATTACTGCTGATCAGTGCTCCAAGTACTTATGCTCCTCAGTGTCATCTATGCCTTGTGTATTTTTTATCCCTTCATATTCGTTGGTCATATGCTCCTTGATTAAACCCCAACGTTTCATTGCATAAAACGATGCTCATGCTGTCCGGCATCTGACTGGTATTGTGTATGAGCTGATTTTTTCCGAAGTGCGTATGTGCCTTGGGGAAAATCAGTTGCTAAACAAA
Source organism: Viscum album (assembly GCA_963277665.1). Classification (NCBI taxonomy): domain Eukaryota; kingdom Viridiplantae; phylum Streptophyta; class Magnoliopsida; order Santalales; family Viscaceae; genus Viscum; species Viscum album. Next base: position 1,393,440,323 of record OY728139.1, on the reverse strand, counting down.
AAAATCCCAGTCTTCTTGAAAAATTAGATGACACTAGCACATGCTTCTATACAATGTTATACAGTTCCATAATCAACACATTTTTTATTACATTTTTGGACAATGAAGACAGAAAATGTTTTCCATATCCAAACATGACCTTAGATGAAAACTATTTTGTTTGCATAATTATTTATATGGCGAGCTGATGATTTTTATTGTGTCAACAGTACTTGTCTGACAAGGAGCCAGGTGAAAGTATCATGTGCCCCAGTTCACGTGGACCTTATTTTTTGACATTAAAAATCAATGTATATGATGGAGTGTACACACAAAGACATTGTTGAGGCTGGAAAGGAAAAGGACATTGCCAGCTTGCTACGCTTAGGGAAAACTTTAAAAATCGAGGATAATATTTTTGAGGATTTGGATGAGGTATGATTTTGGCTTTATTTTTGTGTTATGACTGATTTTAAAAATTAATCAATTTATATTAATTTTGAGTGCAGGTAGTAGATAGATACGTTGACCCATTGGTTGCAAATTTGAAGGCAGTGCTGAATTACCGTAAGTTCAGAAGGGGCTGTAAAGCCGAAGTCGATGAGCTGCTAAGGAAGGAGAAAGCAAAGCATCGAACGAGGATAGTTTATAGCTTGGGCATATCTGAGGAGCACCCGGGCACATTCATCCTAACCTACATACGGGGTTCAAATCCCCATCATGAATTTATCAGTATGTACCGTAACGGATTCAGGTTCCGAAAGAAGATGTTCAGCAGCATCGATCGTCTTGTTGTATATTTTCAGAGCCACATTGACGGCGGTTGGGGTTGCAGCGGTGGGTGGTGAATATTCTTTATCTTATTGTTCATCAGGGCGATTTTCCTTTTGGTGTCGGCGGCTGTTGGAACGCGGTTTTGAACTTACCTCCATTATTTTGATAGATTTTCCATTTGTAAACGGCAAACGCCCAACTACTGCGAATGATTGGATTGTCAAAAGGGCTCACGGACCCACTTTATAATCAAGGCCGGGGCATATCACTAATAAATGCTACAACCAACAGAGAAATCACAAACATTCAAGGATGGTCGTTTGTGTGGGTTATTCCCATATTAGTCATGATTTTAAAATAATAAAAGCAGTGAATTATTATTACTTTAAAAATTATTATTATAATATATTATTATCAACTAGAATGGATCACATTTGAGGTCATTAAATGTCCCAAGCTCAGGTATACCTCTACATGTTGTCCCAAGTCCCCCTCTTCATTGGCGGTTCTTCAAACCTCAAGAACTTCAAACCTACCCAAGTCCCTAGATCTTTTTCAATTCATTGGCGGTTCTTCAGACCTCAAGAACTTTAAACCTAGTATCACATATCTGAACTTCGATTCCACGAATACTCAACGGTACTAAATTTTATTATGAACATAACCAGTTACTACATGAAAAATAAGGTATAACATAATTTTTTTTGAGGGATTAATGATGCTTTAAACCATCACTAACCTATTTAGCATCAATTTATCAAATCGTTGTATATATCAATGTCACCAATACATTGGCGGCAATTTAGTTCCATTTAGTAGTGGTTTTTGGTCATCTAGCAACAATTTATATCACAAAATTATTTTATTATAGACAATTAAAAAAATTAAAATCGCCACTAAAAGATTTACGGGGGGGGTATTTTTATTCTTTAAAATTCTTTGAACAAAACCGCTACTAAATGTTGTGAGTGAGTGTCTTAGACCCAACTTATGTATGTACTTTGATTACCATTACATGTATAAAGTTTGATATATACATGGGCGTATCTTGCCAGAATAGTGCTGATATTTCTGCATCCATTATATTTATGGTAATGTCTTTAGATTACATGTCGTCTCAAAAGATTATAGCAGTTCCCATACTATAGAGAATCCAGAGATACTATGACAGTAATATTAAAATTATGTCCTATAGTCTAGATACATCATACTGATTGGATACAGATGATGTTTGACCATCACGTTTTGGGGCTCATAAGCATTGAGACTTGTTCTCTTTGCATTTGGTGATCTCTAGTAGGTGAGATCATGAGCACGAAGCCGTCAATAGGAACACCTTGAGGTATCATTAGTTGTTCCTATCTACGAACATGTGTTTTGGTCTCCTGACTTGAGATCGTTATCAATGTGTATCATTTGATCACGTACTTTGATGCAAGACAAAAATCATGACATTGAAGTCGTGAGGTAGCTTGTGTTGGGTGCGTCTTTGGTGATATGACATTGGTTGAATGATCAAAATAGAATTTGTCGCTTCCGAGTTGAGAAATTAATATCACGGGTCTAGTTGATTAGGACGGTAGTACCTTCACTAAATCTATGACCATGATAGAAGAAGGTAAGTCTGTCATTGACAAATAATAAGGAAGAATGGATGACGACATAGGGTGTGCATCCCGCTTTATGAGATATCACGAGACAAAAAGACCATATTACATGGGGTGTGTTCGTGGGATGATTGTCATTATTATGACTATTCCATCTCCTTAGCTTGATGGGTTGCTAGACTTCACTTTTGGTCTGTGAATAATATTCACTGCTATCGAGATAAGAGCCTAGATGTCACATACTATAGCGTATTCAAAAGTTTGCCATATTTTGATTAATAAGAATATAATACATGGTGGGTCCCACCACGAGACCTGAGATTTGTCCAAGAATTAATGATCACTAACGAATAAATAAATTCATTATTATTCGAATATAGAATAATTGGGTTGAATTTATTTATTAAAAGTATTCACAAGGTATTAAATGAATACGCAGAAAAATATTGTACGAACAAATATTATTTTAATACTCAAGGTTTGTTTAATATTGTGAGAATTACGAGTCGAGTTAGTGATTCATGTTTATCACATAATATATATTTATTATATAATACAATTATGTAATAAAATATAAATGATGTTTATGATATAGTTTATCATAACATGTCATTTTTGCTTATTTAGTGAGCGTTACTTCTACGGGGGTCGAGGAACCCTTCTTGGGTATTTAACCACCACTATATAATTAATGAGAAGCTCTTTTCCATACCCCTGAATTTGAGAGCTTATCTTTCCTCTTTCCCGCATAAAAGATAGAGAAAGGCCCCGTCCAAGCTTCCAATCTTCGATCTTCTTCACGGATTGAAGAGACACGATCATGGCGATCCTTGTGACGTTGAAGGGTTTGTCGGAGTTCCGCGCTAGCACCCTGAATTCGACGATTGACATTCACGCGGACTCTTGAAGAGTGTGTTGATGATATAGAGGGGTTCAATCTTAGATCCTTTGAGCAACGATCGCCGCTGATGAGTAGTAATCGAACGCGTTGCTGATTCGAACACGGTAATCGTTCATTTAATTTTTGTACTTAATAAATTCATGTAAGATCCTCAGACCTCTTCGGGGGCTCGGACCGCTAGAGACGATGGACTTTCATCGCTCTGGCGATGAATTTTTTTAAAATCCCTGGCCTACTGGCTTCAGCTGCGCACCTCACACTACTACAAAACTGAGTTTATCCAGCACTAAGGCTTTAACAATGTTGTTAAAGAGAGTCTTTAACAGCGTTTTTTAACGCTGTTAAAGGGGGGTCTTTAACAGCGCTAAAAAAAGCGCACTGTTAAAGGGGGGGGTCTTTAACATCGCTAAAAAAACGCTATTAAAGGGGGGCCTTTATCATTGTTTTTTACAAGCACTGATAAATGAAGTCTTTTATCAGCGATAGTAAAAAAACACTGATAAAGAGGGGTTTTTTATGAGCGTTTTTTAGAAGCGCTGTTAAAGATCCCCTTTATCAGCGCTGATAAAGGGTATATTTCAGAAAAAAATTATATTTCATTGAAAATAATATATTAATATATAAATATATTTATATTGATATAAATATAATATATATTTTTTAAATATGTTTTAGACAAGGTAAATAGACATTTACACTTAATATAAAAGATATTGAGTGAAATGGCTTATAAAAAAAATTTCAATCAATAATTTGCTAATTATTATAGAGTAAAAGTCATTTAATATCAATTGGAAGATAAAAAAATCAAAAAATCAATAAAAGATCTAAAATATATTGAAAACGTAACTCGAACTTCAAACGACCATAACTTTTGATCCGCGTGTCCGTTTGGGTTCTACCGCATATCAAATCGAAGTCAGCGAAACCTTTAACAACATTTTTTAGCACTGATAAAATTTTCGGCCTTTTAACTGTGGTATGATTATCAACACTTTTTTAGTGCTGATAAAGGCATATTATAGCGTTGTTAAGGGCTGATTTTATAGTAGTGTCGGTACGAACAATTGGCATCAGAGCAAGCGTGGGAATTTTCTGAGTTAAGAAAAATTATTTTTCCTTAAATTTAATTAGGGGGCTTTGTTTCAGTCCCAACGGTTTTGACCGTGCATCAATCCGATCTCGAACGGCCAGTTACGATCATCCAAAGAAATTAATACGGTTTAGTATCTTTCCACCCACCCAATTCAGACGAGTTTCCGGCCAGATCAGTTTTTATGGGAGGAGTTTATTTCCACACACATGTTGATTTTTTTCAACAAAAAAAAATCAAATTTCAAATGCCTATTGATTAGGTTTGAGAAAAAACATACCAAACTCCAAGGGGAGGATTAAATGTTAAATTAAAAAAAACGTTTAAATGTCAAAAGGGGAGGATTATATTGTGGGTCAACATAAAAAAACTTTTGATTAGAAAAAATAAAAGCTTCCGAAGGCAGTTGTCAGCCTCGTTTGCCCCACCTGGCTAGCCGGCACCGCCTTCGTATTCAACCACCCCTCCGCCGGTGATTCCTCCTCAGATCAACTATCGTGCCACCACCCTATCCTGACGTCCCTCACTCTATCGGCCTCCCCCCTTGACAATCACCCTCCTGCTGTTGTTGCATACTCCACCCGACTCCTGGAACCACGTCGCCCCATCCCAGCACGCCAACGCCATGCGACGATCGACCCAACCACCGCGCAACACACGATCGCCGCCCTTGTCGGCCATTGACCACCCCCATCATCGTTGTGGATTCCCGACACCACAACCTCACCGCTGCGGGTGACCTTGGTGGCCCTCCCCTTGCGCTGTTCATCCGGATTGGTGTGGTCCGAATTGTGTCTGCCCGACCCGAAACAACACTTCAGGGGTTTGCCCAACCCGCAATGGGTTTGGGAGGGTTTTGCTTGACCCGCAATGAGCCTAGACGGGTTCCAGGGCCCGAGAAAAATTTTAAATACCCAAAATATTAATTTATTGTTTTTTGGAATTTAAAAAATAATAATTTTAATATTATAAAAATTTAAATTAATTTTGGTATAAAATTAAATTAATTAATTAATTAATTTAATTTTGGAATAAAAATTAAATTAACTAAGGGACCAAACAAAAAATAAATTATTTGAATTTAAACGATTCATTTAAATTTCATTGAACTTAAATTTATTGTATTTTAATGCATTTATTTTACTCGTACACTGGTCTTGAGATGTGACCAAACATTTTTGTACGAGTTTTATTTTATTTAATTAATTACTACATATGCGTGCAATGATTGTAATATTTAATTATTTTTTTTGACGATCTGCACATCGCCTTTCTTAATATAATATGTATAAGGGCTTGCACGCCAATCATTTTATCTGTATGTATTTTATACTTCTCGAGGCCCTCTCACTTGCATGCGGGTATATTTGTACGATGATGCTGTAAGGCGCAAACCACGCCAAGACGAGGCGATATCTCAGATGAGATGTGAAAACACTAGACCGAAGGTGAGCTATGATACGAGTCAAGACCTATCTCAGATGTGATACCCCTAGATCACGGTTGATCCATTAAGTTTAAATGGATCAACCAATATTAGATGCTCAAGACCAGTCATGTACTTTATTTATCTCATGCATTGTTTATTATTTTATAAATTTTTGTGTTTGTGGGAATATATAAAATAATAGACAGAAAATGCATAAAGACACGATGAAGGTATTCTATTAATGAATGTTTAATTGTGAGTGTGACAACATAACATGAACATATTTAATAGAAAATGATTACATTCATCGAGAAATATTAAATACCCTCAAAGTAATATTAAGTCGTAAACGCCTTCTGTCGTTACCTTTGAACAAAATCGGGTCTATGTGGTGCTTGTCAGCCCTAGTTGAGGGTGCCTCCTACTGCTGGGGAGTTCTTATGTAAATGATAAGCTAACTTAACTAAATTTGGTAGCAAAGAAGCAGTCATAACTAGCTTGCTACCACTTTAAAAAGACAAAGCGCTGAGGGAACCAATGTTACAATTCTGAGAAGACAGGACTTCACTCAACAGATCAAGGAACCAAAAGTCAATGCGATTGGCCAGCCTAGCGTCTACCATAGAACTCTCCGAGTAGTGACATGGCCATAACTTGGATTATGAGGGGAGGGTTCAAGGATCATTTCTATGAGTATACTCAAGCGTTTGGGTATTCCGAATCTAGTAGTGGGGGATATTAGGGTTCAATAAAATAGTGAGAGACATTTAATGATTTAATTAATTAATCAATAATGTCTAAAAGGTAATCAACATAAAGTACCAACTGCTAAATTTATTTGTTGTAGATAAAAAAGGAAATCACTAACACCACCAGTTTATTATCACTACGATCAATTCTGGATGAAGAAAACATCCTGACCGGTTATAACTTTCAAGAGTGGTACAGACACTTGCGCATAGTACTACGCCAAGAGAGGAAACTTTATTTGTTGGAATCCTCACTTCCTAGTGAGCCCTCTCAAGGAGCAATCAAGGTAGATAAAGATAAGTATAAAAAACATATAGATGATGCGCTATATGTACAATGTATACATATTCATCTATATCCAGTCAATTGTAGAAACTGCATGAGGATGAAGATGCCTGCAAGATGCCAATTAATTTCCAAGAATTATATCCAGAGAGATCAAGAGTAACATTTCCATTTTTCAATGATCATTATGGAAAGAAGGTAAGTATTATTTTATCCTTTAATCATAAATATCATATTAATTCTTTAAATATACTTATATATATATCATCCATGTGATGTAGTGATAAAAAATGATATCATTTTGTGGAGGTGGTAGTCCACACGTACACACAGATGATGTTATCATTTTTCAGTGAATGAGGAGGTAAGAAGGTAAATGATATGTTATCTTTTCATAATGATAAATATGTCATGCATATCATATATAAATATTCATTTCATCATTATAATCTAGCTGTGAGATACAGTGATGAAAAACAAATTGCATTAGTTTGTGTGGTGGTGGTCCACCGTACACACCAACAATGGTTTCATTTCCCATTTTATGAATGAGAATATGAATATAAGTTATGAATCTAACATAATAACTGTAACGTCCTGGATCCGGGTGCCACTAAACGGTGTCCCGTACCCGGTTGACCACATGACCTCAAGCGCATTTCCCCAAACGCCAGATCTGCCGACTAGCAGCGAGGGCTTTAGGTGTGATAGTGGGGAAACTATGCCCTCATTGGCATAGTATAACACAACAGAATACAATAACAATACAGTAGAGGAAGCAGTAAATAATATATGACTGAAACAAAACAGCAGAAGTCTGATAGATAAATATCCAAGTCTCAAACCATACAAATGATAATGCAACATGTTATATGTTCTAAGAAAACAGCCAAAACAGGATACACTACAATCATATACAAATACAATACAAGTAGAGAAACAAAAATAAAAATCAGAAGCATCGCAAGCCTCAGCTTGGTCCCATGCTCTCCTACTCCTAAACAACAATCAAGTACCTGTATAATGATGCTTTCCCTTGTCTACACCTACAATCATATAATCTGTTTGGTCCCAAAAGCATGACCTAAATAGGGTGTGAGACTAATTCCAGTAGGCAACCACCAAAGATCTGTGCCTAACAGTCAATGAATATATGCAACAACAATAAAGGAAAACAGTAACTAGGAAGTGCTCAAGTAAACTATCCATTTATTTTGTTTATTCTCTTTATCAGTTCAGTTTCATTTAAGTACAACTATCTCGAGATCCGACCTTAGCCTGCCAATCCCCTGTATAGAAGTAAACACAATATATGTCTTAGAAGATCATCTAGATAAATAAGTGAAGAGTGAATCCAAGCTTGTGCTTTATCTTGGTAGACACATCATAAGTCATTCCATTTTATTTAACAAGTTCTGTGAACTTTACAAAGGCCTCGAAGTATGGCCTAGACCCGTCGACCCCCCATACCAAAGTAACCGTCAACTCGTGACATAACCATTTCACATTTAATCATATCAGCATTTCATAATTTAATCATTTGTTTAGTTACCAATAGAGCTCATCCTAGATATCCCTCAATGGATCCAAGATTCATTTGACATTTACAAAGAAGACTCAGTGAGCCTGACCACCAAAATTGTGCCTCGCTTACGACCTTTAAGTAGTTAACCTCTTGAGTCCGTCCATCACCTTTTAACTGAGACAAATTTTCACCCAAGGTAAACAAGATGTAATGAGTCACATGAGCCTGACCTTGTCTTTTAGCTGAGACTATGGCTTGCCCATTTCTAATTACCTCTTTTAATCATTTAACATTTCATTTCAAAAGAGATACATGCAAATTAAATTATCACATGGCTTTAAACATAACAACTCACGTGGGCAATTCACATAGCACCAAACACATTCAAATTAAACTATCACATGGTTTTTAATCATAACAACTCACATAGGCATTTCATATAACAATATATCATTCTAATCAACCCCAAAAAGGAAAATAAACATTCATAAGCCTTAAAGGAATTCTTTCCAAATGACTAACCACGGGAAACACACCCATGGGGTGCCCCTAAATCAAATATTCAATAATCACATGCTTTAATTTCATATAATCAAATACATAAACATCATTAGGCATCAACAGGTTTCAATTCCAAAGCAAAACAATATCCAAAAATGGTATCATACCATTTTGGAACATATAATCAACACAACATTTAACGAAAGGCACAAGACCACCTACCTCGATGTCGTATAACTAATATAATCCAATGCCAACCCTTGAATTGGCCTAGAATGGTGTAGATCTAAGAAAAGAGGTAAATCATTCAACCTTAAATAAATATATCAAGAGAAAAAATCACCAAGAACGACTCTAGAAGAAGAAATCCCTTACCAATTGGGTTCTAACATGAATGAAAACACTTGAATCAGGTCCTGGATGATGAAACAGGAGGAGGAAATGATCTCATGGCTCCTTGTTCTTCACCCGACAGCTCTTCTGTCCAAAAGAAGAGAAAACAAGGCTACTTCCCATTTTAAGTTGAAAATTAGGAGTACATGGCATGTAAGTTCATATACACAGCGTATATATCATTTTACTATTCATAACTTTGTCGACCAAATTTACACGTCCTGCACTAACCTTGCTGACATGACCACACGACGTGTACCAGGAAGTACACGATGTGTTTTGGATTTTTCTTCTCTCCCTGCCCAACAAAATCACACATTGAATTTTTTTTAGTTTTCCTTGTATTCTAAAAAACAACTCAAAGGAAAATAAAAAGAAGAAACCCATCCCTTATAAGAAGAACCAGGTTCTTACAAACTCCCCCTTAAATAAATTCATCCCCAAATTTCCCTTCCAAGGGTGGTGAAAGAAAAACTGAGAATAATTCTGGTCACTGTGATCATACGTCAGCCTCCCTCTCCCAAGTCTCATCCTAAACACGGTCGCGCTGCCATAGCACCCGCACCAAAGGAACAAACTGTCCATAGAGAATCTTCGTGCTACAATCCACAATACGAATATGATACTCCTCGAAAGACACATCTTCATGTAACTCAACCTCCTCAGGCTGAAAAGCATGAGATGGGTCTGGATGATAGCGACATAACTGAGATACATGGAAGACGTCGTGCATATCCCTATACCGCTAAGGTAACTGAAACTGATATAAAACTTCCCCAACTCTCTAAGGATCTCAAACGGTCCGACATATCGTAGTGAAAGCTTACCCTGTCTCCTGATCCTCTTATGTCCCAACCTTAGTGCAACACGTAGGAAAACCTGATCTCTAACTTCAAACTCTAGAGGTCATCTGCGGTGATCGACATAAGATTTATGATGAGATTGTGTAGTAGTAATCTGCTTCCGAATTAACCGAACCATCCCAGTGGTCTCCTGGACAAGATGAGGTCCCAACATAGCTGTCTCTCCTACCTCCAGCCAACACAGGGGTGATCGGCATGGACTACCATACAAAGCCTCAAATGGTTCCATATGAATAGTATCTTAGAAGCTATTATTATAGGAGAAATCAACTAGGGGTATGTGTCTCTCCAAATAACCCCCCAAATCTAGGACGCATGCCCACAACATGTCCTACAACACCTGAATCATGCACTCTATCTAGCCATCTATCCGAGGGTGGTAAGCTGTGATCAGAAGAACCTATGTACCCAGTTATCTCTATAGACCTTTCCAGAAATGAGAAGTAAACAAAGCATCCCTGTTTGAAATGATAGAGTGCGGAACCCCGTGCAAGCATATAATCTCTCAGATGTACAACTTTCCCAACTCATCAACACTGAAGGTCTCCTTGATTGGTAAGAAATGTGCAACCTTTGTGAGTTTGTCAACAATAACCCATACTGTATCATTTCCTCGAGGTGATCTCGATAAACCCTTCACAAAATTTGTCATGAAATAATCCCATTTCAACTCAAGAATGGGTAGTTGTTTTAAAAGTACAACCGACATATGATGTTTCTTCTTCACCTGATGACAGGTGGAACACCTCGTAACAAAACCAACTACTTCTTACTTCATTCTTGGCCACCAGTACTGACAACACAAGTCACGATACATCTCAGTGACTCTAGGATGTAATAACCAAGATGAAGCATGAAACTCCCACATCATCTCTTCATGTATATCCCCTATAACCCACACACATCCATGGACACGCATAACTTCATCCTCACTTATCGTCCATCCAGGAGGAGGGTCCTCATCTACCACACTCCCAGAGAACTAGGCCTTCAGAATCTGATAGCTACCTCATCCTCACTTTGTCCAGTAGGGTAGAGGTAACAACCAAATATGAAAGATAATTCTATCCCTAACTTTTTTTCACCTCTAAATGCATCTCAGAGAATATATCCATAAGATAACACTCACTGCTAGTCTTCTGAACTGCCTGTATCTAAGTTCTCATGCTCAAGGCATCAACCACCACATTGCCTTTCCCAAGCATGTAGGCAAGATAAAAGTTTAAGGATTGTAGGTACTAGACCCACCTCCGTTGTCTCAAGTTCAAGTCATGCTGCGTAAATATATACTTGAGGCTTTTGTGGTTAGTGTATACCACAAAAAGATCTCCCAAAAGATAGTGTCTCCAAAATCACAAGGCATGCACAACTACTGTTAACTCAAGATCATGCATCAGGTAGTTCCTCTCATATGGCCTCAAGTACCGAGACCCATATGAAATGAATCGATCCCCCTACATAAGCACTACTCCTAGCCCGATACCTAATGAATCGCAGTACACAGTGTAACTTCTTCCTGGTTCAGGCAATATTAGTATCAGCGCTGAAGTCAAACATCCCTTCAGCTCCTAAAAGGCTGCATCACAAGAATCTGACCATTCAAACTTCACACCTTTCTTAGTCAAGCCTATCGTCAATGCTGATAAGTGTGAGAAGTCCTGTATAAAATTCTTATAGTAACCAACTATCCATAAGAAGATCCTCACCTCAAAAACGTTCTTGATATGCTCCCAGGTAATTACTACTCTCACCTTCTCTAGGTACACTAATACTCCAATCTATGAGATGACATGACCCAGGAAGTGAATCTGATCCATCTAGAAGTCACATTTTGTGAGCTTAGCATATAACTGATGCTCTCTCAGTGTATTCAAAACGATCTCGATGTGTTTGGCATGGTCATGTCGATTGTGAGAATACACCAAGATATCATCCATGAAAACCATCACAAAGGAATCTAGGTAAGGATGGAACACTCGGTTCATCAGCGCCATGAAAACTGCTGGTGCATTTATGAGACCAAACGACATATCCAAGTACTCATAGAGACCATACCTGCTACAAAAGGCTGTACGAGGTATGTCTGCAGGTCGAACACATACCTGGTGATATCCTGACCTCAAGTAAATCTTCAAGAACACTCGAGATCCTCAAAGCTGATCAAACATGTCATCAATCCGTGGTAAGGGATATTGATTTTTTAATCATCAACTAGTTTATTTTTCTATATTCCATGCAAAGTCTGATAGTACTGTTTTCCTTCTTTGAAAAAAGGACTGGAGAACCCCAAAGTGAAGTACTAGGTCAGATAAAAACCTTAGCTTCCAAATCTTCCAACTGACTCTTGAGCTCTTTCAAATCCATCATACCCATCCTATAATGAGGAATGGATACCGGTGCAGCTCCTAGAACAAGCTCAATAGTGAACTCTACCTCTCTAACTAGAGGTAAGCCCGAGAAGTCATTCGAGAAGATGTCCCTGAAATGATCAACCACTGGAGGAAAATATTCCAGACATGTCCCCTGATCATCCATACATAAACTCGCAATATGGTCTATTATCCTGCCCATCCCACGATGCTCGGTTCTAGCTCAACTTTCTTGGACAACCCATTCACCCTTGTATAGAAAAGACCCACCCTCTGGTGATGTAAAACTCACCCTGCGGTGGTAGCAGTCAACAAAGGCCTGATAGGATAACAACTAATCCATCCTGAGGATGACATCAAACCTTGTCATCTCTAAGACGTAGATATACCAAGTGAAGTGACATCCACCAATCTAAAGGGGGAACTCCTTGAACAAACACACACCTTCCGTTCTAATTCCTAACAGAGTGTCTAGAATCATAACATTCTTAGAATTATAAAAAAATACCAAGGCTCTCCAAAATGGGCACAAATATAAAACTACAAGAAGATACAGTATCAAAAATTGAAGAAGATAAAATAGAGGTGACTAAAATAGTACCTCTGACAGTAGAAGGTATGAGATCCTACTCCTGTTGGGTCTATTGCACTATATATGTCTGACCTGTACCACGACCCTGTGACACAGCCTGGATACCCTGAGCTGACCCGCCCTGCTGTCGCTGAGATCTTGGGTCTGGCTACCACGACCACACCAACCGCCTTGGCCTGCATGCCCCGACGTATTCCAGTTTCCAGACTGCTGAGAAGCTACTAACCCTTCTCCTGCATGTAGAGTCTGTACATAATCTCTCTCACTAGCCACTGGTGGAAACGTCCTGCAGAAGCACTGTAGATGTTCAATCTTTCCACAAGCTCAACACTCAACTAGGTCCTTTGGGCACTGTGGTCTGGTATGCCCAACTCTTCTACACTGATAACACCTCACCTGGATACTAGAAGATACATCCTGACTGCTCGTATTCCCATGAGAAAACTTCGTATGATGCTTCTTGTTTCTATTTGAGACAGTACCAGATCTTGGTGTCGAACCACCCTGGCTTGCACCCCCAGATTCCAGTAGGTTGCACTTTGTAATCAGTGCTTGATTCACAATGTAATTTACAGTAGGAAACTTGAAAATGTTCACCTGATCTTAGATGTCGTACCAAATACCATTCTCAAAGCACTTAGCTCTCAACGCCTCATCACCCATCAGAATAGGTGCAAATCGCTAAAGATTTGTAAAGCGAGATGAATAGTCCATCATTGACATAGTACCCTGATCGAGATTCATGAACTCCCAGGATCGATCAGCCCTGAGGGTATCAAGAAATAAGTAGTTGTAGAAGACTATCTGTAAGTCTCCCCATACCATGTATCGATGGTGTTCTATCTATGTGATAACATCCCACCACCTATTGGAAAAATCTCATAGCATATAGGTCGCGAGCTTGACCCTCCTCTCAGGAGGCATCTCAAGATGATCAAAGATAGTCAGCACTGATTCCATCCATGATTCCACAGCCTGTGGTCTACCATCCCCTGAAAAAGTAGGCGTATAATACTGCTGGAATATACGTGTCAGCTCTACCATAGATGTGGTAGCTTGCGGTGCTCCCTGGAAGGTCTTCATGAACCTCACAAAACCTTCTCGTAACTATGCGTCTACAACCACATTCGGTATAACGGCTGGTGCCACAGCTGGCACAAATGGAGGATCCATCGATAGACCACGACCCACTATTTTTGGAGTATGTTCATCACCACTCTCCTGGCATACAGCTCATGGTCATCATGGCGGCATGAATCTACAAATTCCAACACACACTCCTTAGTACCAACTTAATGAAAAAGGAAACTATTACTCAAAAGTGAAAAAATGGAATAGATTAAGGAAAAAACTCAAGTTTTTCAAAATAGGAGTACACGGTGTGTATTACCCCTTACACGACATGTCCTCCTAGGTCTTTATATGGGTGTATACTTCGAACCAACATGGCCGTGTAACACCCCATGTACATGGCGTGTTCCCTAAGAGACACGATATGTACTTGAGTTTCCTTCTTTCCCAGGTTTTTCTACATAGCTAGAACTACATGGTTCTGTCAGTGTAAGACTACATAATGTGTTCACCCTTGACACAATGTGTATAAATAACTTTTCATTCACCAATGTCGTTAGTCACATGGTCAGATACACGGTCGACTTATACATGGAGTGTACTCCCAAATACATGGCGTGTTCTACTAAAAGTTCAAAAACCCATGTTCCCTCTCACACGGTCTGTTCACATGGTTAACTAATACACGACGTGTAAATAGGGTACATAATGTGTTATTATTAAAACTTGGAACACACTCTTCCTAGAATAGGAAGAACACACAGCATGTTAGGATAGAATACACGCCATGTATACTGGGTTTTTCAGGAAAAAAAATCCAGATTTCCAAGACAACCCATGTTTTGTAGAAAAACCAACCAGCAGAATGCCAAATTCTGATCCGTGAGGGCCCATACTCCCTACAGATCAAAGTTTGGAACCCAAGAAGAACATATCATAGTACATTTATAGATAAAAATCTGGGTCATGATTTGCCAAATTCTGGTCCAAGAGGGCCCATACACCTCAGGAACCAAAGTTTTGCATCCATTCAATCCAAACCATAACACGTACCAATAAACCTATCAAAATAGCAGGCATAACCATCACATAATCCATCACAACAACATGCGATAACTAATGCATTATAGATGGCATGACATAATGCATGGCATGTGATTCTAACAAGTTCCTATATGATGCATGGGATATAATAACCTCATATCATCAGTTTGCAACTAAAATAGAACCCACAATTGCATAAATAGTAATAAAAAAAATCAAGTGCTTCACCCAACAGTGAAATCGAATCAACTGTAATAGCTCAAAATATAAACATCACAAGTAAATTCGAGGCAATTTAGATTTTCCCTATATGCAGGGTAACTAATCTTGAGCACAACTAATTACCAAATACCCATTCCTTCTTATCCTTGTCTATAGGATCCAAATAGTAAGACAAATCTGAAAAGAAACCATCTTATACCACTTTGTAACATCCTGGATTTGGGTGAAACTAAACGGTGTCCCGTACCTGGTTGAACACATGGCCTCAGGTGCATTTCCCCAAATGCCAGAGATTTCCAACTACCAACGAGGGACTTGGGCATGATAGTGGGGAAACTATGCCCTCATTGGTAGAGTATAACACAGAAGAATATAATAACAATACAGTAGCAGAAGCAGTAAATAGTATACAAATGAAACAAAACAACAGAAGTATGATAGATAAATATCTAAGTCTCAAACCATACAAATGATAATGCAACATGTTATATGTCCTAAGAAGACAATCAAAGTAGGAACACTGCAATCAGATACAAATACAATACAAGTACAAAAACAGAAATAAAACTCAAAATCATCACAAGCCTCAGCTTGGTCCCACACTCTTATGCTCCTAAGAAGAAATCAAGTACCAGTATAAGGGTGCTTTCCTTTTTCCACAACTACAATCATATAATCTGTTTGGGGCTAAAAGCATGGCCCAAACAAGGTGTGAGACTAATCCCAGTAGGAAACCACCAAAGATTTGTTCCTAACAGTCAGTGAATATATGCAACAACAGTAATGGAAAACAGTAACTAGGAAGTGCTCAAGTAAACTATCCATTTATTTTGTTTATGCTCTTTATCAGTTCAGTTTCATTTAAGTACAACTATCTTGAGATCCGACCTTAGCTAACTAATCCCCCATATAGAAGTAACCATAGTAGATGTCTCAAAATATCATCTAGATAAATAAGTGAAGACCAAATCCAAGATTGTGCTTTGGCTTGGCAGACACATCATAAGTCATTCCATTTCATTTAACAAGTTCTGTGAACTTTACAAAGGTCTCAAAGTCTAGCCTAGACCCATCGACCCCCCGTACCAAAGTAACCGTCAACTCATGACATAACCATTTCGTATTTAATCATATCAGCATTTCAACATTTAATCATTTGTTCAGTTTCCAATATATCCCATCCTAGATATCCCTCAATGGATCCATGATTCGCTTGACATTTGTGAAGAAGAATCAGTGAGTCCGACCACCAAAAAGGTGGCTTGATCACGACCTTTAAGTAGTTAACCTCTTGAGTCCGTCCATCGCCTTTTAACTGAGACAATGGTTCACCCAAGGTAAATAAGATATAATGAGTCACATGAGTCCGACCATGTATTTTAATCAAGACTGTGGCTCTCCCAATGTTAATTACCCCTTTTAATCATTTAACATTTCATTTAAAAAGTGACACATTTGAATTAAACTATCACATGACTTTAAACATAACAACTCATGTGGGAAATTCACATAGCACTAAACACATGAAAATTAAACTATTACATGGTTTTTAATCATAAAAACTCATGTGGGCATTTCATATAATAATATATCATTCTAATCAACCCAAAAAAGGAAAAAAACATTCATAAGACTCAAAGTCATTCTTTCCAAACATCTAACCATGGGAAACACACCCATGGGGTGTTCCTAAATCAAACAATCAAAAATCACATGCTTCAATTTCATATAATCAAATACCTAAACATCATTAGGTATCAAAAGGTTTCAATTAAAGAGAAAAACAATACCCAAAAATGGTCTCATACCATTTTGGCACATATAATCAACTTGACATTTAACGAAAGGCATAAGACCACCCACCTCGATGTCGTATAACTGATATAATCCGACGCCGACCCTTAAATAGGACTAGAATGAAATAGATCTAAGAAAAGAGGTAAATTATTCGACCTTAAATAACTCAATCAAGAGAAAAAATCACCAATAATGGATCTAAAAGAAGAAATCCCTTACCAATTGGGTTCTAACGTGACCGACGACACTTGAATCAGGTCCCGGATGGTGAAACAGGAGAAAGAAATGATCTCACGGCTCCTTGTTCTTCACTCGACAAATCTTCTATCCAGAAGAATAGAAAATAAGGCTAATACCCATTTTAAGCCAAAAATTAGGATTACATGACATGTAAGTTCATACACATGGAGTGTATATCATTTTACTATTCATAACTTCGCCGACATACTTTACACATCCTGCACCGACCTTGCCGACATGACTACACGGCGTGTACCGAGAAGTACACAACATGTTGTGGCCTTTTCTTCTCTCCCCAACCAACAAAAGCACACACTGTGTATCCCCATCCTACATAGACAGACTGCATGGCATATACATAGGATTACATGACATGTACTACTAAAACTTAACACTTTTCCAATTTTCCTTGTTTTCTCAAAAACAACTCAAAGGAAAAGAAAAAGAAGAAATCTGTACCTCATAAGAAGAACTGGGTTCTTACAATAACATCTCAATATATATAGGATACTGGTTCTATTATTTTATCATGGTTGAAGAATATTTGAAGGAATTGGAATAATAAATAAAACAAAAAAACATGGTTAAAAGCTATAAATTTTCTCTAGAAAACACCTTTTGATTAATACCTTAAGACCTCTAAGATTGGTATTCATCCCAAACTAAGACCTCTAGAACATGGGGAGGTATATTGGGAAGGTATTTGAGTAGATCTTGATCATAAAAATTGGTTTTGAACTATAAATAAATGAGAAGAAGTGGTCCCATTTTTATAAGATAGGGGAGAGATACTATTTCTTAAAATATAAATTTAATATAAATTAATTTTAAGGTCCAAATGGACCCAAATTGATAAGATTAAAATATAATATGAGGATGAGTTTAAGTCCTCCCATCCAATAATTTTTGGGCAAGTTTAGATCACATTTTTACCGTTATCTTTTGGTTTTAACCCCCCGTTAATCCTTTTCACACTTACTATGACAAAAAAGTATTTTAATCTTTAAGGGTCAATATGAAGATATGATTTTTAGGAATTTTATATCATTTAATAAAATATTATATTCATAAAATATCAATAATGTAAATTTTAAAACTATTCATTTACTTTAACTTTTATAACATCAAGATAATATATGAAATTCAATTAACTTTTTTAATATATCTCTAACATTTTATGTTTATATATAAAATTCACGGGTCACCTTAATTATTTCAAATTAGACGACTTTTAATTTTTTTTAATATTATTTATTTAATTTTTTCCTTAACTGAATAATTACTGCGTCAGTGTTGTGTAAGCATTTAAATTAATTATTTCTTCCCTAAAAATTAAAAATAAATTATTATGATGAATAAAAATCATTTATCTTTCAAAATAATATTTATAACCAAACATAACCTCTGGTTATATCTATGTTAAAAATATTATAGTCATTAAAAACAAGAGTGTGACATTTTTTACTTTTCTTTAAATAAAATATTATAAAGGTTATAATCACATCCAAATAAAAATAAAAGGCCATATATTTTAAATTTTTATTACTATGAATAAAATATACTCATAAAATAAAATTTAGGCAAGTTTTAGGGTCATTTTATAGTTCTTATCATTTTATTTTTAACTTTAATTACCAGATTTATCCTTTATTGTGGTAACATAATTACTAAGGTTATTATTCATATTGAAAAAAATAAAGGGGACTATTTAAAAAATTTGAACCTTATGATTTCAAATATGGAATCCATTTTTTAATATTCAAAACAAATAAGTGAAAAAATTTAATTTAAAATCAAACCAACAAAATGCGATGAAAAACCAATTTTTTTTTGAAAATGCTTTTTTTTAATTATAAAAAATATTTTTATACTAAATTTAAATTTAAAATTCATTCTAAAGACTATAATTGGATTTTTTTAATCAAAAGAAGCTAATTAAGTTTTAAAACTATTCAAATATATAATTTGACATTGTAAAACTTGAAAAGAAAATATAATTTTCAACAAAAATCTACATTTTCACTATTTATTGAAAATTCAATATTTTTATAAAATTCTCAAAAATTCATCCTAAGATAATCTTGAAATTATGAATTTGAAAATAAAATTGATTTTTTCAAATTAAAATTATATTATTTGGAAACCAAGTTTTTAAATAAAACCATATAATGTCTGAAAATCCAATTTGGTTGGAAATAAAGTTTTTTCCTTTTGATAAGAAAATTAGATAATATTTTTATAATGAATATAATTCTATAACATCTAACTGATGAATGATTTATTCTAACATTACTTGGTTTGTTATAGAGTACTTGAAGACTACACTATTGGACCACATGGTTAGACAAACTGTGCGCCCACTATACAAAACAACTCCATCAATATTGTAGACTTAGTTACACATTTATCACACAATTGGTACTAATCATGCAAGCTAACCATACACCCAACACCGCATTCTCAAAATTTGAAATTTTCATTGGGACTACTTGAAACCCAGAGAGAAATATATAATCACTTAAATAAATAAATAAATAAATAAATAAATAAATAAATAAATAAATAAATAAATAAATAAATAAATAAATAAATAAATAAATAAATAAAACAAAAGATATGGTATGATATATAGTGAGTGGATTCTCTCACTATCACCCAATGCCCTGTTATGCATTGAATTTCCTTCCCATCTCTATTGACAATGGATTCAACTTGATTAATCCTCTTAGACACTTCATTTACATGGGGATGAAATGAAAATAATGACTTTCAGATCTATAACATATTATCAAATGTTTTTTAACTCTTTAAATGAAATGTTTACGAATATGATTGAAAAATAACATAATTTTATAAAAATATTTATAATAAAAATTAGAGAAAATAAAATCTATAAAATAAGGGTAAGTTTGAAAATTACAAAAAATAATTTATTTTATAAATAACAATGTAATAAGTTGATTATATTTCATGATGAAACTTTGAATAATCTAATATATTACTTTGGATATTGTAACTAGGGATGGCAATGGATCACATACACGTGAAATATGGGCTACCCAATCCCTAACTGATTTAATTTTCTAACACCTGAACTCATTTATAATCCATTTATTTTCTAAACTCATCATCTCAACCCTACTCTATTATATTTTAAAATTCATAACTACCTACCCTAACTCGTTTAAATATTGGTTTATGACTTTAAAATTTCAAAAATCATCTATGAATATTAAATGAATGAATATCAAATTAGATAAACATATTTTATAATTTTATTACAATTATAAAACATATAGAACATTAATTAATAGTAGTTAAATTAATCGTATTTGAATTTATAATTCATTTATAATTTCAACATGAACTTAAATTCAAAATAAATAAATAATTTTTTTGATTTTACTACTATATACACATATATATTTAGTGAATTAATAGTGATTAATTTTATCTAGTGTATCCTAAATAGGCTACTCTTATATCAATCTATTTTTAAATTAAACACCCCAAACCTATAAAACTCATCCAATCACAATCTTAACCCTACTTAATCGGCTAGACCGTGTCATGGTTAATGAGTATCCATTGACACCCTGAATGTAACATTCAATTCAATTTAAATATATTCACTGACATTCATTAAAAACCATTAATCTAGGATCAATTACTTATTTTATCACAAGACAATGTTTTAATTTGGGTGTTCCATTTCATGAATTTTAGCCTAAATAATTGTTTTTTAATGTCAAATTTTAAAATCATATTTAAAGAGTAGACTCTGAAGAATAAAAGCAACCAGGCCAGTAAGGGCCGATCCCAACAAAGCATGACACTAGACCCAATAAACAGGATGGATCCCAAACATAGGAGAATACTAGAGAAACATTAGGAGAACATCACAATGAAACCAATGAGCACCCCACAACACTGATGATCCTTCCGGGTGTTCGAGCACTGTGCGCATGTTCGCCAAACAATGCCCATCCCTGTCAATGAAAGGAAAACTACCAGAGTGTTGAAAATTCTGCCAACATCATGAATCACTCGACATCAACTCCACACCCATTGATCTGGTTTGGTCTAACTATGCGCCCTGCACTGCATTCCCAAAATTTAAAATTCTGATTACGACTCTACCCAAAACCTAGAGATAAAAACATAGGCACATAAAAAAATAAAAAAAATAAAAGATAGGGTGTTATATAAAGCGATTTGATTATACCTCTATCACCCAATTATCTATTATGGATTGACTTTCCTTCCCAAATCTATTGACAACAGATTCAACTTGATTAATCCTCTTGGATACATCATTTATCAGGGGATTAAATAACAATAATGACTATCAAATCTATCACATATTATCAAATGTTCAATTTTTTTAACTCTTTAAATGAAATGTTTATGAATATGATTGAAAAATAAAATTATTTTAAAAAAATATGTATAATAAAAAACATATAAAATAAAGATCTATAAAAATAAAGGTAAGTTTGAAAATTACAAAAAATAATTTATTTTATAAATAATAATGTAGTAAGTTGATTAAATTTCATGAAGAAACTTTGAATAATATAATATATTACCTTGGATATTATAACCAGATATGATAATGGATCACATAACCATGAAATTTGGGCTACCCAAACCTAGGCCCATTTAATTTTACAAAATCCAAACCCATTTATAATGCATTCATTTTACAAACTCATTATCCCAACCCTACTCTATTATATTTTAAAATACATAACTACCTACCCTAACTCATTTAAATACTAGATTATGACTTTAAAATTTCAAAAACCATATATGAATATAAAATGAATGGATATCAAATTAGATAAAAATATTTTATAATTTTATTATTATTATAAAACATATAGAAAATGAATTAATAATAGTTAACTTAATCGTATTTGAATTTATAATTCATTTATAATTTCAACATGAACTTAAATTCAATTTAAATAAATAAAATTTATAGTTTTAATACTATATACACATATATAGATAGTGAATTAATAGTAATTAATTTTATCTGGTTTATCCCGAGTAGGATACCCTTGTACTAATCTTCTTTTAAATTCAACACCCTAAACCTATAAAACTCGGCCAATCACAATCCTAACCCTACTTAATTGTCTAGACTGTGTCATGATTAACGAGTATCCATTGACACCCCAAATGCAGCATTCAATTTAATTTAAATATGCTCATTTACATTCATTAAAAACCACCAATCTGGGATTAATTTTTAATAATTATTTTATTACAAGATAATGTTTTAAGTTGGGTGTTCCATTTCATGCATCTCCTCCTAAATAACTGTTTTTAATGGAAAATTTTAAAATCATATTTAAAGAGTAGACTCTGAAGAGTAAATGAAACCAAGAAAGTAAGGTCCGAGCCCAAAAAAACATGACATCGGGCCCAATAAATAGGATGGAGCTCAAAAATAGGATACTTCTGAAGAAACAGAAAGATAACCCTGTAACAAAACCATTGAGCACCTCACAACACTGAGCCAGAGAGCTAATGATCCAGCCGAGTGTTTGAGCGCTGCACTTATGTCCATTGAACAATGCCCATCCCTAGAAATTAAAGGACATGTACCAAAGTGCTTCAACCGCTTCTAATATAATGAAGCACTCGATGTTGACACCATGCCCATTGATGTCACACATGTATTTCCTTAGGGTTCAACTTCTATTAATTATACTAAAACCTGTTGCTCGAATACAAGTGTCAACCTCTCCTTGGTGTTACCCACCATTTTATCTATTCCTCATAAACCCTCTTCTCCCCCAATTCCTCTACCTTGAATCACTCTCATCCCACTCAAAGAAGAAACCCTGCCTTGATGCTCTTCTTCCTTTCGATTCCGTTGTTCCAGCTTTAACTTCCCTCTTCCCCGTTAATGATCAAAGCCTTAGTATTAGGTCCTACCATCCTTTGTTGCATTGTCCTCTCCTCCATTGTGGACCTCTCACCAAAGTGTCCATTTCCTACCACAATCATCTTATGGTAGTATAAATTACTAAACCCAACCATAATTCATCTCCAAATACCGACTACTGCTCGTATTAAAGGTTTGATTTCATCCAACCCCATTTTAGGTTACTTGTGCATAAACCTTAAATTACACGGGTCTCCTCGATTAATAACCAAATCATGATTCCTAGGCCATTCATTTGTAGCATCTATGACTATTTGGTTATACCACTACCATCTATAAGTTAAAATATATTCATTTCACTTTTCATTGGTCTTAATATTCACCGATTGCATCATAGGTAAGTTCATTTCAAAATCTATTTGTAGTTTTCATGCAATCGATATTCAATCCAACATAATTACACTTTAAATTATTTTCACCTTATAAAATATAGAAATAAAGGTGTACACTTTACTTAATATTTGGCCTATTAAAATTTATGTTTTGAAAATTGGTTTATGCAATTGTCTTTTTAATTTTTAGTTTATCCTAATTTTTTCCATAATTTTATGGTTCATATCTTGTTATATCTTAAATCACTTCCTCAAAGAATTAAATATTATTTTAATTGATTAAACTACTTTGCTTTTTGCACATTAAGGTAAGTTCTATTCCAAAATTTAACTGATATTTTTTCCTATTTTTTTTCTTCACGATTTGTACACTTTTCCAACAATAATTGGTTGTTTAATGGATTCAATCCTTTAGATCTTGTACTCTATTTAATTGGTTCCTCAAGAGATTCTATATTCTTAACCTTGATTAAATAATTGAATATATACTTTGTTTTTGCGCCATTGAGGTAACTTCATTCACTCAATGAATTTAAAGTTGTCCCATTTATTTTTTTTCAAAATCTGTATACATTTTACAACATTAAACATCAGATAAACAAACTTATCATAATATTATATCTATTTTTGTGCATACTCTGTATGTATTATGTTTACTCATTTTGTTAACACAGTTAACATACAGTTCATATATTTTCAATTCCCATAATCTAGATGTAGTTCCTTGGAAAATAAATTTCACTTATTATCCTAATAAACACCTTCTACATATATTTTATTTATTCTCTTTAAAAAACTCCATAATTTTTTTAGTTCAAATCAATTACTTATAAAATGTATGTGACTCTATTACATATCAATTATTTCAATATTATATATATAATTTAAATAGAATTAATGGATAGATAATTGTATGTATGCTAGAAAATGATACATGAAACTATATTTATCTTAATACTTTTTATATTACATATGTAATAATAAAAAATTTAGTTGAAATTATCCCTATTTATATAGATTTTAGGTTCAAGTAAGTTGAGTGATGATGATATTGTACCAGACTTTGATATAGTACAATGATAATATATATCAATACATCTGCAAAAATATGTATAGTTTCCTAAAATAAATTTATATTCAGTTTTTTGTATATGCAATCAAAAAGATTAAATTTTTGACATATCTCCCTCCAGTGTAATAACTTTGGTATATTATTCTAATATATTTTCAATTTTTGAAAGTTAATATTGAAAATTTTTAAAACACCACAATCTAAAACCAAATAATATGCAAGGATGTAATTTTATAGATTGTAGAGGTTTCCTGTCATTATACATTTAAAAATACATTTAACAGTTGTACAAACTATACAATTAATTATTTATTGTAATTCTTTTATCTGTAAATCATATGAAATAAAAAGAACAAGTCTTTATTGTACTAATATGTAAAATTTATTTAGTTCATTATCTTACAGTATAAGAAAACTCAAAGCATATGTCAAAGCATATTATGGTTTTTCTATTGTTTCTGTTTTTAATTTTTTTTCTAGGTTAATTTGTTGCTAGAATTTCACAATCATGATACAACTTAAACTAGATTATCCTACTTCCAAATTGATGCTTAATTATTTTGACTCTCCACTTTCATTCAATTTTTTTTACAACTGGTACAAACTATTTTTTAAATTAGTTTTTCTTTAATTTTTATCCTCTATATTTATATCATTGTTTCATATCTCATTTTTCAAATGTTTTATCAGCAGTTAAACAATATACCATAGTTTCATTGCACATCTAATATTTATTATTTTATTTATTTTAATTAATAATCAAAACACAATTTTTAAATATAAAAAAATACATCAAATCTAGTGAAATTGCAAGGGGGAAATACTAGTATCCCTTAAAAAATGGTTGGAAAGGTGTTGTTTCAAATGAGGAAGGTTATAATTTCTAATCCCTAGATCAACTACTATTTTTAACACTTTTATGAAGAAATAATTCTAATTTTCAATCAAAATTTCTTCCAAAATAATTCAGATGAAATTGGAGTTGATTAAGAGGAAAGGAAACTACTGGATGATGAGGAAGGAAAAGGCCAAGAAGAAGAAGAAGATAAAGAAGACAATGAGAGATTTGTTTTATGAATTTAAGTGTTTAGCTAGTTTTAGATCCTATAAACCCATGGGGAACCTGGTCAATTTCTTAGTTAGGATTTCTTTGATTTTCACCTCTTGACCAAGGTGTTTCCCCCCACAATACAATCGCCTTCTTCTTTATTTAAGAAACTTAAGTGTGGTAGACTCTGTACAAGTGAATTGTTCATCACTGTCAGCCAAAAAGACCTCCTGAGTGATTCAATGATCTCAAAACCAAGTATTCTAGTGGCATAATACCTATCATAAGTGACCATATCGAGTAAACCCATTAGTATTCATAATTTTTTTCATGATAATTACTTACTTCAAGTTGGATATACTAGAATTTTTTCATGATATATTGTTTCTAGGACCACTCTGCATGGAAAACCCTTATTAGATGCATTTTATAATAGGATATCATATGAGATCCATCAATATAACATGCATGATAAAATTAAGATATATATAGAAACACAAGATTTAAGTTTATTAAAGCAATTGTAATAATAATAACGTGTATGAATTCTTGTTGTGATACTAAACCTAGAATACAAATGGAACGAACTTGCCATAAGGACCTGCCAAACCTTCCTAAATCTAAAAAATTTTAAAAGTGAAACATGGATTTGGGTTACCCCTATTTACATTTCCACTCTTGATTCCTCATTTTGTGCCTTGAACCATTTTAAGTGGATGATTTATGGTTGAACATGATTATGTGTAGGTGATGCAGTAGTAAAATCCATCTCAAGCACATAATTTAGGTCATGTAACAAGTCATATCACAAGTCATGTCCCAAAATGTATTTACCCACAAACAAACACTCACTGTTAGGTTATTTAAGAAATCTACTTGTGTACATGACATAATAACGCTTTTCCAATAAGAATCAAGAAACACCTATTTAAAAAAACTCAATACATGTGACAAGTGTTATGAATGATTTTTTTATAAATTCTCACCTCCACGTTTCATCACCTTGATACTTTAGGTGGAATCATATTCCCATTTTATCCTTACAACCTAGCCTTATTTGGGTGCAATCCATTCATGATGTAATCCCATGATCCAAATTAATATCTAACATATTAAATTTTAAATAATAATTTATATGGCATAAATTTTCAATCACATCCCCCTTTTATGGGTTTATTCAACAATCATTGAAATTAATTACAAACAATTTTTTCTATACTTGATCATTTATCACCTAATACAATAATTATTCCAAACCATATTACTGTGAATGCAATGTGCATAATATTACACCTTATAATTTTAATTTATATCCTACTATTGTTATATCTAATGTTTAACATAAAATTTAAAAATTTCATTCCAGAAATCACTTGAACATTTCACCAAAATCGGATGCACGTAACCTACACTCATGCATAGTTTCACTTTTTGAAATTATTCATCCATTTAACGTCATCACGAGCTTATGAAATTTGAATTATAATTCAATTTTTATAAAAAAATATGTTTTGAATTATATTAAACCCATATAAACATGTCTACTGTTATGTTTTATTCGATGACATTCAGTTTCTTTATTAATTCAATTTATAGATAGATATATGGGAAAGAGAACAATTTTATGAAGCTTATTATATGTGGGATAACCTCATGGATTTGATGTTACTTTTTTAATGGAATTATATTAAAGGATGCTATGTTTAAAAGAAAAGGATGAGAGGGAGAGAGGGGAGGGATGGAGTTGGAGGGCTATGGGTTAAGATTTTACCCTGTTATTTATTTTTTATTTTTATGTTTAAGCTCATATAATAAACTTGGGTTTCCATACCATGTCTATAATTTTATTTTGTCTTTGAGTAGAGAATCTGAAGGATGAGTTTGAAAAGGATGGATTCATTATGAATGATGTTGATAATGATGATGTCAAAGAAGAGTAAGAAGATGATGAATATAGTGATGAAGAAATACATAAAAAAAGAAAAGGAAAATGTTTTTAAATGAATTTATATGGTATTTTTCACATAATACAATGATTATTCCCTGCACCTCATTCATCTATTTTCCATCCATCTCAAAGAATCTAAAAATAACTATGTTCTTGATGATGATGATTTCATGCTGCTTGAGGACAACAATATCACTAGTTTTCACCGGCAAAAAATAGCGAGTTTCCCAATTTACTTGGTTCCCCGATTCACACCCATTCTTATTCTTTTTTATTCTTGTTTGTGGGTTATTGTTATAAAATATAATTATAAAATAAAGAAGTTTAAGAGGATGAAAAAAGATTATATGGATACCAAGGAAGGGAAATATGATTTTTTTGATGAATAAATGTTCAATAAAAGTGGGAAATGTAGGAGAATACTGAAGAGAAGTTGAAACATTGCTTATTCGGTGACGACTAAGGTATATATTTTAAACCTTATGATTTTGTGCATTGTTGATGGGTTTATGATTATTATTTTTATTAATTATATTAATGGGTTTTTCAACTATTGAATTTTGAACCTCCCAACTATGTTGTAGGATGACCACTTGAAGATATTTCTAAAGATGAAGAAAAACTAAAATAGGATGAGGAAATTGGTCATGATGTTGAGATGGATGGATTTATTTTGGATGAAGAAGAATTCGAAAAAAATGGAGCTCCTATGAGTTATGTTTAATAGCATAAATGCATATTATAATGTATAAATGACTATTTCTAATGTATGAAGGAACTTGTTTACAATACAGAGGAAACTTAATAGAAAGAAGCACCAGAAGAAACTGGGAGTTTCATCATCATCTTTGGAGGAATATCATGAAATTTTTGATTATTTTTAAGAGCTCATAAATCATCGTAAGGTGGTATTAGATTCAACGGAATTGAAGTAGAGGAGTCTTGAAGATGAATTTGAACCAAGTGTACTATCATATATGTACATGGATGAAAAGGAAGAAATGATTAGGAAAACTGATATTCTAGTAAGAATGGAGGTCATGTTATGAACCTCTTATTAACTTCATTGAAAATTTAGTGCATGCCTGACATCCACAATCCAAATCTAAACTAATTTTCTTTCCTTGAACAGGCAATCCAAAACTCAAAATTTTCATGATTTTTATTTTTTTGGTTTTATTTTACCTATTCCCATTGTTTTTTTTGGTTTTTATTTTATGGAAACTTATGTAGTCAAAATCTTTGTTTAGGTGGTTAATGCAACATTATTTTAAAATTTTCACTATAAAATAGAAAATTAGCTGATCCTGGATGGGATAAAACATGATTTTAGGGTATGGTCTTCCATTTTGACATTGATTTTCATTTTTATTTTTTCCTTTTAATTAAAATTTTAGGTTTCTGAGGAAAGATCTGGTCCTCCTTTGATTGATGAGATGAGCATTGAAGAGAAGATCAGCTAGATAAATAATCAACTTGTAGATGGTATGATACCTTTGTTGGGCACTGGTGTAGTTACCGATGAAGGATATGTTAATCCATCAATTGAATATGATTCCATTGTGATATTCTTATAATATGTGCACAAAAAAAAGTTGGATGTGGGTATTGGATTTTATGTTCTTTATAAACAATTTGAAAAATCTACTATTTATCTTACAATATCTTCTTACCTTCCTCACTAGGTCCCATATATTTCCATGTATTGAAAGGAAGATATTCATATTCTATTGAAGGGCCCAAAAAAATATGAAATAGATATTGACAATTAGGAAACAAGGAAACTAAACTAGCACAGGGTTGTAGATTTATCTCTTAGATAATAAATGAATTGTTTTTTTACAAAGAAAGATCATGGAATTGAACATTAAAAGGTGATTTTATTTCTATGTAGTTGTTATGGGTGATTCAGGATTTGGACCATAAGTGTAAAATTCTTCAAAAGTGTAAAATTTCACTTTGTTTATACTATAATAAGCGGTTTGAAGAAGAATCCTAGAGATTCTATGGTGAAAATGGATTATCTTTAAATAGGCATCTTTTTTAATCAATTTTTAAGTATTTTAAGGCCATAGAGTTAGAAGGTGAAGTTTATGATATTGATTGAAAGTTCAATTTTTATTTTCCTCCTAATGAGGTGGGATTAAAAGAAGGTTAATACAAAAGTCCCAAGAGAAAATCACAATAAAATATTTGTATCAAGGAAGTCTTATGGTAGGTTGTAATCAAGTTCCACTATAGCTTTGAGCAATTCAGATTGAAAATATCTTTAGAAAATATGGTAGGTAGCCATATTTTTCAAGATTGAAATTTTTATGGAGAAAAAACCCTAATTCTATGATCTTATAAATAATCCAAATAATCTAGGATTAAATAAATTCTCCTATTTATTTCCTTACATAAGTTGAAATGAGGTAAAATTATTTCTATGAAAAAATGTCAATTGAGTCTTGTGTTATCTCTTACATCTTTGGGTCTCGCGGTGGTTTCTATTCATAGAAACATAAGAAAAAAATGTACTTTGAATTCCAAATTATAACTAAGTATCAAAAATGTGTTAATAAACATGAAAATAAATTTATAGTCTTGATGGAACTTTAAAATTTAAAATTTTCCCAAGATAGAGTTGTTAAACTTCACGTGGCTTCAGAATATGGATTAATTAGAGGATGTAAAGGAAACACGAGAAGAGATGGATTATAATTTTACCTGTGAAATGTTTGAGACATATCAAGGTGTATTGAAAGGTTCTAGGCATATGGTATTCATTTTCATTATTTCAGTTGGTGTAAGATATCGACCTTACACTGATGGTGTGAAGTAGGGTTAATAATTTTTAAGGTATTTCCTTCAACCTTTTCTAGGAAATTGTTAAGATCAAATACAATCCATCTATTAGGAAACACATTCTTAGTATTTTTATGGATGATGTTGCAGTATCAATAAAACCAATAGTTTATGGAAATATGGTTATAGATACTTTCCATTAGTTTGTTAGGATAAAGTGTCTAAGTAGAAATACATTAACTAAATTTGAAGATTCTCAGTGGATCTTAATAAAAAAGTCATAGGAATATAATCTCCTTAATATTTCTATTAAGTTTCCTGAACATACCTTGAATAAGTTTTTGGGTGATTCAAAAGACTATCATCTCAGCGGCGGGGTTAGTAAATCTGCTCAATTGAGGAATGAATAAAGGAATCCAATCCTAGAAGATGCAATTTTTAATTTTCTCCTTACTTCAATGGATAAAGAATAAAGGTCACTATTAACCAGTAGAGAAAAAACATGATTTCTTTTAGAGTAAGGAAAGGTTTTATGGGACAAGGTTTCTCTGTCATCATATTAGTAAAAAGAAAATGCAATAAAATCTGATGAAGAATCCTCACTAAATGTCATGGATTGCTGTTGGGGCCCTAGAAAGGCTGCAACCACTTTTGTGATGCTGGATTCATCAGTAGAAATTCTTGAGGTCTTATACACTAGTTCTATTACGTTGAGATATCAAAATGTTAATGATCAACAATGTAATAAGAATGAACAAAACATGTATTGAAATTCAAAATCGATCACCAAACTCATGTTTTTTCTATAGGCACTGCAAATCTATCCTGTGCTCAATTTAAAGATGATATTTTTGAGTTGATTAATGAAAAATATTTTCCCAAGATTACTTCTAGTATTAGAGTTTGATGTTTATTTTTCTGTCTTGATTTTTTTGTGGTAGGATCTTATTTTTTTGGTGATTATTATTTGGTAAAAGATTCATTATGTTATTAAAAGAACTTATATCACCTATATTTGGATTCAACAGAAGTGAAATAAATTATATGTTGTGTACATGTAATGAATGTTTCTTTTTCTTTGGACTAATCTTGTAAATTTTTACCTATTTTTGTATCATGTATTCAAGATTTTTAATAAGGATAATGATTTATTAATAAAGTCTTTTGAACAATTTGGTGATATGTGATATTCAATGGAAGGATATATGCTATTTTTTAAGTCAATTATAAGCATCCTTATTATACACATGGATGTGAAATTCTAATTTTCATTTTATTAATTTTTTTATTTTTAACTATTGAGACTGTTCTTTTTAGTAGCATTGTTCAACTAAAATTATGTCATATCAAAAGGTTATAATAGTTCCCAGACTATAATGAGAACCCAAAGATGATATGATAATAATCTTAAAGTTATATTCTATTCTCTAGATACATCATACTAATTGGATACAGATGATATTTTACTATCATGTGTTGGGGTCTCATAATCATTGAGAGTTCTTATTGTAAATTTTGTATTGGGTGATCTCTAGTAGGTGAGATCATGAGGATGGAACCATCAATAGGAACACCACATGTTTAAAGTATCATTGATTGTTTCTATCTAGGAAATTTTATTTTGGTCTTCTGACTTGATATTGTTATCAATGTAAACCATTTGATCATGTACTTTTATGCAAGGTAAAAACCATGACATTGAAGTCGTAGTGAGGTAGCTTGTGTTTGATACATCTTTGGTAGCATGACATTGGTTGAATGATCAAGATAGACTTTTTCGCTTATGAGTTGAGGAATTAATATCATGGTCCTAGTTTATCAAGATGGTAGTACCTTCACTAAATCCATGACCTTGATATAAAAAAAGTAAGACTGTCTAGTTAGATCGAAAAATAATAAGAAAGAATGGATTATGACACAAGATGGGCATCCCGTTTTATGAGATATCATGAGAAAAAGAGATTATATTACACGGTGTGTGTTCTTGGGATGGTTTTAATTGCTATGACTATTCCTTATCTCCTTAGGGGTCTTGATGGGTTTCTATACTTCACTCTTGGTCTATGAATAATATTCACTGCTATCGAGATAAGGACCTAGAGGGTCACACACTATAGAGTATTAAAAAGTTTTACATATTCTGATGAATAAGAATATAAGAAATTGTGGATCCCACCAGGAGGTTTGAGATTTTTCCAAGAATTAATGATCAAAAAAAAATATGTGGTTGCACCCAATTTTTTAATAATTGGGTTGAATTTATTTATTAAAAGTATTCACTAGGTATTAACTAAATATGTTGAAAAATATTATATGAACAAATATTATTTTAATGATCAAGGTTTTTTTAATGTCATGAGAATTATGAGTCAAGTTAATGATTTTAATTTATCACATAATATACATTTATTATATATTACAAGTAGGAGAAAAAATATAAACGATGTTTATGATGTAGTTAGTTCATCAAAACATGTCATTATTTATTATTTAGTGGGTGTTACTTATACGGGGGCCAGGGAACCCTTTTTGGGTATTTAACCACCACTATATAATTAATGAGGATATCTTTTTGGGTATACTATTCAAACCAATGGAATTGAGAGCTTATCTATCCTCTTTCCCACATCTAAGAGAGAGAAAGATCCCTTCCAAGCTTATGATCTTCGATCTTCTTTACAGATCGAAGGGATGAGATCATGGTGATCCTCTTGATATTGAAGTATTTTTTAGAGCTATGGGCTATCACTATGAATTAAATGATCGAAATTCATGCAGACTCTTGAATCATGTGATGAAAATATAGTGGGGTTCAGTCTCATATCCTTTGATCAACGATCCTTGGTGACGAGCATCATTTGAACATGCTATTAATTTGAACAAGGTAGTATTTATTTTAATTTTTGTACTTAATAAATTCACGTGATATACTTAGACCTCTACTAGGGTTTGAAATGTAGGAGACAATGAAGTTTTGTGGCTCTTATGATGATTTTTTTAAATCCATAGCCAAATGGATTCCGTTGTGTGCCTTGGTACGAACAATTGGTATTAGAGAAAGCGCGTGAATTTTATGAATCAACAAAAATTATTTTTCCTTAAATTTAATTAGGGTCTTTCGTTTCAGTCCCAACTGTTCTAATTGTGCATCAATATGATCTCAGATGGCCATGTTACATCCATCTGAAGAATTTTTAGATGGATCAGTTTTTCCCAGATGAGTTTATTTCCACACACATGTGGATTTTTTTTACAAAAAAAAATTAAATTTCAAATGTTTATTGATTAGGATTGAGAAAAAACACACTAAACTCCAAAGGGGCTGTGGTCTGTATAGAAAACCTACAAAATGTTAAATTTTAAAAAATGTTTAAATGTCAAAAGGAGAGGATTGAATTGTGGTTCAACATAAAAAAAGTTTTGATTAAAAAAATAAAATCTTCCAAATGAATTCATCGACCTCGTCTGCCTCACCTGGCCAGTCGACACCGCCTCCATGTCTGACCACCCCTCCATCGGAGGTACCTCCTCCTCAAATTAACCACTACACCACCTCCCCATCCCGACTTCCCTCCCTCTATCGGCCTTACCCCTTGGACACACCCTCCCACTGGTGTCGCATACTTTGGCCGACCCTTGGAATCACATCACCCCACCATAACACTCCACCTCCATGAGACGGACAACCCAACCACTGCGCAACACTTGATCTCTACTCTTGTTGACCATCGACCACCCTTATAACCATTGAAAATTTACGACACCACAAGCTCACCACTACGAGCAACCTTGGTGGCCCTCCCCTCACACGACTCTTGCAGATTGGTCGACTCGTAGTTTGAATCAGGTCGACCCAACCCAGAATGGGTCAGGACGGGTCTTCCCAGCCTAGAACAACCCTTTACAGGTTTTCCCAACCCACAATGGGCTTGGTAGGGTTATGATTAACATGCAATGGGACTAATAAGGTTCCAGGGCTCGTGAAAATTTATAAATACCCAAAATATTAATTTATTATTTTTTGGAATTTAAAAAACAATAATTTTAATATTTCAAAAAATTAATTTAATTTTCCTATAAAATTAAATCAATTGATTAATTAAATTTTGGAATTAAAATTAAATTAACTAAAGGACCAAAAAAATTAAATTATTTGAATTTAAATAATTCATTTAATTTATTTAAATCTCACTGAACTTAAATTTATTTTATTTTAATTTTATTAAATATTTATTTTGCCCGTACACTGGTCTTGAGCTTTGACCGATTGTTTTTATATGAGTTTTATTTTATTTAATTAATTATTACAACTATGTGCAGTGATTGTAATATTTCATTAATTTTTCCAATGTTCTGCGCATCATCTTTCTTAATTTAATATATATAAGGGCCTGCACATTAGTAATTTTATCTATATGTATTTTGCACTTCCCAAGACCCCCTTGACTGCACATGAGTATATTTGTATGATTATACTCTAAGGCATGAACCACACCAAGATGAGACGATATCCCAGATAAGATTTGAAAACACTAGACTGAAGGTGAGTTGTGATACGAGTCAATACCTGGCTCAGATGTGATACCACTAGGTCACGACTGATCCATTGAGTTTAAATAGATCAACCAATATTAGATGCTCAAGACTATTCAAGTACTTTATTTATCTTATGCATTTTTTATTATTTTATAAATGTGTATGTTTGCAGGAATAAATAAAATAATAGACAGAAAATGCATAAAGACGTGATTAATGTATTCTATTAATGAATGTTTAATTGAGAGCGTGACAACATAACATGAATATATTTAATATAAAAGGATTACATTAGTCAAAAAATATTAAATACCCACAAAGTAATATTAAGTTTTAAAGGCCTTATGTCATTTAAATTTGAAAAAAATTAGGTGTATGAGGTGCACGTCATCCCTAGTTGAGGGTGTCTCTGAATATTAGGAAGTTGTTATGCAGATGATGAGATTACTTAACTAAATTTGGTAGCAAATAATTAGTCATATAAATCTTTCTACCACTTTAGAGACAAAGATTTGAGGGAATCAAGGTTACAATTTTGAGAAGATGAGACTTCACTCAACAGATAAAGGAAATGTGAGTCATTACAGTTGTCCAACCTAGAATCTACTGTAGAACTATTTGAGTAGTGGCATAAACATATCTTGGAATATCAGGACAGGTTTCAAGGATCCTTTACACTATAATACTCAAGTGTTTGGGTATTCCAAATCTAGTAGTGAGGGATACCAGGGATCGATAAAATAGTGAGAGTTATTTAATGATTCAATTAATTAATCAATAATGTCTAAAAGGTAATCAAGATAAAGTAATAACTGCTAAATTTATTTGTTGTAGATAAAAATGAAAATTACTAACACCACTAGTTAATTATCACTACGATTGATTCTGGATAAATAAAATATCCTAATCAATCATAACTTTCAAGAGTGGTACTGACACTTGTAAATAGTACTACGCCAAGAGAGGAAGCTTTATGTGTTGGAATCCCCACTTCCTGCTGAGCCCTCTCAGGGAAAAATCAATTTAGATAAAGATAATTATAAAAAACATATAGATGATACACAAGATATAAAGTGTATCATGTTTTCATCTATATCCAGTCAATTATAAAAAATATAATAGGACGAAGATTCCTGCAAGATTCTAAAACATATCCAAGAATTATTTTAAGAGAGTGAAAGATAAGAAAGGTATGAGATATCAAGTGTGATTTATAGCTGCATGATACCATAAGGGAATCATGTAGGACCCCATTTACTCAAGATGGATGGGTACATCAAGAGACTTGATTCCCTTAGGTTCAAGATGAAATAATAAATAGCAATTGATCTCATTATTGTATCTTTACTATCAAGATTTTTGACATTTTTTGTTAATTACAACATGAATAACATAAAAAAGTTTCTCCTAGATCTTTTGGATTTAGTTCACCAAACTGATAAGGATATGAAGAATACCAATTATTTAGTCCTTATGGTAAAAAAAGGATAAAGGACAAGGATAATGGGTCTAAGTCTAAGTCCAACCCAAAGATACAGATGGACCATACTTCTAAAAAATAAAAAGATACAGAGGGTGGGAAATGAAAAGGATACTGTATTCTTTTCATGAGGTAAGAAAGCCCACTGGAAGAATATTTTTAGATCTATAAAAAAGAAACAAGGTGACACTTATTCTTTAGGTATTTTTTCCATTGAATGCAATATGTATTTATCTATAAGTTGGGTATTAAATATAACATGTGTCTCACACATTTGTATGAATATACAAGAACCAAGTATATTCTAAAAGATTGAAAAGGGTTAGGTGGATCTCCGACCTATGAATGGTGCGAGACTAGCAGACTTGGTAGTGGGAGATTATCACCTAACTCTACATAGTGGTTTGGTTATTGTATTAAATATTTGTTATTATGTTCCTTCAGTAACCAGAAATATAATCAAAGTGTTGAGTTTAGACACCATGAGATTTTATTTCAAGTTTGGAAGTAAATGCTGCCTCTTTTATATGGATAAAATGTGGTATGATATGGTTCATCTTAATAATGGATTATATATACTTGAACTCAAAAAACCAGTAATGGAAATCAATAAAAAAACTAGTGAAAATGACTCATATAACACCCACCTATGGCACTTCAGGATTGATCATGTAAACAAGAAGCATTTAAAAAAATTACATCAAGAAGAGTTTTTAGACGAAGTTGAGTTAAAACCTCTAGATGCATGCGAATTTTTTTTACAAGGGAAAATAGAAAATCACCATTCTCTAGGAAGGGAGTAAGAGACACTGAATTACTAGAATTGATTCATACTGACATATGTGGTCCATTTATAGTAAATCTAAGGAGTGGGTTTTCTTACTTCATTAATTTTACTGATGACTATAGTAGGTATGGATATATCTATTTAATGAGGTATAAGTTAAATTATTTTCAAATGTTTAAGGAATATCATCATGAAGTAGAAAACCAAACTGGTAAGAAAATTAAGGATATTTGATTAGACTGAGGTGGAGAGTATCTTAACCAATATTTCAGTGATCACTTAAAGGAGTGTGGGATAGTATACCAAATCAATCCTCCTTATACACCTTAGTGTAATGGTGTTATTAAAAGGAGGAATAATAACTTTATTGACATGGTCAAATCAATGATGAGATAGAAAAATATTTCATTATCTTTTTGGGGACAAACATTGCAGACAATAACATAGATCCATTTTTTTGGTGAATCAGGCATCACGATCATGGAATGTTTGCTTTGAAGAGACCATAAGAGAATTTGGTTTCATCAAGAATGAAAGAGATACATGTTTCTATAATAAGGTTAATGGTAATTCCATAATTTTACTTTCATTATATATTAATGATATATTAATTATGAGAAATGAAGTGCGAGTATTACAGTTAGTTAAGACCTGATCAAATGAATGCTTTTACATAAAAGACTTAGGTGAAGTATCCTACATTCTAGGGATAAATATATATCAAGATATATCTCAGAGGATAATTGGGATAAGTTAAAGTATATATATTGACAAGTCACTCAAAAGGTACAATATGGAACAATCCAAGATAGGGTTGTTTCCAATGTCACATGGTATCAATCTCTCCAAGAAAATGTGTTTATAAACACAGTGTTGGAACCAAGGATGTTTTTATGGTAATGAAGTAAGGTTTTTGTTTGTTTTCAATCCAAAATGTTTTGATCAATGAGTTTGAAATACGAGTGATCTTATAGTTTAGATTGACAACAATGTTGAATGTGGCATCATTTCCCAATGTTTTCCAAATTATTGGGCCTCAAAATCAGAAGTTTTGTTTTTGGAAAAGGAATTTTTTCCACAAATGGGTTCACAATATGTAGACCACAAAGTACAGTTTGAGAACCAAAAAAGTTGAACATGTAATGGAGAATGGAAAATTGGAAAAGGCATATTTCATCATAGTAGCTCTATGTAGATTGCAAAGGACGCTATGCAGACCATGAATAAAGAATGGTTCGTAGAAGGATTTCAGTTTGTAGGAGAAAAAAAGTTTGTGGAAGGTTTATCAATTTTGGCTGAGAGGTGGTGATTCATACATGGATCATGAATTAGAAATGGTTCATGGGAGGATTGGAGTCCTCAGAAGGTTGGGAGTTCATGGAATGGATCGTCATTTGTGGAAAGGAGACACCAATTTGAGGAGGCATAACAAATTTTCATCCATGGGAGAGATAGGTCATTGTAGAGGATCAATGCACTATACGAACTGTGCAATAGTATATAGTGAAGCTTATACCTCATCGAAAATTTGTGGAAATCAGATTAGTAATATTTTTGGATCTTTTCCCCTATATAAGGACCACTAATCCCATCATTACTTAGATTGATTTTCATTATAAAAAATCATTTCTCTGGGAATAATTAAATGATGTTTGAAGTGGTTCATGAGAAGAAAAATCCATGAAGGAAGAGGTTCATGAGGTAGGATTTCACGAAAGTATAATAGTTATCCGGTGATAATTTGCAGAAGGGGTTTTTAGGAAATAATATCTTGTAAAGGAAAACAATCTATGAAGTAGAGGTGGTCCACAAAACAAGAATCCGTCCATGAAGTAGGGATAGTATACAAAGGATGAGGTGGTCCATAAAGCACTCACACTATCTGGTATAACTCATTTTGTGGAGGAAGCAGTGTTGTTCGCAAAGGAAGAAGACTAGTTCACGGAGGAAGAGTTTACGAACTAACAGTGCATGAAAAAGTGGATTACATCTATGGGTAAAAGAGATAATTCAACAGAAAATATATGCATAATTGAGGATGCATGAATTCATTAAAATTAAGGGACCCATAATTCCATAAACCATGTGAAGATCCCTCCCAAGGTAGTGAGATAGGGGTATTTGATAGAAGTGTTCTGAGGGACATAGTGAGATATCCCTAAAATATTATAAAGGAAGTGTTACTAGAATAGAGTGTCTATGTATAAACTTTTTTACTCCAAAAATAGTAATTATTAGTGGATTTTGGTTTGACCAACACACTATTGGAATATTCTCCTTGGACTATCCCTTAGTGGTAAATCAGGTGAAATTGTTGTGTTACCTCTTTGCATGTGATTTTTTGTTTACTACTCATTATCACCAGACATGTTTAACAGGTTCCTACCAACATGATAAAAAGATCCATCACTTTTGAAGAAAAATTTGACACCATGATACACCCATCCCCTATGAGGGTGTTTCAGGGTCCTTCAAGTGGTATCAGAGCCTAAAAGTTATTTCTATTAAATTTGTACTTCTTTACTATCATAGAGAATATAGTTAATGTCAGGAGAGTTACCCTTTTTGATATAAGTAACTTTAAAATATATAAGAACAAGACTAGATATCATCTAAGAATCTTGGAATGGAATTATTTTTCTCCACTGCACAAGGAATATAGGTCACTGATCAAATAGGTATTTTTATGACTAATATAGATAGAAAAATTCTTGATGAAGATTCTAAAGCACAAAATAACCTCACTGTAGCTCTTTCTGATCAAATCTATCTAAAGGTGATGAGATGTACTTCATCCAAGTCTATGTGGGAAAAACTTGAAAATAAATATGAAGGTGACAAAAAAGTGAAGGAGGAAAAACTCTAAGTTCTACATAATAGGTTCGATGATCTAAAGATTCACCCTGATGAAAATACATATACCTTCTTTAATCATATTACAGAAGTTGTTGGAACAATTTGAGTATTAGGTGAAGAAATCAAAGACATTGACATTATGAAGAAAATATTGAGAAGGCTTCCACCACTCTACACTAATTTTTTTATCCCTTTAGGAAAGGGATATTTCTAAACTTTCTTTGGATGATCTACTAAGTAGTCTGGTGGCATATGAAATGAGAGTCAAAATTAAAGATCCAACAACTCATAAAAGCAAGGAAATTGATTTCAAATCTAGGGAAAACCTTGAGGTGATTGGAGATAAATTTGATAAAGATAACGAGGAAGATGAAATTATTTATATTTTTTTAAATAAATTCAAGTGAGGAAAAGGAATATTTGAAGGAAATATTCCCTTGACATGTTTTTGTTGTAGTAGAGTTGGGCACATTGCCTCTCAATGCTCAAGGAAGCTCAATGATAAAGAAAGTGAAGCTAGAAATTCACAAAATCCTATAAAAAAGGTTTTCTCAAAAGGAATACTTAAAATATAGAAAGAAAGTACAGAGGAAGAGTTTTGTATATAAAGAATAAGATAATGAAAATGAATTATTTGAAGAATAAGAACTAGAGTTTAAATCTGGAACCCAAGAATCTATGATGGATATGTTTAAAAATTAAGAACCATAAAAGATAAATCTAGAGATAATAATTTGATTGCTAATGTTGATCTCAAGTTTCAACTTAAGGATGCTCTTGGTAATCTTGATAATCAAATCAATAGATGAAAGAAGTGTAGAGAAGTTATAGAAGAATCATCATAACATGTTGATTAGATTGTAGATGAAATTGAATGTCTGAAAGAAGTAGTGAAAGAACAATAAAAAAACCTTTTAAAGCATAGAATATTTAGAGGAACTAAAGCTCATAATTGAAGAATAAGAAAAGGTTATCAATGATTTTACATCTATACTAGAGGAGAATTCCAAGACTATTGTGGGTCTTAAAGAGAAGTTGTTAAACTTAGGAGAAAAATTGAAAGTGAATCAAATTCAAAATAAACAAAGAATAAAATGTATTTTGAAAGATTCTCAGATGATGAGATACTAGAGAGAGATAAAATGGGTTTTGATCAAGTAGAAAAGGTTTTGAATGACCAAAGATCAACATGCATGGGAAAAAGTGAAATTGGTTGTGATGATGAAACTTCAAAGTCCAAAAATAAGATAAACCAAAGCAAAGGGAAATCCA
This sequence comes from Viscum album, assembly GCA_963277665.1. Classification (NCBI taxonomy): domain Eukaryota; kingdom Viridiplantae; phylum Streptophyta; class Magnoliopsida; order Santalales; family Viscaceae; genus Viscum; species Viscum album. The sequence goes on along the minus strand of OY728139.1, from coordinate 1,393,398,811 downwards.
AAGTCGAACATATCACAAAGTCAACTAAAGTCTTAACAAAGAGATCCACAAATCAAACTAAAATGAGAATTGAATCCTATCCATTAGTTTCCCGAAATTATAGGTAGTCAAACAATTTTCCTAAGGATACATGGGGAGAAATAAAAGTGAGAAGACATTTCCTCTTATGAAATTTCAATTTTGTGGCTATCTAGGTCATACCATGTCATACTATGAGGAGGAAGGAGATATTTTAATGGGGGAGATCTAGGAAGTCAAAAAAGGAGAAGGAATTAATATCATACTTCTTATATAATAAATAATTTCTATGGATATTATTTTCATTATTCTAACTTTTTTCTATAATGTTTTTTATTGCAGATAGAGGAAAGTCATGAACAATACATACAAAACTCAGATACATGATAATACTCATTAACTAGATGGTGTTGCTCTTATAAATAGGTTTTCTCATTTGGAATAAGAGTATGAGTATTATTAACCTATTTATATGGAAAAGATATTGAAAAGTTTATCTTTATCCTTCACTCAATCTAATATTTCATGGAAGGAAAAGAAGAAAGTTGAAAAATCCAACCTTGTAGAAGTATCCCTCAAATCTACAAAGAGTAGAAAACTTGGATTCTTGATAGCGGATGCTCATCTCATATGATGGGAAATGCAGACCTATTAATGAATGTTAAGAAAAAGGTTGATGAAATAGTAAGGTTCAGTAATGATGGTGCTTTGAAGGTCAAAGGCAGTGGAAGTACTAAACTGGATAATGAAGAGCTGAAGAAAACATAGGTTCTCTATGTGTGTAGTCTACATCACAATCTCCAAAGTGTGAGTTAACTATGTGACTTGGGACTAATGGTGACTTTTAATCAAAGTGGGTGAACTATTAGTGGAAATATAGGGAATACTCTTATAAAAGGATATAGAACAGATAGAAACTTATATCAGGTTGATAGTAAAGATAACATTTGATTTATGATAGTTTAAGAATAAAACAACTTATGGCACTAAATATTGGGTCACGTTAATCAATAAGAGATATAAAAGATATCTAAACTAAAGATAGTCATGGATATCCCCAATCTAAATCATGACTGAGAAAGGACTTGTGAATCATGAATATGAGGGAAGTTTCTTTGTAGTTCTTATCTTCCAAAGAAGAAAAGGGCATCAAATCTTCTTGATCTCATCCATATAGATATATGTGGTTAGATAAATGTTTCTAGAATATTTAGTGAATGCTAATTTGTTTTTTTCATTGATGATTATAGTAGAATGGATTGTGTGATGGTTATACATAGGGAACAACAAGTTTTTGATTTCATGAAAATGTATCACTGAATAGCTGAGAATGATACTATATGGACAATAAAAGTTATATGGTCTGAAAATGGAAGGGAATACACATCCATTGAGATTGAAAATCTCCTAGAGAAACATGGAATACAACATGAGGTGGATGCTGTGATAACCCTACAACAAAATGGATTTTTTGAGTGCAAGAATCAATAAGTAAATAATATGGAAAGTAATTTTTTTATTGAGAGTCATATCTCTCACCATTACTATAAATATGTTGTTCAAGATGCAGTGTATACTCAAAATCAAACAAATCTTTATATGGGAGAAACCAAGACACCATATGAGTTGTTTCATGGAAGGAATCCATATCTAAATTATTTTTTTTGTTTTTAGAAGTAAATGTTTCAATTGAAACAAAGAAGGAAATCAATGGAAGTATGGTGATGCTGTAGATGAAGGAGTATTCTTTAGATATTCAATGAATAGTATAGCCTACAAATATTTCAATAATAATCTTGGAAGAATTTCAGAAATTAGTGATGTTAAGATCACTGAATATAAGACCAAAAATACCTTGAGGGGTTATTATAATGATGTTATTTAAGATGAAGAAGATAGTGGACATGGAATATATTAAAATTTAGATGTAGTGGAAGGAGTGAAAAACATTTATAAGTTACAACACAATGTTGATTCAGAAGAAGAATCAAAATATGAAACTATGGTTGAAGAAAATTCTTCTGAACCTCATAGGAGAAATCGAAGAGTAGAAATTGATCAATACAACATCATTGAGGATTAGATAACACCCACATAGACAAGTAAAATGAGGAATAATGCACAATCTTCCTTCTTATTAGTTGTGGAATTATCTTCATTTGAAGAAGATGTAAAGGATGAATCATGGGTTAAATCCATGAATGAAGAGTTGGATCATATCGACAAGAACAAAACATGAGATCTAGTTAAGATACCCAAAAATCACAACATGATTGGTATGAAGTTGATTGTTAAAAATAAATTCAACGATCATGGAAATTTGATCATAAATAAGGCACGATTGGTGTGTAAAGGAAATTCACATATTAAAGGTGTTGATGTTGAAGAAACATTTTCTCTGATGGATAGAATTGAGTCAATCAAACCTTTTCTTTCCATGGAAATTAAGATAGGATACAAAGTGCATCAAATTGATGTTAAAATAGATTTCCTAAATGGTGTTCTTGAAGAAGAAGTCTACATAGAACAAACAATGGGTTTTCTACTTGGTAATGATGAAATAAAGGTTTTCAGATTCAAGAAGGCACTCTATGGTTTGAAGCAGGCACCATGAGTATGGTATTACTGATTAGATTCTTATCTAAGGAATCTCAAATTTAAAATTGGAGGAGTGGATCATAAATCTATGTAAATAATTCTTAGAAAGACCAGTTCATGGTACTAGTGTATGTAGATGATATTATATTTGGTGGAAGAAGGAAAGGATTAGTGGATGAATTTTCCAATCACATGAAATCAGAATTTGAAATGCGTATGATTGGTGAATTTACATACTTATTATGGCTGCAAGTGATCCAGAGGAAAGACTACACTTTTATTTCTCAATAAAAGTATGAAAGAGATTTGCTGAAGAAATTCAATTTGCATGACTCAAAACTAATTTCGACTCTAATTTAGGTTGGAACTAAAATTGGAAATCTTGAGGATGGGAATTGTGTAGATCCCACCATGTATATGAGAATCATCGAAAGATTACTATACTTAACTGAAACAGAGCCAAATATTTTCTTTGCAAATTTATTAGTGTCCCGCTTTTAGAGTAATCCAAATGAAGAACATATGGCGGTAGTTAAATGAATCTTGAGGTACATTCAAGGGATTCACAGTTATGGCTTATACTTTACTGTAGGAAAATATAATAAACTATCGGCATTTTTTGATGCTGACTAGTATGAATATGTGTTATATAGAAATTTAAAAAGTGGTGGATCATTATTTATTGGCAAGAAATGTGTGGTCTGGTTGAGTAATAAATAATAAATCACTTCTCTCAGTACCACTAAAGCTGAGTATATCTATGCTATAAAGGCCCGCACTCAGCTACTCTGGATGAAACAACAACTAAATAATATTGGCGATGAGGTGAAACAACCGAGGGTGATTCACTACGATAACAAGAGCAAAATTTATCTTATGAAGAATCCTATTCATCATTCTCGTATGAAACAAATTGAAATTAGATATCACTTTATCAAGGAAAAATTTGAACAAGGCATGATTAAAATGGATCATGTTGGAACTGATGATCAAGTGGCTGACATATTGATTAAGCCATTGTCAGAACACATATTCAAGAGGCATTAGTTGAACCTCAATGTTCATACACCTCCTAGTGCATGAGGAGGTTGAAATTAATCTCCTTTACCTACTTGTGTTAACTATTTTAATCTATTTATGGTAGTGATCTAGGTTTATGGGGGAGATATGATCCAGGGAGAGTGTATTTCAAGATCCACATGTTCAATAACAGGTTATTTGGGTTTATTTCCAATTGGTGAGAATGGATAAATTCAATATTATAAATTTGGAGGAGAAATGAGAAGTTGCAGGAGAGTTGAGAAACAAATGGGGAGAATAAAAAATATGGTTTGTTGGTTGTAGGTTTTTGACAAATAGATTAGACATCTTTAAGAATTCCTAGACACGAGAACCTAATTCATGCTTATCCTCTTATTTTCTACACTGACCATTACTCACGTATAATTAGAGTGTTGCCTGAGTTGTTTCTTACATATCAATATTTGATAGTGTATAGTCATTTATTGAATTTGTCTGTAGATTTTCAACAAACCCAAAGGGGAAGATTATTGGAACTAAGAATGTTTTTTTATGGTAATGGAGTATAGTTTATGTTTTTTGTCAATAAAAAATGGGTTGATCAAGGAGTTTTCAAGATGATTGATCTTATAGTTTAGGATGATAATATTGTTGAAGGTGGCATCGTTTCATAGTGTTTTCCAAATTTTTGGGCCTCAAAATCAGGAATTTTGTTTTTGTAAAAGGAATGCTTCCATAAAGGGGTTCACGGTATGTAGACTGCAAAGTACAGTTCAAAAAATTCAAAGGTTTAATGCAGAATGGAAGAGGGAAAATTAGAAACATAGCATCCCTATGTAGACCATGAAGGATGCTACATGAACCGCAAATGAAAAATGGTTCACGGAAGGCTTATAGTTTGAGGGAGGAAAACAGTTCATGGAAGTTGCATCACTTGTGACTAAGGTCATAATTCGTATGAGGACCATGAATGAGAAATGGTTTGCAGTAGACTTAGAGTCTGCAGAAGGTTGTGAGTTTGTGGTATTACACATCATTTGCAGAAAGGAGGCAACGATTTGAGGAGCTGTAAAGGATTTTCATCTATGGAAGAGATCAGCCACTGTAGAGGGTCAATGCACTATGTAGACCGCATAGCAGTATGCGATGAAGGATACACCTCATCAAAACTTTGTAAAATTAGATGAATGAGATTTTTTTATCTTTTTTCCCTATATAAGGATCGCTAATCCCATTATTACTTAGAGTGATTTCCATTAGAAAACATCATTTCTCTAGGAGGAATTTCATGAAGTCTAAAGTGGTTTCTAGGAAGAAAACTCTGTGAAGGAATATGTTCGTGATGGAGGATTCCATGAAAGGAGAAGAGTTCTTTATTAATAGTTTGTGGAAGGGGTTTTGTAGGGAACTATAGCTTGTAAAGGAAAATGGTTTGTGAAGGAGAGGTGGTTTGTGGAATAAGAATCTGTCCACAAAGTAGGGATGGTTCGTAGAGGAAGAGGTGGTCTGCAAAGCACTCAAACCACCCAGTGTAGTGTAGTTTGCGGAGGAAGCAATGCATTTCACAAAGGAAGTGGGCTAGTTCACAGAGGAACAATTTGTGAAATAATAGTGCACAAAAAAGTGGATTACATCTATAAGTAAAAGAGAGAATTTAAAAAAGATTCTATCCATAGTTGAGGATGCATGAATTCATGAAAATAAAGGTACCCACAAGTCCATAAACTATGTGAATATCCATCCCAAGGTAGTGATCTAGGGGGAGTCAAAGGAAGTATTCAAAGGGATGTAGTGAGATATCCCTAAAATATTGTAAATATAGTGTGCCTGGCATAGAGTGACTGTGTCTAAACTTTTGTACTCCATAACTAGTAAAAATTAGTGGATTTTGGTATGACCGACACACTATCAGCGTATGATCCTTGGAACAACCCTTAGTGTTGATCCAAGTAAAATTGTTGTGTTAATTGTTTTCATGTGATTGTTTATTGATCATTCTCATCAGATAGGTTTAACAGGTTCCTACCAACATGAGAACATGATCTATCACTTTTGATGAAAAAGTTGACACCCTGATTCACCCCTCCCCTCTCAGGGTGGTCTGGGGTCCTTCACAAATGAGGATATTTAAATAATGATTATAATACCTTAAAATTTAGTAGGGGGATCTATCATGTATTCCATGCTATGTACAAGGTTTAATATTTCCTTTGTGTTAAGCATGGTGGGAAGATATTAAGCTCATCCAAGAGAGCAGCATTGGACAGCTGTAAATACTATACTAAAGTACTTGAGATATACAAAGGACACTTTTATAGTGTATAGAGGATATTAAGAACTAGTAGATATGGGATACACTGATTATAGTTTCTAGAAAAATCATGATGAGTCTATATCTTTTTCCTGAATGTTGGTGCAGTGAGATGGAGAATATCAAAGCAACCCATGGTTACTGATTCTACAGTAGAATCCAGTTATATCATGGATTTTTATGTAGATAAGGAGGTGGTCTTTAAACACAAATTTGACTCAAATATTAGTGTTGTTCCTAGAAGTGCAGACCCTGTTCTAGTTTATTGTGATAATACTACAACAATGGTGCTTTCTAAGGAGATTAGTTCACACCAAAGGGTAAATCATATACTTTATAAGTTTGATCTCTTAAAGTATTTCACTCATAGAGGTGAATTCACAATTATTATAATATCCAAAAAGGATAATGTAGAAGGCCCATGGCTAAATTCATATCTTAGTAGAAGCATGATTCTCATGTGAGATCTATAAATTTGAGACTTGTTAGCATTTGACTCTAGTGAAAGTGGTAGTGTTGTACGTGGGTTACCTATAAACAACTTATATATACAATTTGATTACCCTTACATGTATATAGTTTGATATATTCTTGTGCTTATCTTATCAGGATAGTGTTGATAATTTTTTCCACTATATTTATGGTAATGTCCTTAGATTACATGTCATCTCAAAAGGTTATAATAGTTCCCAAACTATAATTTGAACCTAGATATACTATGATAATAATATTAAAGTTATTTACTATGGTCTAGATATATCATACTGACTAGATACAAATGAGTTTTGACCATCAAGTGCTTGGGGGGGGGGGAGTCATAAGCATCGAGACCTCTTCTCATGAAGTTTACACTTGGTAATCTCTAGTAGGTGATATCATGAAGAAAAACCCTGTAATAGGAACACCACATGTTTGAGGAGCCATTTTTTGTTCTTATCTATAAACATGTGTATTTTTCTCCTAATTTGATATCATTATCAATTTGTACTATTTGATAGCATACATTAATGCAAGAAAAACACCATGACATTGAAGTTGTTATGAGGTAAATTTTGTTTGGCGCGTCTTTGGTGGTATGATACCCCTAGTTCATGATTGATCCACTGAGTTTAAATAGATCAACCAATATTATATTCTCAAGACCATTCAAGTACTTTATTTATCTTATTAATTGTTTATTATTTTATTATTGTGAGTGTTTATAGGAATACATAAAATAATAGACAAAAAATGATTAAAGATGAGATGAATGTTTTCATTAATGAATTTTTAGTTGTGAGGGTGACAACATACCATGAACATATTTAATATAAAAGGATTACATTCATTAATAAATATTAAAAATATTCAAATTAAAATTAATTCATAAATTCCTTTCGTTATTTACATTTGAACTAAACAAGGTACATGAGGTTCTTGTCAGCCCTAGTTGAGGGTGGATCCTACTAATGGGGAGTTCTTATGTAAATGACGAGATGTATTAACTAAATTTTGTAGAAAAATAAGAATCCATATCTAGATTTCTACCAATTTAGAGGCATTGAATTAACGGAATCAAGGTTATGATTATGAGAATATGGGACTTCACTCAATAGATCAAGAAACCATGAGTCAATGTAATTGGACAACCTAGTTTCAACCATAGAACTCTCTGAGTAATGTAATTTATATAGCTTGTACTATGATGGTAGGTTTTAAGGATCCTTTCTATTAGAATACTCAAGATACTAGGTATTCCAAATCTAGTAGTGAAGGCTACTAGGGTTCGATAAAATAGTGGGTACATTTAATGATTCAATTAATTAATCAATAATTTCTAAAAGTTAATAAAGATAAAGTACTAACTACTAAATTTATTTGTTTTATATAAATATGGAAATCACTAATACCACTGATTCATTATCACTATGACTGATTCTAGATAAAGCAAATATTTAGATTTTCTATAACTTTTAGGAGTGTTATAGGTGCTTGTGCATAGTATTACACCAAGAGAGGAAGATTTATGTGCTGGAATCCTCACTTCCTACTGATCCCTCTTAGGGAGCAATCAAATAGGATAAATATAAATATAAAAATCATGAATATGCTATACTAGATGTATAGTGTATCGTGTTTTCATCTATGTCCAGTCAATAGTATAAAATTAACGAGGATTAAGATTTCCGCAAGATGCTTACTCATATCCAATAATTATATTAGGATAGAGCAATGAAAGAATGGTATGGGATATCAAGTGATCTATATAGGTGTATGATATTAAAATGGAATCAATTAGGACCTCATGTACATAATATGATAAAGTACTTTGAGAAACTTGAAGCCCTTGGGTTCAAGATGAACCAAGAACTAACAATTGATATAACTCTTATCTCTTTACCACCATGATTTTCACCTTTTATTGTTAATTACAACATGAATAACATGATAAAGTCACTCCCAAATATTTTGTATTTAGTTCACTAATCTGATAAGGATATGAAGAATACCAATTCTTAAGTCTTTATAGTGAAAAAGAGGAGGGAGGGAATGAATAAGAGATCTAAGGCTAAGTCCAAGCCAAATACACCAATGCAGCATCCTTCCAAAAATACAAAGATACAGAGTGATGGAAATGAGTAGGAGGATATCTAATTTTCATATGGCAAGAAATTACATTAGAAGAAGAATTGTAAAGCTGTAAAAAAGAATCAAGGAAGAACATCTATGTTAGGTATTTTTGTCATTGAATATAATATGTATTTATATACATGTTGGGTATTGGATATAACATATGGATAAAACATTTGTATTTATATACTGAAACCAAATAGATTACATAAGATTGAAAAGGGGAGGCAAATATTCAAGTTGTGAATGGTGAAAGACTAGAAACCTTACCAGTGATATATTATCACCTACCTTTTCATAGTGGTTTGGATCTTGTATTAAATAATTGTTATTATGTTACTTCAGTAACCAGAAACATAATCTCAGTGTCGAGTTTGGACACCATGATATTTTATTTCAAGTTTGGAAATAAGTGCTTTTTATTTTATAAGGATAACATGTGTTATGGTATAGTGTATCTTAAAAATTGATTGTATATACTTGAACTTGAAAGCATAATAATTTAAATCAATAACAAAACAAGTGAAAATGAATCATATAATACCCACCTATGGAACTTTAGGATTGGTCATTTAAATGAGAAGTGTTTATAAAAATTACATCAAGAAGAGTTTTTAGACTCAACTAAGTTAAAAACTTTGGATGTATGTCACACTTGTTTACAAGGGAAAATGACCAAAGAAACCTTCTCTAGAAAGGGAGTAAGAGACACTGAATTACTGGAATTGATTCAAATTGATGTATGTAATCCATCTATAGAAGAATCAAGGAGTGGGATTTCATATTTCATTAATTTTACTAATGAATATAGTAGGTATGGATATATATAATTAATGTGGTAAAAGTTATATTACTTTAAAATGTTTAAAGAATATCACCCTGAAGTATAAAATTGGATTGGTAAGAAGATTAAGGCACTTTACTCAGACTGAGGTGGGGAGAATCTCAACTAATATTTCATTGATCACTTAAAAGAGTGTGGGATAGTATCAAAAATCACTCCTACTTATAAAACTCAGTGGAATAGTGTTAGTCAAATAAGGAATTGGAAATTTCTTGACATGATCAAATCAATGATGAGTCAATAAAATATTTCATTATCCTTTTGGGGACATGCGTTGCAGACAACGACATATACCCTTAACCGAGTACCAAATAAAGCTATATATGGTATTATATATGAGTTGTGGTATGGAAATAAACCCAATCTATTACACATAAATGTGTAGGGACACAAGGCTTTTTTCAAGACTATGCACAGTGAAAAATTATCATCCTAAAGCACAAATTTCATCTTTATAGGTTATCCTAAAGAAAAAAAGGATATTACCTATATAACCCTTCAAATAGAAAAGTGATTGTTTCATGAGAGACCATATTTATATAAAGGAAACACATTTCAAATGGAAATAGAGGGAGAAATATTATCTTCGATGAAGTTTATGCTCAAGAAGCATGATATTTGGTATAGGAACAATCTTTACAAGAGACAGTGGGATATAGAGATGTTCTCGAGACACAAGTACTTCATAGGTCAACTCAAGAGGTTAAAGAACCATAACACTATGGTTTTATTGTTACTAAGTCAGGTAACACATTACTCCTAGAGGATGATGAACCTCTAATCTACAATGAGGAAGTATATGGTAAGAATGATGTTAAATTTTAAGAATCCATGAATTTAGAGATGGATTTCATGTACCAAAATCAAGTTTGGATTTTTATAGATCCTCTAGCTAATGTAAAACCCATTGGGTGCAAATGGGTATTCAAGAAAAATTTGGAAATGGATGGTAAAGTCAATAACTATAAGGCACGACTAATTGATAAGGGTTTTAAACAATGTCAAAGCATATACTATGAAAAAACTTCTCACTAGTATCAATAATAAAATCCATCAGAATATTACTTATAATAAAAAAATTCCATGATTATGAGATTTGGAAAATGCATGTAAAAACTACTTTTATAAATGGGAAGCTGTTTAAAGACATCTATATGACTCAAACTGAAGGGTTTATTAAGTCAAAGAGTGATAATAAAGTATACAAGATGTATAGATCCATTTATGGTTTGAAGCAGTCATCACAATCATGGAATGTTTGTTTTGATGAGGCCATAATAGAATTTAGTTTCTTAATGAATGAAAGAGATCCATGTGTATATAAGAAGGTTAGTGGGAATTCTATTATTTTCCTTGTATTATATGTTGATTCCATATTAATTATGGGAAATGAAGTGAAAGTATTACAATCAGTTAAGAATTAATTAAATGAATTATTCGTCATGAAAGACTTAGGTGAAGCAACCTACATAGTAGGGATCAATATTTATCGAGATAGATCTAAAAGGATATTTGGGATAAGTCAAAGTAGATATATTAACAAGGTAATCTGATAATACATATTTTTATACACTTTATGTTGTCATTTATTTATAGAAATTCATTGATTTAATTGATAATGCATTTGGTATTTTCTCAATTTTTCAGGAATAAGGATTCATAGGATTCAAAGAAAGAAATGCAGAAAAAGTGAAAAAATTGCCCAGTACACATCATGACTTGTCAGTACTTGCTGTGTACTGGAGGTTCACAGCATGCCGAAGTCGTGAAGCCAAGTAATGACCAAGACATGAAGCCAGTAGAGGAAACAACCAGTACATGTCGTTAATTCCCCATACATGATGTGATTCCAGTCAAAGAAATTAATCAAGAAACCTATGAGAAATTCCCACAAAGGAACAACTAGAGGCCCATACACATCACGAACACCCCACAGATGACATGTAATCAGTCAAACATCATAAATCTTATAGATATGCATGAGGCATACATGAGATCAAAAATCTATGGATATCTACATATATTGATTGTGCACGATGTGTACCTCTAGTACATGTCATGATGGAATATGCCTATAAATATAGGGCTGTGATATAGCATTTCAGAGCATTCCTGGATGGACTCCTCTTCTATTTTCATCCCCCTTAGATTTACCTCACCCCTTTTCCCTCTAAAATCTAAATTTCTTCATGTTTTACATTTTTAAATCAATCCAAGATCCATGAATCTGTTTTTCTTCATCACCTTGAAATTCACCCTACGTTAATTCCCATCATGCATCCTCGATTTCCAATGCCCCATGTTAAATTAATTTCCACTTTTAATTCAAGTAAGAAATTTAATTAAGTTGTGATTAATATTTTGCATGTTTCATTCCATTTAACAAATCTTAAACCCCTTGCATGATTATAGTTCAATTAAAGTCAAACAATATGTCAAGCATGATTTCTTTTGTTTATTTAATTGTATCTCCACCTACCATGAGTAGCTAAAACTCTTAGTGGTAGGGATTAAGAGTATATGTATATGCATGATTAATTAATCTTTAATTCTAAACTTGGAAACCCTAAATGGATTACTAATGAGGATAAAAAATAATATTCTACCCAATTTGTGAGAACATACCTAACCAAGGCATATTCAAACAAATAACCCTATCCTAATTGAAGTGGAATAGGATACAACCACTAGACTAAGACACTTTCTTCCCTAGAATCCAAACTTAATACACCTAGGCTATTACTATCTCCTAATCACAGAATAGTCACTTTCTAGGTAGAACTAGGAGACTTGACCAAAGTCAACTAGAAACCACCATTTTCTTCATATCATAATTCTAAAGGACTCTTTCAAGATTAGAATTAAATATCATTCTTTACCTAGATACTAAAAATTGATCCTGAACCCTCATTAATTATTTGAATTCACCTCCAAAATTAACTTTTGTAAAATTTACAAACAAAAAAGATAACTTGAAAGGACTCCTCCAAGGGTCTAAATACAGTGACACAACTTCCTCCTCATGGTTTATACCCCACAATACTACTATACTATGCCCTTGTAGTTAGTAAAATTTTGGGACACACAAATTCTAATTTGACTACTGCCCGTACAAAACCAACAACGCATACAGGAACATTTCAAATTCCGGTACTATTTATGGGGAGGCAATTCTATTTCTTTGATGAACTCTGGTTTAAGATCTAGGATTACCTTTCCCTCACCCCCTTTCTTTATTTTCTTTCAAATATTACCTTACATATATGTTTTCCGCACTAGTGCATGTACCAAGGTACCTTGAATCGTTAAAGGAAACTTGAGACAAATGAAATTTTGGCCTTCAATATCTAGATCAAAAGGTATCTGTTTAGCCACTACCAATCAACAATGGCCGAGTAGCATAACCACGCAGGACCCAACCCATCGAACCCCCATCAAATAATTTTGGGAGAACACCCAATGCACCTTTAAAAGACCACCATGGATTATGTCCTTCCATCAATACATGGGGAAACACCAAGCATTGTTCATCCTACAATTCAATCCCACACCTTTGAGATTAATCTTGGAATCATTCATATGATCCATAAAATAGGCCAATTCAGTGGTCTCCAAAGTGAAGACCCCCATGAACACATTTCCAACTTCCTGGAAGTTTGCAATAATTTTCACAACCAGGGAGTCTCTTCAGATGCTATAAGAATACATGTCTTCCCATTCTCACTGATAAAAGGAGCTAAGTACTGGCTTAAAATTCAAGTTCCTGAGTTGATCATGACTTGGGACGATCTTTCCAAGAAGTTTTTAGACAATTATTTCTCACCAATCTGGACCTAGAAGCTCCAGAATGATATTAAAAAATTTTCTCAAGCTGATGGAGAATCTACGTGGGAAGCATGAAATATATTTAAGGTGATTATGAAGGAGTGTACACATCATGCACTCGACACATGGATTCAGTTGTATATGTTTAACCAAGGAATCCAGCCAACAACACAAATAGTTGTTGATGTTTCTGCTGATGGAGGCTTGATGTTCAAGACCCCTAAATCCAGAAGAGAAATACTAGATGAAGTCTCTCACAATGCCATCCTGTGGCATAGTGATTGTGGAACACCGTGGCGTAGTATCCACCAGATTGATGAGAGTATCCAATTAGCATCACAAGTTGAGGTTCTTACAAAGAAATTTGAATCTTTTCAAATACCAGCCACACAACCCCCTCCTGCTCCCTTAATGGAAATTCAGTCATGTGAGATGTACGATGGACCTCACCTTTATTAGGACTGAAAGGAAAGATATAAATACCATAAATATTATAATTATGTCAATTATAATCAACAGAACCAACCATTTCAACAACAATAACAATATTATCATCAGAGGCCTGCTTAGTAGTAGCCTCAGAGAAGTCAAGGTTATTTACAACTGTGAAGTGGTCAGTCCCAATTCCAAAATCAAGGACCACCAGTGTATCCACCAATGAACCCTATGTCATGACCTCAAAAATAGATGTATCAGCAAATGCAACTACAACCTTTTTCACCAAGACCCCCAAAACAACAATTTCAACTGTAATGTCCTAGAATTTCTGTATATTTTTTTAATTGTATGGAATTATTTTGAGACCATAAAATCTAACAATGCGTGATTCCAAGGCCTGGAGTGCTCATAATGATCTGTCGAAGTTTTGTTAAGCTTTAATTTTCATGTGTAAGGGGTTTTCCTGAAAAATTGGAATAACTATTAAACGGTTGCCCGAATTAGAAATTTGAGGGCACCATTGCATTTAGGATGGTGGGTTTACCCTAGGTGTGACTTAAGTTTAGTCAGAACAGGCCTTCAGTAGGAAAACCCGAAAATGGCATAACCATAAATAAAATTATTAAATAAAATTATTTTATTTTTCAAATGATTATAACTCACGAATGGTGACTCAGATTAAAAATATGAGACCACCACTGCACTCGTGAGGGTATGATCTCTTTAGGAAGATACTAACATTGGCCGGCACAGGCCACCAGTGAAAGTTAGTTTTTGGCCGTAAATAAAATAATTAAGTGACAATTATTTTATTATAAAGTACCTAACTTATAAACGGTAACTCAGATTGAAAATATGAGAGTACCATTGAGTTCATTGGGGCGTTTTCTCCTTAGATGGAGTCTAACCTTGACTGGTGCGGGTCGAGGGTGAATGTCAATAATTTATTGAACTTTTTTTTGGGTACGTTCAGTAAACGTGCGAGCGACATTTTCTAACTTTTGAATCGGTGATTGGATTAAAAATATGAGGCCATCGTTGAATCCACAGTGTCAGGATTCTCTTAAGGGAGACTTTACTTTGACCGTAGTAGGTCCGAAGAAGAAGTTAAGTTTTGTGACTTTTAAAAGAAATTAATTGAAATAATTTTATTATTTTATCTTTCATTCATAACCTCTAATTGACAAGCGGTGTGTGGGGCCAACAGTGTGTCAAGCCATTAAATGTCTTGAATTTCCAATCCTAAGTAATGACATCGTTGGGGAATTAGGAAGGTTCCTAATTTATGAGCCCCCATTAATTCCCCACGTCATTACTTACCCTCCCCCTCTCCTATATATATAGAGATTGGGGAGGGGTATCGGCACAACTTCGCCAAGAAACAAAGTGTTGAAGGAGCGCCACAATGCTGGACCCTTAGAAGATAGATCCGATCCCAGTGGGATGTGACGGGTGACACTGAACCACGAACTGGAGGACGACGTATGTGCGGCGTCATTGGAAGCCTGTTACGGGAACAAAGAACATCGACCCACCTTCAAGCGCAGGCATTTCTCCGATGATTTGAGGTAGGGGGTTTATTTGTTTATGCATTTTAAATGGTTTTCCTCTTCCCTATTCTTTAATAATACGAAGAATGCGGACCAACTGACTAACGGTTTGATCTGTGACACATTCATTTTTGTAGGAGGTTGTTGCGGGGTATCCTTTTAGGGTTTTGTTTGTTTTTTAATTCAACTGATTATTAAACCCTTAATCCCTCCTCATGTTTACAAGATAATGCGGAGGGCATGGGCCTAACAAACCTGGCCCGAACCCTCTACTATATTACTATCCTTGCACCTCCATGGAAGACCGCCAACGCGACGACACCGACTGACTATATTGGGAATAGCGTGTCGAAGCACGCCGTAAGAGGAGGCTGCAACACAAAGCTGCGGCGGTCATCGGAACGACCGGAACCAGTTGGCTATAGAGGAGGTGTGGTGCGCCGTCGTGCTCCGCCGGTGAGCAAGAGGTCACGACTCGTCAGCCGCGACGAAGGGAGGAGGTGGCCGACTCATCGGCCAACCACGAATAGGGAGGTGGCGCGACCAACGCACCACTGGCGGACAAGATGCTATGGCCGAAGCCATGGCGGATGTCAAACCTGCGCCTCCGATAGGTTCCGCGATGACCGAGTGGTGCCCACGTGGAACATCTGCATCACAAACCAAATGGCCTCCAGGTCATTTGGGAGTTCGGGAGACTGAGGGGTCACACCCCCAGCACCGACTAAGGCAAACCCCACAGCAGGCCGCACTCCACCGTGGCCGGGCCGTCGCCCTGGTAGGATGGGATTCCCTTGTAGGCCGCCCCCTTATGGGTCGTGCTGGACCTTGACCCAGCGGGTTGAGCCCACCGCAGCCGAGCCCAGACCGGGTCGGTCCGACCGGGCTGGGCCGGACCTGGGCCCAAACAGGCCTAAAAATACTTAAAGATCCATATCTTGAGAACCTGACGACCGTTTGATGAGCCGTTTGTGGCTTTGGGACCATCTTGACAAGGTGGATCTTTTAGAACATTCTATGGCAGAAATCAAGATGTGATTAATGGCTTGAGGAGTGGTTCTCCCAAGCAAGGTATGTGCAGAACCCTACTGATGGCTGAGACCTGAAGACTGCTAACTTCCGACTCTGTGTGACTCGAATGCCCAGTGGGAAGCAACTCTGTGTGACCCAGCAGGCCCATGGTGGGGAGCTGCTCTGTGTGACCTGGCAGACCCACGATACTCAATAGGAGGAGTACCTGAGCATGCTACGATGGGGAGCAGCTTTGTGTGACCTGAAAGACCCATAATACGCAATGGGTAGGGGTACCTAAGCAGTTCAAGGTTAGTGGGAAGTGTCTCTATGTGACCTGGCAAGCCCACTATACTCGATAGATGAGGAGTTATCTAGCATCCAAGGTGTTCAACGATTGTGACTGATGATGCTATTGATCCTGTGTGGGTTATATCTTGTGTGGGTTAGTGCTCAACGATCCTATGTGGGTCAGCACATACCGATCCTATATGGGTCAGATCCTGTGTGAGTCATTGTGGGGGTTAGTATCTATCGACTCTAGGTGGGTTGGATCCTATGTGGATCATTGTGGGGGTTAGTTACCTATCAATCCTATGTGGTTCAGACTCTGTATGGTTAGAAGAAGTGTCTCTTGATAGAATAAGATGATCTAGCTTCGCGACAAATCATCTATACTTTTATACTTCAATGAAAACCTGGTTTAAGCTGAGACTCTATTTGAACTAAGTCTTTTATCTATGTGGTACTTTTACCTTTGTGGTACTATCTTCATGGTGATACTTGTGTGGTACTTTTACCTTCATGGTACTATCTTCATGGTGATACCTGTGTGATACTTTCACCTTCATGGTACTATCTTCATGGTGATACCTGTGTGGTACTTCCTATCTTTGTGGTTCTACCTTTGTGGTATTCTTCCCTCATGTATGAGATGAGTATATCTTGACAACTTAGGTATATGTATGGGCATATACCTAAGTAGGGTTTAAGTCTTTCTTTTTGGTTTTTCCTTCGTGGAACTTTAGGAGACCTACAGGGTCTCGGGTCCCTACTGAGTATCGTTATAATCACCCCTCCACGGGCTTCATCCACACCTTATTGTGTCTTGTGCAGATGATGTACAACATTGATCGAGGCTGAGGGAGCCAGTACTGGATGGTGCTCGGAGGTGGACCATTTGGGGTGATGTGATACAGGGACTACTAATTGTGAGTTGTATCTACCCTTCAGGTAGGATTTGTGGTGGACGATACAAGAGTTTCTTTTCACCTTTTCAGCTGTTTTGTACTTTTCAGTTGTACTTGTACTTTTTCATTTGGGATTGTATTCTGGACCCCTTTACTTCCAGCAATCTTTTACTACTGCGGTTTACTTTATGGTTGCATCTTGTTGTGCTCTACTCTGCATGTTTGTACAGGTTTAAAGGTAATGCCTTCCCATTTTAGGGATATGCCTTTCCGGTGCTAGTCACCAGCCCCTGGCCTATGGAATGTGGGCTTGGGGTAGTCACGACACGGGCCCTGGGGGACGGGTCATGACATCAACCCACCCAAAAAAGACCTCAATAAACAACTCTACCACCTCAAAGTAACTTGGAAAATATCCTAGCTACTTTTTTCCAGAATTCTGATCAAAGAATGAAAACCTATGAGACAAAAATGAAAAATCAAAGAGATTATTTGAGGAACTTAGAGCTTCAAATGGATCAAATATCAAAGAACTTTTCAGATATATTACAAGATACTCTACCTAGTAACACTAAGACATATCCAAGAGAGAAATACAAGGTATTAGTGCTAAGAATCAGGAAAGTTTTGGACTTTCAATAGCTAAAAGAAGAAAGGTGACAAGAAGAGCCTATGAAGAAATCAGTAGAAGATGAAGAATTTGATGCAGCCATTCACACCTTACCTCAAGAAGAAGTGGCAGCCGAGAAGAACCAAACACATAAAGAAAAAAAGGAACCTATTTATGTTTAACCACCTCCATACAATCCACCTCTTCCCTTTCTAAATAAATAAAGATAAGGTAGGTAGGAGGCACAATACAAGAAGTTCCAGAAATTTTCAAGAAACTACAAATCAATATTCTATTTGTATAAGAAATTTCCAAGATGCCCATTTATTCCAAATTTCTCAAAGTCCTGCTATCAAATAAGAGGAAAATAAAATATTTGGGATTCATCTCTTTAAATGAGGAATGGTCTGCTATGGTGCAATAGAAAATTCCCCTGAAGATGAGAGATCTTAGAATTTTTTCGATTACTTGTGATATAGGAGAGTGCAAGTTTGGAAGAGCACTATGTGATCTTAGAGCCAACGTTAACTTAATGCCGATGAGTATTTTCCATAGGCTCAGACTCTAAGAACTTAAAACAACAAGGGTAGCATTACAACTTTCCGACCAATCAGTTAAGTATCCCAAAGGCATTCTCAAAGATGTTTTGGTCAAGGTCGGGAAATTTATCTTTCCAACAGAATTTTTAGTGCTAGAAATGGAAGAAGAAGAAGATGACCCTATTATACCTAAAAGACCATTCCTAGCAATAGGAAATGATTTTATTGATGTGAATCAAGGATGTCTGATATTTATAGTTGGAGAAGAATAGGTAGTGTTTAACATTATTGGATCTACCCAGCACTTAGATGATACCATGGATTGTGATGCCATCTCTCTCACTCAGAAAGGAGATGAGTACATGTACATCAAGGAAGGGAATGAAGATTTATTCTCATATAAGGAAGAAGAATGTGATTTTGAAGAATTAAGATTTATTAAACCTCTCACAAGATACACCATTACACATTCTATTCCCTCCATCATTCAACCACCATAGTTAAAACTGAAACCTTTTCCCAATGAACTAAAGTACTCATACTTAGAAAATTCATCCTCTTTACTAATCATTATCAACTCAAAAATATCCAAGGAATAGGAAGAGAAATTGGTTGATGTTCTGAAAATACACAAGCAATCAATTTCTTGGGGAGTGGAATACATTAAAGGGATTAATCCTACAAAGTGAACTCACAAAATCCTTCTTGAAGAAAGTTAAAAACCCAAAAGACAACCTCTAAGGCAGTTCAAACCACCAATGAAGGAGGTCATCAAGAAGGAAGTGTTGAAGCTCATGGATTCTGGAATCATTTTTCTAATTTTAGATAATGAACGGGTGATCCCCCTCCCAGTTATTCTAAAAAAAGAAGGATTGATAGTTGAAAGGACAAATGACAATAAACTAATTTCAACATGCACCATCACTGGATGGAGAGTTTATGTGGACTATAGATGTCTAAATTCATAAATCATAAAGGATCATTTTACCTTAACTTTTATGGACCGGATTTTAGAAAGGCCAGTGGGACACAAATTCTACTGTTTCTTGGATTGATATTTAGGATACAATCAAATTGTTGTTGACCCCACTGATTGGATGAAAACCACATTTACATGACCATTCAGAACCTTTAATTACATAAGGATTTCATTTGGAATGTGAAATGATCCATATGGCTGATAAATTCCTCAAAATATTCATGGATGATTTTTTAGTCTATGGAAGATCATTTGATGTTTTGTTAAGCAATCTAGAGTTAGTTCTCCAACATTGTTAGGAGAAATTCCTGGTCCTAAATTTGGAGAAATTCCACTTTATAGTACAAGGAGGAATATACCTTGTTCACAAAATTTCCAAATAAGGAATTGAATTTTATCTAGCTAAAATCAAAGTCATCAAAGATCTACCATAACCCTTAACCATCAAGGAAATCAGAAGTTTTCTAGGCCATGCTGGATACAAACAATTTGTGAAGTCAAGATTTAAAAATTCCTAAGAATAGTCTAGTAGCATCACCAGTCATTATTGCACCTAATTGAGAGAAATAATTCAAATTAATGTGTGATTCCAACGAACTTGTTGTAGGAGATGTGGTAGGACAGTGCATTGGAAACATCCTCTATCCAATTTATTATGTGATTCATACACTGAATGAAGCTCAAGTCAATTACATGTCTATAGAGAAGGAGATCTTAGCTGTTGTGTATGCCTTTGAGAAGTTCTGTTCTTATCTTGTTCTGTCCAAAGTGATTGTACACACTGATCACGCAGTCCTTAGGTACCTAATGAGAAAAAATAATGCCAAACCTATGAAGATATGTTGTATCCTAATACTATAGTAATTAGATGTCATGATCAAAGATAAAAAATGGATAGAGAACATAATTGTAGATCTTCTCTCTAGACTCCCTCTCTCCATCATTAAAAAATATGATAAGGCTGATATCAAAGTGTATTTTCTAGATGATACCATATTCAGTATCAAGGCCTGACCGTGGTTTTTAGATATGGATAATTATCTTGTAATGGGATTCCTACATCAAGACCTCCCATACCAACAATGAATGAATTTTTTTTAGATGTCAAGAACTACTACTGGGATGAGTATCTATTATTCATGAATTGCATTGATGGATTATTGAGATGCTGCATTCCAGATGAAGAAACACACAATGTAATTGAGATGTATCACATGTCGCCAACTGGAGGACATTATGGACCCAAGAGTACAGTGGATAAAATTCTACAAAGTGGATTTTTCTGGCCCACGTTTCACCAAGACTCAAGGGGATTTTTCTAGCAATTTGACAGATGTTAAAAAATGGAAATATTAGAAAAAGGAATGAGATAACACAAAAACCCATTATGGAGGTTGATGTTTTCAACATTTGGGGAACTGAATTCATGGGACCATTCCCTACATCACATGGAAGAAACTATATTATAGTTGTAGATGATTACTTCTCAAAATGGGTTGAATCTGAAGTTATGACACATGACACAACAAAAGTTGTCATGAACTTTCTAAGGAAAAATGTGTTTGCCCGATTTTGATTTATGAGGTTACCTATTAGTGATCACGGAACAAACTTCACCAACCAACCTGTGAGAAAAATTCTAGAGAGGTATGGAATTCAATACAATACTGGAACTCCCTACCACCCATAAAAAAGTGGGCAAGTAGAGCTGTCAAACATGGAGGTGAAAAAGATTTTGGAGAAAACTGTTAACAAAAGCAGAAGAGATTGGAGCCTCAAACTGGGCGATTCACTATGGGCACACAGAACTGCCTACAAGATACCCATAGGCACCACTCTATTTAGATTGGTTTATGGAAAACCATGTCATCTTCTGGTAGAGATGAAGCACCATTCCTTCTAGGAAATCAAGAAAATGTATTTTGATTCAGAAAGGTTGGATAAGTAAGGTTATTAAAATTAATTGCATTGGAAGAGATCAAGAGAGATGCATAGGAAAATGAAAGGATTTATAAGGAGAAATAAAGAAGTGGAATGACCAATGTATTGCAAGGCATACCTTCATCCCTGGGAATAAGGTCCTGTTGTTTAATTCAAGGTTGAAGATATTTCTGGGTAAACTGAAGTCATGATGGTCAGGTCCATTTGAATTCATTCAAGTCTTTCTGTATGACAATATCAAAATACAAATATAAGGAGGACCTACATTTAAAGTAAATGTTCAATGGCTGAAATTTTTTCAAGAACCATTTCGTGAAGGCTATGTCATTAGCCTCAAATTCACTTGAGATTTAATGGAGTCAATCTCATGACTTAAAAGGAAGTGCTGACTGGGAGGCAACCCAAGGTAGGAAATCTTTGAATTGGTTAGAATAGGATTATATCAGAATATTATTGGATATTTAGGAGTTAGAGGTAAGGAAGGATAAAAAAAAAGGATAAAAATAGTTCAGTACACGTCATGTACATATGGTTCACGATGTGTACCCTTTCGCTCAAAATTTCATTTTTATTTTCTAGTACATGATGTGAACCAGAAGTACACATCGTGTACTAGGTTGGGGTTGTTTTAAAAAAACCATAGGTTGCGAACTCGTAGGTCACGACCCGCTCACCCTAACCTTGACCCTTCGCCTCCCGCGACCCCCCCTTCCTGCTCAACAACACCTGCACCTGCACCCGCACCCCCTCCCTTCTCCCTTATCCTTCATCATCAAAACCTATCTCCCTCTACTCTCTTTCACTCCCTTCCAACCCACGACCCCATATCCCCCCTATTTTTCTCCTTCCACCTTGACTGTGCCCTCCCTTACCTCACCCGAACACCCTTCCAACCTCTCCTCCTCTCTCACGTGCTACACCCAACCCTCACACCATCTCCCTACCTTTATGGACCAAACAAAACGACCCCAACCCCAACCATCACCATCCAACTCCCCCGTATCCTCCTACTCAGCCTTAAACTAGAAACATCCAACTACCAAGCATCCTTGTCCCTATACTAATGATCACTTGTACCCTATACTTTTTTTCACCAACCTGAAACATTGGGTTAATCTTATCAAGTTGCAGTCCAAAACCATGTGGACCAACAAGATGTTGGACATGAGCGTGCTGACTAGACTGAACATAGCTGACATTATCTTGGACCTCCTGGAGACACTTCACATTGATAGAATTATCTTTTTCCATGAGTAGACTTTTTGAGAATTATTCCTAGATTTCTTGTCAAATTTTGAGCTATCCATCAACTACCTACATTTTCGATTGGGTGGCAGACCCCATGATCTAGATTTTGTAGAATTCGGGGTTGGGATGGACATCTACACTGAGGAGTTTATCATTTCAGATGTTTATCCTACACTTCAGCTATAACCACCTCAGGTGGCTACACCATATTTGTGGCCACTGATAGCCCGCAACCCCCAGTCACACCATGACCCTCGCATCATGAATTCTACTAACCTGTGTGGTCCAACACTGCATATCCTACACAGATACATGGAACATGGATAGTTTTATTGGGGAAACACTCATGGAAGCATCATCAAGGTAGACATTCTAATTCTTACAGTAGCCATGGGCAATCTACCCATCAGCCTGACTACCCAGTTTTCATAGTATTTCAAGATTCAGACACAATGACAGTGCGATACATTAATGGGTGGATCTTTTATCACACACCTAGATAGATAACTCAACGCATTTGATGAATCATATCCCCTCACCTCCTTAGGACCCATTAAGATGGTAGATATTTTGATGCTGCACAAGATGAAGATGCTATTGAGGGAGGATAACATGTACTTTTGGGCACCAGGTGTCCAGGAGGCCGCACCGAAGAAGCCACCACCACCACCAACAAACCCACCTATCCCACCACATTATACACCCACACCCACACCACCCATCCCTCCTCCTACCACTAACCCCACCCCATATCACATTCTTACACCCTCCCACCTCACCCTGACTGAGCTCTGGGCCACTCAGCAGTGCATATTGGAAAATCTATGCCAGATCTCTACCCACCTCCATCTTACATTCATAGAGCCTACCACATTTACCCCACCACCACCACCCACCCCAGACAAACCCTCATCTTTCACCATTCCCCAACCCCCTGCAGTCTAGTCGGACCTACCTACAGACCTCACTGACCCCATGAATTAGTAGGAGTTCTTAGCAGAGCAAGCCCGGTGGGTCAAGGGGATAGCCATTGAGTCCACCCTAAGGTACCATTTGTGGATCTAGCTGCCAGACCCACAGACCCTGTATGGATCAATACCTCTCCAACACCCATCCCATCCCATATACCTACCTCCACCACCCCACCCTCCACTATAGACACCACCCCATCAACTACTACTGCTGCTGCAGATGCTGACCTCACCAGATAGCTGGTCTTGCCTTCTGGTAGTGAGATGACACTGGAGGATATTTTTAGCCAGGACACCTGAGCTATCATTTTTCTACCTTTTTAGGATTTTTGATACTTTTTTATAGGGATATCTATTCATTTTTTATCATCTATGTATCCCTTATTTTGTAATGGCTTGTGATATATCTATATATGGGATTTTATTTTAACTTTATTTTTTATTGGCTATCATTTCTTTCCTTGTGTACGTAGAAATGTCTAGCTCCTCTGAGTCGTTCGCAATTCTTGATGATCCAGACCCACCAACTATTTTAGAAAAATGGGTACTCCAACAGGTCATCAATATCGCACAAAAAATTCACAACCTGTCCATAGAGATCCACCAATAGTAGCAGCAGCCATGACCCATGATTCCATTCTTACCTCATTTCATTCATGCTCACATGGCTGCACCTGGAGTGATAAACCCACCAAAGTGACCACAAGAACTTGAAGATACAACCTCCATCAGCTGTAAATGATGAAGGAGAGACTAATCTGGTGGACCTGCTGAAAGAAATTTCATTATACCCCTCTAGATAATGATGTCTAGTTAGTGATTTATGGGAGGCAACCCATAATTGATCTTTTTTTAGTTTGAGTCATCATGTTGCGTCTTTTAATTTTTCATTTGAGTATTTGATTAACCTACATTATATACATTTCACAACATTCAATAAAATGGTTATCTCTATTTATTAATCTATGTATCTGCCTTTTACTCCACTATTAAAATGTTTAAACCTGTGGACTAATGTTTTATCTAGTAAAGGATTTAATTTCTAACCCATTTTGCAGGTGACATGGACTAAGCATTACAACATATCAAAACCCCCATGTCATACCACTTTATCTAAAGAGATCTTGATTCCCTCTTTTTAATTCTATCAAACATGTCATTTCAAATTCTTTAAATTTTCCATGTTATACCACTCCCACATGCATTTCATGGACCATGGGGACACTGTATCTTTCTATGTGTGGGGGTTTTTTCACGATTCTCACTAAGTATAAACTTGAATTATTGTTTGTTCTCACCTATCTAGGAGACATTTTTCAAAATTATAAGCATGATTTAAACCTGAAAATCATTATGACCCTATGAATTAAAGAAGAAGTTAAAGTAAAAATTGTTAAGAACTAGGTTTTATTCCTATTTAAAAAATTTTATAATGATTTCTGTGTTTAGAAAATTGATTCATATTTAAAATATTTGAAATTATGATTGATTTACCTATTAATTAAGATTTTTTCCCATTGTAATTTCCAATTTATATTTTATTCTCATTACCTGAGAGGACTCTAAGACTTCAATTTTATATTCTTGTTTGATCATATTTCTTGAGTGATACCTGGGACATGTCAACCTAACATAAATTTCATTGAGATCTTATCAAAGTGATGAATGAACAAGTATAACTTTAAAATTATTGAGGCACTCTTTGATTTCCATTTTTCCTGAGACCCACCTTACATATTTCATTCAATTATCCCATAGTTTACATGGATGAAATTTTAAGATGAATCTATTCCAAGATGATTTCCCTTCCTACCCTGCTCCTTGTATAATGAATAATGTTACCTTTGAAAAAGTGTGGGGGAGGAATTAAGACAACATGGGATGCTTATAATTTTAGAGATGTATGGTATGCTTACTAAACCAGTTGGTTTTGATCCATATCTACTTTTTTTCATTTCATTTTTATTCTGTTCCTTTGAAAAATAAAAAATAAAACAAAAGAAAAATTGATATGGGTTGTGTGATAGGAAGGTAAAAAATCACCATTTTCTAGACCGATGAATCAATTGAAGGATCATATGTGGCTAGGGGATGGATGTGAGATATGTCCTAGAAATGACCTTTGAAAAAAAGGGAAAGAAACAGAATCATCATTATATACATACCTAACACATATATGGATCCAAACCAAGCTACTAGAGTATGGACTTGACTAGTTGAAGGAGGAACTATATGGAAATTTCTCTTACACTTATGCATTATACTTTATAGCTTAACCTCCTTTTGAGCTTGATTTTAAATTTTTACCTACCTTCCCATATCCTTAGTGTAATGATAACCCTACTACTAAATCCCTCATGATTAAGGTTGTACTTGTCTTTACACAGTGGATATGATAGAACCAATGCAAGTCTATGGTTAGGAACATGTAATTAGGGTATGATCATACATCCAATATCATTTTACCCTGAGTGATGAGAGAAAAATAATGGTGAGGTAAATTATAAATGGGTATATGAGTTACAGAAAAATTGAAAGGTTGTAATTAAAAGTCTAGAATTTGTTTTGAAAATCTAAACTAAGAGGCATGACTAACTTTATATGCAGGGTTAATTCTGGAAGATGACCTTTTTCTACTTACACTTAAATTTAATTACCTAGACATAATGAATGTTTCTTGTTTTAAAAATTTCTTATCCTTTATGAAATCATTGTTGAGAAATTTTTTCATGAGGAAAAGCAATTTTTCAAGTGTGGGGGGATTTGATAAGCCATATTTATATACACTTTTTACAGTCATTTATTTACTCGATAATGCATGTGGTATTTGCTCAATTTTTTAGGAATAAGGCTTCATAGGATTCAAAGGAAGAAATGCAGAAAAAGTGTAGAAATTGCCCAGTACACGTCATTACTTTCCAGTACACATCATTTACTGGAGGTTCACAACATTATTAATTCATGATGCCAAGTCATGAGCAATCCACAAAGCTAGTAGAGGAAATAGACAGTAGACATTGTTAACGCCCCGTACATGACGTGGTGCTAGTCAAAGTAGTGGAGCAAGAAACCTGTGAGAAATCCATGCAAAGTAACAGTTAGAGGCCTTTAAAAATCATGAACATCCCGTACACAACATGTAATCATTAAAATGTTATAAATCTACTAGATATACACGAGGCACATAGGAAATCCAAAATCCATGGTGATAAATGTGGATTGATGGTACACAACGTGTACCTCCAGTACATGTCATGAAAAAATATGCCTATAAATATAGGGCTATAGCAGAGAATTTCAGAGAATTCCTAGATGGGATCCTCTCATGTTTTCATCCCCCTTCGAGTTACATCACCCATTTTCCCTATAAACTCTAAAATTATTCATGTTTTACATTTTTAAATCAATCCAAGAGTCATGGATCTGTTTTCTTCATCTTCTTTGAAATCCTACCACATCAATTCCTATCTTGCATCCTCAATTTCCAATGCCCTGTGTTATATTCATTTCTTATTTTAATTCAAGTAAGTAATTTAATTAATTTTTGATTCATCATTTTAATTTTTCATCCCCTTTTAAAAATCTCAAACCCCTTTCATGATTACAATTCAATTAAAGTCAAACAACATGTAAAGCATGATTTATTTTGTTTATTTAGTTTCATCTCCACCCAATATGAGTAGATAAAACTATTATGGGTAGGTATCAAGAGTAGATGTATATGCATGATTAATTAATCTTTAATTCTAAACTTGGAAACCCTAAATGGATTAGTGATCATGATAAACAATAACAGTCTACCCAATTTGTGCGAACATCCCTAACCACAGGATATTCAAACAAACGACCCTATCCTGATTGAAGTAGAATAGGATACGAGAACTATACTAAGACACTTTATTCCCTATAATCCAAACTTAATTCACACTAATAAAAATATGGCTTATAATAGCGCTAAAAACGGCCTTTAACAGCGCTAAAAAAGCGCTGTTAATCTCGGTGAAGATAAAGGGGGGTCCCCTTTATCAGCGCTAAGTGAGCGCTGATAAAGGTAGTATTTATTAGCGCTATTTTCAGTGCTGATAAATATATAATATATCAATGCTATTTTGAGAACTGATAAAAACTACCTTTATCAGCGCTCAAAGTAGCACTGATATATTATCCATTTATTAGCGCTTAACTAGCACTGATAAAGGCCAAAGATCTTATCCAAATCTAGAACCTGCACAGAACCTGCCCAGCACCTGCACACATTACAGCACCTGCACAGTCCAAACAAAACCTGCACACAGCACACACAACACCCACACACAAAGCACAAAAGAACAAAAAATGATACATACATTTACTTGAAATCATGAATACAAAACAACACACTTCTATATAAATTTCAAAAAATGTTTAATTTGGTTACAATTACATTTATCC
This sequence comes from Viscum album, assembly GCA_963277665.1. Lineage (NCBI taxonomy): Eukaryota > Viridiplantae > Streptophyta > Magnoliopsida > Santalales > Viscaceae > Viscum > Viscum album. The sequence continues at coordinate 1,393,370,677 of OY728139.1, read as the reverse complement.
AACAAAAAGTTAAAAAACATTGATGTTCCATCCTTTTTGCATCCATCTGCTCTAAAAAATTGTCATCCATGGCTGTGGTTTCCGAACAAAGAATTCGAACTGAGGAAAAATATTTCACCTACGTAATAAAACAAATATTATATTAGTAATACAATAATGAAATAAAGAATGGGGTTGCTAAATGGAATTATACTAGTGAGATACAAAACATAAAATAACCAATTATACTAGTGAGGCACAAAACATAAAACAAATATTATGTCCCCCCATTCCATAAAAAAGAAGCACCCCTACCCCTTCCCCAGCACACCCCCTACACACTTCCCACCCCCGAGAACACCCCCTACCCCTGCACACTCCCTTCCCCCTGAACACCCCCTGCCCCCTTCACTAGCACACCCCTGTCCACTGCACTTCCCCCCTGCCCATTTCACACCCCCTACCCCTTCCCCCTACCACTTTTCCCCCTTCCCCCTCCCCCAGAAAACCACCCCTTCCCTCTCACCATGTCCCCTGCACATCATAAAGAAAATACCTTGTATGGAAATTATGCTCAATTTACATTATACACATCATATATATCAACACATTCTCATGTACTTTCATTCAATGTAAATACACATATATAGAATCTCTACATCTCATAAGAAAACCCTCTTTAAAATTCACAAACACATTCAATCCATTTGAAAACACCCATCACACAACTTTCTCATTTCTTCAAACACATTTAAAGGACTTAAGCATGAAAATCCACAAGAAATACAACTGCATTCATTTTAAAAATAACTTTCAATTCTATACACACCACAAATTCCTTTGATAACACATTTTAACCACACAAACATTTCATATAGTACACTTAGCAAGCAAATACAGGATAATAAAATCATCATATAATGTAAAAGCATGGAATCACCTATATAAAGCGTGGAATCTTCCGAAATCTACTGGAAAACATAAAACCACACCTCCACAATACCTTAATAAGGACTGATTAAACATTAATAGTGAATATATTAATGGAAACCCATGTTTAACTTGTGGTATTCCATGAGTTTAACATCCCATAAGGATAGAGGGTCATGATTTAATGTCTTATAGAGATGTAAGACCTGGGTGGATCAAAACACTTATAAAGGTGGATTAGGTAGGTACATATCTAGGAGGGAGCACCTGGAATGTTTACCTGATAGATGGATCAAAACGCCTAATGAGGTCTGACCTAAGTGTGGTGCATCCCATAAAGGTAAGGTTTCTCATTTTGAAGAATTATTCAGACACCACTAAGGGAAATACAAGAGGGAAAATAAGCAAAGGTGTACCCTAGTGAGGGGGTCACCATGGTTTACCATTGGTTGAGATTTAACCTCATGGAGGCTTCCTACATACCCTATTTAGAATACAAGGATCAAAACCCATATATTTAAAAGAGGTATGTTGTGGGTATTACCCATGGTTTTCTTCCCTTCACACTAGGAATAATCTTGGTTGGATGAGTATGGGTCTTGTGGGGCTTATGCATTGTCATATTCTCAGGTTATTCCAAGAGTAGCAATGGGCTGAATGGGACATACGTGCTAAGATGGACCATGTGAATGGCGTGATCCTTGTAAAGAGGCATGAGGCACAAAAAACATGTGGAGATGTCTGTAAACATTATTTATGGTGTCCATGGGGCTTATCATACTCCCCATACCTTCCATAAACACCTCAAAACATCACGAGGACCAGATTCTACATTATGGTGCATTACAGGGTTGATTCTTTTGATGATGTACTGGTCGTTTGAGCTTGGATTTCATCTCAACCAGCCTTTCCCTTACTTAAATTATCCTGGGACACATATTTTGGTTCCAAAAAATCCTTCAACGATACTGATTATCTCATGCATCTACCTAGAAATAATTGTGCAAGTCAAACAACAACACATGTGCTCAAATACAAGTTCAAACAAACGAGATACATAAAATGGATTTTGTTGATCCTCGGTGGTTTCGTCATTCACCCCATATGCACTGCACACCATCATGCCTTACTTCAATATTTATTTGTTAAAAGATCAATAATATGAATCCGGGGATAAAAAAAAAAGAGTAATAAATTAAAATTTCAATACATCGGAGCATTCTCAATTCACTAAAGAGGGTTGGAGGATAATCAATGATCATATATAGATAAAATAAGTGGTAGGAATTCACCTTCATCCTATTTGTGTACAATCTTCCATCAGGTATGTTGCCCATTCGTTTCTAAACACATGTATATCATCTTCTGAATATGAGTTTTTGCGACAGTCATGGTAGTACTGAAAAAATATAAATACACAAAGGATTAATAAATATTTTAAATGAACTCGTAATTATTTTCAAAAATACCTCATCAGGGATGCTAGTTTATTGATGAAATACAATCTCTTTCATAAATTTACAAACATAATAACCATAGTCCTTTCCGTTTGTTTGTTTTGGACACTACAGAAACATCGAAAACAATAAGTAATTTGTTTTGATATGTGTTTGGATAGTTAAATGTTATTATATATACCTGGATACTTTTCCAGTTGTAGATCTTGTAGGCGTGCTTATCCGTATGCCCTGGATTTATTCCATGCATTAGACGATATTGATGCACCACCCTATCATAACAGAATCCTCATTAAAAGATAAAATAAACTATATAACTAGATGTTTAGTTTTAAAATGTTGGATCTAGTGTATTACAAATTAACAAACGCCATCATGCATGGTCAGTTTGTTGGATATCCATGCATTGAATCCAGAAAATAAATCTTTGGAGTATCCAAATTGACTGCAATCAGCATCCAATGCTCCCTAAAAATATAAAAAGGAATAAGTAAAGAAAGAAATGAAAATATAGTTGATATGATTAAATTTTAGAGTTTTACCCCTACATCGTTGGTATTAAGAAGAGTCTGTCATCCGTAATTTTGTTTTTAAATGATTTGAGTAGGGATGACATTATTGCAGCCTCTTTAACAGAATCTATTTCGTCTTTTGAAGATGTGGTGTGAGGACTAACGAGTCCAAATTTTTGTTCATGGGGAAATACATTCAATTGTTTTTCATATATACGTCTGCGACAAATATAAAATGTATTTAGTCAAAATTATCAGAGTATATCAGCTTTTGTAAAATCAAATCATGAAAACTTACCTCATGTATACATTTACAACTAAAGTGCCTAGCCATTCATACTTGAGGAGTTCATTTACATTTTCAGCACTAATGAAATCTGATATCTCCTCTCCATACATATCTTTTTCGAAAGCAACTATGTGAGTACTGGCGTCTTTCAACTTTGTATCCACATGATCCTGCAATGATATTAACTGTGGATATAGAATGGGCGGGGTGAAGGTGCTCTCAGTAGACCGTTTCAAATGGTTGGTTGATCCTTGAGGTAGTTTTGAGCTGATATTTCGTTTCACCCCACAGTATTTGTAATTATGTAATAACAGTCATCGATTCAGACCTTTTTTCATTAAATGTTAAAGGTACATCTTGAAAAATAAATAAGAAATGAATACCTTTTTATCGACATGTTTTTTTACAAGAACTGTCGGCCATGCGATGAATGTTCCAACAGCTTGTTCAACCGTATGAATGTCGTCATCGCCATTTGGAACAGGTAGCTCGGCACTCGGATCATTAGCTACATTAATTTACACTCTAAGATGATCTTTTGGAAGCTGTCTGTTGTGTAGCATGTCGTTTTGCGTATTGAACACCGTAGCCCTCGCTACAAGGCGATAGGTGGGAGTTGATAAATATAAATCACAGTCATTTTCACCCTATGGAATATTAGTACAGGAAAGGTATCAGTGTCTATGTAAATCACATTTCACAGAAACAATTATTAAAATATTTATTACCTCATCTAAGTCAGGTTTTTTAGGGGAATGGCTCGCCTCAAAGCTGGTGGGGGGTGGGGCGAGATCATCACGCACAGGTTGTTGTCGAGTTGTTTCTTCTCTTTGCCTCTCCCCCATAAATTTTGCTATCATCTCTCTATGGTATTGTAATTATTCTTTAAAAATAGATAATTGTTCTTGCAGCTTTTCCATTTTTTCATTTTGATCCTCTGCTTGTTTTTGTTTTTGAAAATATGTTCGGGGTGTCACCCCAAAACCCGCACCTCTGACACGGCCATACTTTTCTAGCTGATTCAAGGCTACTGAAAGTATGTCTGCATCAGGTGCGGTTGTTGTTGATTCTTGTGACTATTTCAGATAGAAAATATAGAAAAATAAGTAGTTATTGTAATGTAATAGCGATTTAAAGCAACTCAAATTTATATTATGTCATACTTACACATGTTTCCCACACTTTTTGTGTGTTTTCATATATCAATGTCCCCTCTTTATTTACACGAGCCTCCTTCCATAGAACATGGCGTGGGATGGATATGGCTTTCGATTTCAATTCATCAATCTGCATATAAACAGAGAAACATGGTTATGGTGTTGTTTTATGTCACATACTAGTAGTAGGGTAGATTTAAAAGACGTACCAATTTTTTATCAAGTTCAGTGTACCCCATCCTTGCTTTACGGTAAGGGTACGCTGGTTCTGTTGCGCGTTTTTTATTTTCAGCACTCAGTAGCTGTTTTATAAATAAAAAACTTTCAATCAGAGTGATAAATACAAGTAAACGTCAAACAACGTAATACCCCACACAATGTACCTGAAAAGTATGCTCCCCACGACGGTTTCTAAACGCATCCCACGCTCCTTGGGATATCAAGTGTGCGTAAAGAGGAGGTGGGTGCGGCTTGATTTTCCCTTCTGCATCTTTAAGATGATATTTCGTTAAAATTGTGATGAAACCTCTACGAATCCTTCCTGCAACTCTTAATACATATTCCTTGTGAGAGAAATCTACTATAAATGCACTCTGCAATGGATGATGAAGAGTAAGTCAATGTTTTGGTATTTTATTTTATTTTAATAAATTAAAAAAATGATATCATAATGTTACCATAATCTCTTCCCACATTAGTGTCTTCAGCCTGGTGACAACATGGTGCCACGACTGTACATCAATCGGCACACGTTGCCAAGTGACGATTCCAATGTAGCTACTAAAGATGGATTTGTTGGGGTTAACATGTTGGCCTCGCTTATTCCATCCCACCTCAAATTTGATGCCTTTTGATTTTTCCTTAAGGATTTTGGCCAACACTGTCAAACTACGACGCTCTTGTTTTTTTGTGCTTTCAAGTTTTCATTTCCTACCATTTCCTCAGAAGTAGCATCAATATCTTCCCCCAGAGCGCTATCATCAGCAATGGGACCAGCAGCAACAGGTTGAGAAACCTGTTGTACCTCAGCACTAGGACCAACAATAACAGGTTGAGAAACCTGTTGTTGCTATGCACTGGGACCACCGGCATTTGGTTGAGAAACCTGTTGTTGCTCTGCAGTGGGACCACCAGCTGCTGGTTGAGAGACCTTTTGTGCCTCGGGATTGGGCGCATCAGCAGGTGCAGAAGTCATTATCTGCAGAAGTGGTTTAATATTTAATTTAGATTACATAAAAACAGAAGCAAACAGATAATAACATAACGTAAAACAATGTATGTTACAATAAACAAATAACCTGATTATTGTACTCTATTTTTTTTCTTTAAAGGATGAAGTGATTTGACTCCTATATCGACTATGTAAATTCCTTCATTGTGGTCTCCTATGACATACAAAACGCCGTCTACATTTGGACCACTACAAAATTATTATGAAGTCCCTATAAAAGGTTCAACCTCCATTGAACTTTCATCTAACCCTTCAGTTGTTTTGGTCGATAACAGAACAATTGACCAAATTCGGTTTGCAGGGTCTGGAACATAAAATACTTGTTCTGCCTGTGATGCCATTATAAATGGTTCATCTTTCTCCCCTTCCTTACTGAAATCAACATTCACAAATCCTAATTCATCTATTTTAACAGTAGTCCTGTTATCAACCCACTTGCATTGAAAAATCGGCACTTTGAATTTCATATAATCAAACTCCTATATTCGTTTGATGATGCCAAAGTATGACATATTCACATAAATTGGATTTTTGTCCTTAGCACCGGAAATATGCATCGCCTCAACCACAAGTGTAACCCAACTATTCTGCATGGTACTGTCTTCATCATGTTCATTAGTATAGAATGTATAACCATTAACTGCATAAGCATTGTAAGATAATACGTACACACTTGCTCCTCCGGCCAGCCATCAAAGTCGTTCTGAAATTTACTCTAGATTTTCATCTAACTGCTTAAAAATGTGGTCTCGAAACCATCCTATAAACTGTCAATTATGTGTATCTGATATCCATTTTTCATCCCTAGAAGGATTCAAATGCCTAAGAATTTCTTTGTGGGTTTGAACATATGGGTCAACGTCGAAACTGTTATGCAAAACGTAAAGGTGGGCCTGCTCCCGATCTATAATATTGATTGTGAAAACCTCTGTTCCAAAAATTCCTTCACCCTCAATCCACTCAGTGTGATGAGATTTCGGTAGGCCAACAATTTCCACACCAGACATGTATTCGGTACAAAATTCAACAGCTTCCTCAACAATATATTGCTCCGCAATACAACCCTCTGTCCGACTTCGGTTTTTGACATACCCTTTCAAAATCTTCATATACCATTCAATGGGGTACATCCATCTATAATGTACAGGACCACATAGTCGAATCTCTCTCTCCAAATGAACCATCAAATGAACCATCATATCGAAAAATTTCGGTGGGAAGAACATTTCCAATTCACATAATATGACGGCAATATCTCTTTCCATAGTTGGAAATTTCGCCGGGTTTATAACTTTACTGCATATAGCTTTGAAGAAGAAACAGAGCTTCATTAATGTATGTCCGACATTCTTGGGAAAAATACAACGTAAAGCTATAGGAATTAGATCTTGCATCAAAACATGGCAGTCATGTGATTTCAGACCCTTTAATTTTAAATCTCCCATTGACACGATGTTCTTGATATTTGATTAATACCCATCTGGAACCTTTACGTCATTCAAGAAGTTGAAAAACTGATATCTCTCCTACCTGGAAAGAGTGTAAGCAGCAGGAGGAATAAATGTTCGTTTTTCACCCTTCACTGGTGCCAACTCTTCCTGTATTCCCATCTCAACCATGTCCAATCTAGATTTAATTCCATCCTTTGTTTTGCCGGGTGCATTTAGCAACGTGCCGATAACACTATCACATACATTTTTTTCAACATGCATAACATCAAGAAAATTTCTGACATACAGACAATTCCAGTATGGTAATTCAAAAAAAACTGATCTCTTTTTCCAACCAATTTTCGTAAGGTTTTTCAAAAATGGTTTACCAAAAGTAGTGTCCAAATCTTTCACTTTCTCAAACAATTGATCACCTGTTAGTGGAGACGGTGCTGTACGTTACTCTAAACTTCCGTCAAATGATGTCGTCCAAGATCGGTACTTATGTCATCGGGGTAGAAATCTGTGATGTCCTAGAAACACAGTTTTTGATAAATGTTTAAACCTAATTGACTGTGTACCTTGTTCAAAAACAGGACACCCTTGAGTTCCTTTAGTGCTATATCCTGACAAATTTCCATAAGCAGGAAAATCATTTATCGTCCCGTACAACATGGCTTTCAAAGTGAACTATTCATTTTTGTAAGCATCATACATCGTAACACCTGAATCCCACAATATTTTAAAATCCTCAATCAATGGGGACAAATAAACATCAATATCATTACTCAGTTGTTTTGGTCCTGATATAAGCATAGATAACATGATGTATTTTCGTTTCATGCATAACCACGGTGGTAAATTATAATTTACCAACATAACCGGCCATGTACTGTGACTGCTGCTTTGAAAACCAAAAGGATTCACCCCATCTATAGATAACGCTAGACGAAGGTTTCTCGAATCATTCCCAAATTCAGGATACTCATGATCAATTCTCTTCCACTAAGGAGAGTCTGCAGGGTGACATAGTTTCCCATCTTTAATTCTTGTATCTACATGCCATGTCAATTTTCTTACAGTCTCCTCACTTACATATAGGTGTCTAAACCTAGGAATGATTGGAAAGTACCATACAACTTTCATAGGACTAGAATCATCTTTCTTGTATCAGGAAGCACCACACTTTGGGTATTCTTTAAGTGATTTGTGGTCCTTGAAAAACAATATATAGTCATTTGGGAAAGCATGTATTCTTTCAGAGATCATACCCATCGATCGTATCATTCGTTTGGCATCATATGTTCGTCTTGGGAGTTCATTATCTTATGGGAGCATGTCATTCAGGAGAGCAAGTAGTTCCATAAAACTGGCGTCACTCCACCCATTGCCTGCTTTCAAATTATACAGCTTCAATACGGCTGACAATGCTGTATATTTAGTGCAACCAACATACAATGACGTTTTTGCACAACTCTTTAACTTCTCAAACAATTTTGGGCAATCACGAAGTTCATCTTCAACTGTCCTTTTCATTTCCTCAATACGATCTTCATCATCATTCACATCTGTAATCACACCCTCCATACGATCATCTTCACTATTCACGCTTCTAATCATATCAGATGATCTATAAAATGTCGTGTTATCTGAGTCACTACCTACATTGGTTTTTTCCCCGTGTTTATTCCAACATGTATAACTTCGATCTATTCCATGAAAGATCAGGTGTTCTTCCAACTCCTCTGGACTAATTTGTCTTGAATAACAACAGCGTAAACACGAGCAAAGGATTTGAGAAGGGTCACATGCATGATCTTCTGCAAACTTGATAAACTCCTTCACGCCATCTTCATACTCTTTTGTCAACCGATTGACATTCATCCATTCTTTATTCATATTCATCGTCTTTATGGTTTCGATCTCGAGAACTTTCCTAATATTATGTTTTAATTAATCAGGTAGCATTGTAAGGGTTTTATAAAAACAAATCATGGTACAAATGCCTTTAAACACATGTGAAATCCATATAAATGGTGTGTCCAGTAGGGTGAACATCGTGTATGTATAAGATACCTGATTTAATCTGACATATATCAAATTTATTCCAAGTTAGTCTTACAAAGACTGAATGATGCCTTAGAAAATACATGACATGCAAACAAGAGGAAACCAATGAGTAACAGGAGAAAACAGTAATAAATATGATGCTATCTCAATGTACTCAAGGTGATGATAAGATGTTGGTCAAGATCAACTATGGGTTGAGAGTACACTAATATTTAATAGAAAAAACTACTAAAAACTGATCCATAAAAGGATGAAATATCTTATTCATCAAGTCCCTTAATACAACCAATGCATTAGTTAAACCAAAAATCATTGCTAAAAAATCATACAGGCCATAACTACTCTTAAAAGCAGTCCATGGTAGGTCCATCGATGTCTAACTCATCTAATGGTATCCTAATGTCAAATCTATCTTGGAGAAGATCATAGAACCTCATAGATGATCAATGTGACTATCAATGCATGGATGAGGATAAATATTCATGACTCTCATCAGGTTCAATCTCCAATAGTCCAACAAAATAATAAATACCAATCAACTATCTATTTTAGAGAACTATAAAACCCCATGGTAAAGTACTATGCCATATGAAACCATTATATTCTATATCATCAAATTGTAATTCAAACAACTGATTCTCTTTTGGTGTTATTTTAGAAATTGTGATAGAAACTGAATTTTCTCCCAAAACTAACTAGATTATAAAGTTTATCTCTTTATTAAGAAGTAAATTTTATACCTCATCAGTGAAAACATCCTAAAAATGTACTACCATTGGGGAAAAAGAATCCTACAGCATTCTAGCAACATCTACAATATGCCTGACTATTTGAGCCATTAGGGTACATTAAATATATAATTATAACATGCTGTTTAAAATGAAATGTGGAAACAGGAAATCATACAGACTCCTGATAAACCCATAATACAAAACATATCACCTAGTATGTCTGTCACATATACAAATAAATAAATTATAAAAAAAATGCTATAAATAATAAAGGTACCATTAAATACTTACATAGGTAAAATTGTTTTAGAAATTGTTTATCTTCATCCGTGCCTTGTACTTTCACCCATGAATTTGAAGGTGATTATGCATACACGATAGTTGACCTTCTTAGAGAAGAGTTTCTAGAAGAGTATAAGAGACATGAAGCAATGAAGATCTTGTTATTCATTGTGGAAATCGGCTTGTGCAACGTGGCCTAAGTTACAATACCTGCAAGTTGTAACTTAGGCCGTGTTGCACAAGCTAATTACCACATTGTTTGTAGTAACCACATTTGCTCCAACACTCTAATTATCTTCATTGCATCATGTCTCTTATACTCTTCCAGAAACTCTTCTCTAAAAAGGTCAACTATCATGTACGCATACTCACCTTCAAATTCATGGGTGCAAGTACAAGGCACGAATGAAGATAAACAATTTCTAAAACAAGTTAACCAATGTAAGTATTTAATGGTACCTTTATGCTTTGTAGCATGTTTTTTTTTTCTAATTTATTTATTCATATATGTGACAGACATACTAGGTGATATGTTTTGTATTATAGGTTCATCTTTGTCTAATCATATAACTATGAGATTATGCCATGTGATGAAAATTAATATGGATCCATCATCATTTCCATTGGTATAATATTTGGGAATCCATATAACCATAAATATTAAAAACTATTTCCTTTGTATCTCATACATAAATATTCAACTCGAAGGGGTAGAACTTACCGCCCATGGTATCTCAAAATAAAAAAAATGAAAACCAGGGTTGGTTATCCACAGAAGTCATCACACATAACCTTGGTAGACCTCTCACTCATGTGAACCATCATAACTAAACAATTACCATATAATTCATCTTAGAGTCAAGATATCCCTATGGAATCTATAGGGTATCCAATTCCACATCATTCACAAACAACCCACTTGTGTTGCTAAATATCAATAACATCTCTTATTTCGACACTCATCACTAATTATGAATCACATCCCTAGACATAATCATAATCACATTAAGACCACACTATCTATTATGGAAATAATTACTTGAATTAGGCTCAAGATATGGTATTATTCCTATCTCACATCTATATTCACTATTTGGTCCTCACACACACAATATATAAATAATATACCAAGGGAATACCATCCATGGAACTCACCTCCCACCTTGAGAGCATGAGGAGGAGGAGGACGAGGCGGTGGCGGTCGTGGAAACGAGGGTGGAGGCGACGGCGGTGGCAGAGGCGGAGGCGGTGGCGGTGGTAGAGGCGGCGGCAGTTGCAGCAGCGAGGGTGGAGGCGGTAGAGGCAGAGGAGGTCGCGGTAGCGGGAGTGGGGGCGGAGGTGGCCGTTGCGGCGGAGAAGGAGGAGGATGAGGAGGATGAGGAGGAGGATGGGGGAGGAAGGAGTAGGAAGGAGGAGGATGAGGAGGACGAGGTCACGCGGCAAGGGGCCTGGTTCAGCTTCCGTGAGAGCTTGACCGCGTGCAAGCGAGGATGGCCTGTTAGGGTTATTAAATAAAAACTGACAGAACCATTATCAGCGCTCGTTAAAAGCACTGATAAAGGTATGTTTTATCTGTGCTAAAATAAAAGCGTTGATAAAACATTCATTTATCAGCGATTTTTTAGCGCTGATAAAGAAATACCTTTATCGGCGCTAGAAAACACGCTGATAAATGTAATATTTATCAGTGATTTTATATAGCGCTGATAAAGGCATACCCCATTATCAGTGCTTTCTGTTTAGCACTGATAAAGGGCAGTGCTGCCCTTGCCCTGTTTTGTGGTAGTTTCACCTAGTATGTTACTATCTACCGATCATGGAATAGTCACTTCCTAGGTAGAACTAGGTGACTTGACCAAAGTCAACTAGCGACTACCATTTTCTTTGAAGCCTAAGCCTAAAGGACCCTACCAAGATTATAATTAAAGATAATTATTTACCCAAATACTAAAAATTGATCTTGAACCCACGTTAATTATTTGAAGTAACCTCCAACAATAGATTTAGTAACATTCCCAAACAAAAATGATAACTTAAAAGGACTCCTCCAAGGTTCTAAAGACATTGACACAAATTCCTCCTCATGGGTTCGACCCCGCACTCCTACTATACTACACCCTTGTAGTTAGTAAAATTTTGGTACACACAAATTCTAATTTTACCTCTGCTCATACAAACACAATGATGTGTGTGGACACATTTCATACTCAAAAGGCATAATATGGAATAATACAATATAAGATTGTTTCCAATGTCACATGGTATCAATATATCCAAGAAAATGTTTCCACAAACATAGGAGGAGATTGAAATAATGAGTAGAATCCCTTATACTTTGGTAGTAGGATCTATCATGTATTTTATAATATATACAATATTTGATGTTTACTTTATGTTAAGTATGGGGGTAAAATATGAATCTAATCTAGGAGAGTATCATTAGTCAGCTTTAAATACTATCCTGAACTACTTGTGATGTACAAAGGGCATGTTCCTGGTGTATGGAGGAGATGGGGGAACTAGTAGTGATGAGATACACTAATTTTAGTTTTTAGAAAGATCATGATAAAGCTATGAATTTTGCCTGAATGGTGTTGCGGTGAGCTGGAGAAGCTTAAAGAAAACTGTGGTCACCGATTATACAGTAGAATATAAGTATATTTCAGCTTCTAATGCAACTAAGAAGGTGGTCTAAATACGTATATTTTTCTCATGTATTGTTGTTGTGCCTAGAAGTGCAGACCTTATTTCAGTTTATTGTGATAATACTACAGTGGTGGTGCTTTCCAAGGATCCCAGGTCACACCAGAGGACAAAACATATACTTTGTAATTTTCATCTCTTGATGGATTTCAATTAGAGATTTGAATTCATAGTTAGAAAAGTAGACACAAAGGATAATGTGGTAGACCCCCTAATTAAATACATATCTTAGTAGAGGCATGATTCTCATGTAAGAGATAGCGGTTTGAGTCTTGTTAGCACTTGGCTCTAGTGAAATTGGGAGTGTTGTAAATGGGTTCCCTAGAACCAACTTATGTATGTACTTTGATTACAATTACATGTATAAAATTATATATATATATATATTATTAGTGTTTATAATTATGAATCCACTATATTTATGGTAATGTCCTTAGATTAAATGTCATCTCAAAATTTTATAGCAGTTCCCAAGATATAATGAGAACCTAGGATACTATGGAAATAATCTTAAAGTTATTTCCTATGGTCTAGATACATCATACTATCTGGACACAGATGAGTTTGACCATCAGGTTCTAGGGACTCATAAGTATTGAGACTTCTTTATATGAATTTCACACTTGGTAATCTCTAGTTGGTGAGATCATGAGGACGAACTATCTAATAGGAACACCACATGTTTGAGGTTTCATTGGTTGTTCCTGTCTACAAACATGTGTATTGGTCTCCCAAATTGAGATAATTATCAATGTGTACCATTTGATCTCATAATTTGATTCAAGTCAAAAACCATGACATTAAAGTTGTGGTGAGGTACCTTGTGTTGGGTGCGTCTTTGGTGATATGGAATTGGATGAATGATCAAAATATAATTTTTCACTTCTGAGTTGAGGAAGTGATATCTCGGGCCTAGTTGATCAGGATGGTGTTACCTTCACTAAATCCATGGACATGGTAGAATATGGTAAATCCATCCATTTAGGTTGAAAAGTAATAAATCAAGACTGGATTATGACACAAGTTGTGCATACTTCTTTATGAGATATCACGATACAAAGAGATTGTGCGACATGGTGTGTATTCATAGAATAGTTGTCATTTCTATGAATATTCCTTATCTCATTAGGGCCTTTATGGGTTGATAGAATCCACTCTTAGTCTGTGAATAGTATTAACTAATATTGAGATGAGTGCCTATAGGATCACACACTATAGAATATTCAAAATCCTACCCTATTCTAATGATATAGGACATGGTGGGACCCACCAAAAGGTCTGAGAATTGTCTAAGAATTAACAATCACTGAAAAATAAATAAATTCATTATTATTTAAGTATAGAATAATTGGGTTGAATTTATTTACTAAAAGTATTCACAAGGCATTAAATTAATATGTAAAAAAGTATTATACAAATAAGTATTATTTTAATATTCAAGGTTTGTTTAATATTGTAGGAATTACGAGTCAATTTACTCGGGTTTATCATATAATATATATTTATTATATATTAAAAGTAGGTGATAAAATATAAATGAAATTTATGATAAAATTATTTCATCATAATGTGTCATTTATTATTTATTTAATAGGAATTAATTATACAGGGGCCATGGAACCATTTCTGGGTATTTAGAAGCAATGAGGAGCCATTTTTGGGTTGACTATTCATACCCATGAATTTGAGAGCTACTCTCCTCTTTCTTGCATCCAAGAGAGAGAAATATCATGTCTTAGCTTCCAATCTTTGATCTTCTTCACAGATCGAAGGGATGAGATTGTGGTGATCCTTGTAATGCCAAAGGATTCACTGAAGCTCCGTGTTAGCATCATGAATTTGATGACCGGAGTTCATGTGGAATCTTGAAGTGTGTATAGTATCACACTTAAGAAAATATAAATATACCACTATTCTATGATTTCAAAACCATCTTCATGATCAACTGTATGAAATTTAAATTATTCACATTATAAGTGTCAAACTTTCTAGCCTGTTTTAGAGGACCTTGAGCAAGAAACTTTAAATATTCTGATATATCATCTCAAGTATCAGAATCCATGATCTATAAAAAGTAATATACATTATTATATTTACAAAATATATGTTTCAATTTAATATACGTATTGATTTCAATATTTAAGAACATACATGTCATGCAAACCATCCTACAAGCTCTTTATTAACAGATTTTGTCATATCTTTCTCATTTTGTGTTCATCCTCTCATTTGTATCTTTTTTTGTATCCTAAACTATTCAATAAATAGATATTCAATTTCACTATTCAGAAGCACATATCTATTTTCCTATGATAATTCCATTTCTATCAGTGTAACATCTAAGCTTCCCCCAACTGTGATATCGAGTTTACGTGTCGTCAACACATCCAAATTGGTTGAATCTTGTCTCAATATCATCCAAGTATCTAGAAACAAAGGTAAGACACTCCTCTTCCAAATATCCTTCAGAAATAGATCCTTCTGGTTGAGATTTATTTTTCACGTATGATTTCAAATGCCCAAGATATCTGTGAAATAAAATAAAATAAAACATAATTGTGTATTCAATGAAGTGACAATAATTGTTTAATTAAATGAAAAACATATAAATAAAGTACCTCTAAATTGGATACATCCATAGATAATGTATGGGGCCTCCAAATTTAGCTTCCTTAACCAAAAACATAGTTAAATTCATCATGACAGTAAAAAATGACGGAGGAAAGATCATCTCCATTGCACAAAGTATAAATAAAAATCCCTCTTGAAGGTTGTCAAGATCAAACGGTTTTATAGTTTTCTCACATAATTTTCTAAAGAATGTGTAAAATTGGAGTACAAAAACATTAACCTTTTTAGGTAATAATGTACACAATTCCAATGGTAGTAACTTTTATAACGAAATATGTGAATCGTTAATTTTCAATCCATGTAACCTACAATTATTTACATCAACACACCTTGAGATGTTACTTGAATACCCATTATATACCATCACAAGTTTTAAAATTCAAAGGAATGTATCTTTATCCCTATTTTTCATTGAAAAAAGTTTCAAAGAATACTTTCCATTCTCATCTGGCTATAGATCACGCTTTATGTTCATTATTTGTAAGTCTTTCTGAGCATTGAGATGGTCCTTCAATTTTCCAAGATTATTAAGAAATGTGAATATCCAATTATCGCAAAAATTCTTCTCAATATTTATAACATCAAGATTAATCTACAAGAAATTAAATTCCCAATACGAAAGTTTGAAGAATATACTTTTTTTCTTCCATTATTTCATTTTGATTTACTTGATGATGCACTTTTAACTCATTTCCCCTATCATTCAAATGATGCACCTTCCCAAATTTTGTTTTAATATTTCCAATTTTTATCAATATTTCAAAACTTTTTAACAACTTTGGATGTGGTCTATAATTAATTGAACCATTGAATTTTAACTTGTTCAACAAAAATCTATGATATGCATTGAGAAATCTTCAATGACATAAGAAGCACCATTTTTTACTTTGAGGTAGTCATTTGAGCTTAAAATCAAAGTTACAAACCGGAAAATCTAAACCCGTGTAAGTGTTATAAACAACTAAATTCCCAAGTCTAGGGAAGTCAATAATAGTCCACATTAGATCATCTTGTATTTTGAACATCGTTCTAGAAGATGCATCATATGTATCAACATTGTTGTTCCATAACTCCTAGAATTCTTCAATTAGAGGCTGCAAGTATACATCAATATCATTTCCAAGAATTTTTTTCCAGGAATAATCATCAAAATGATAAAATATGTTTGATGCATACACATACATAGAGGAATATTGTAAGGGATCAAAAAAACCAGCCAAATAATATAACGGGTGCTCAAAGTCTCAAATGGGTTGAATCCATCAATAGCCAATTCCAATAAAAAATTACTAGGATGAGATGATAAATCTAGATTTAATGAATCAAATGTATTCCATTATTTTGAATCTCTTAGATTCAACATTAAACCGTCATTATTATTATCTATAGAATGCAACTTCATGTGTTATGTGGTTTTTGATGACATGAATAATCTTTTCAATCAAGGATTTAAGGAAAAGTAACACAAAACCTTTATAGGTGTGTTACTTTTCTTCTTATTCATAGTAGTATGTTGATTTAGACTTCCAGCATCACCCATTGACTACCATCTAGAAGAAGAACATTTTTTGAAATCAAGTCTGCTTGAATCCTCTCCCCAATAAATCATAAAATCATTAGTACATGCATGTATTTTTATATAATTTATATCAATCTTGTTAACAAATTTTTTCATATCATAAAAAGACTCAGGGATCTTTAATTCAGAAAATTCATCATGAAAAAATTACAATATCATGGTCATCGCCTTATTTGTAATTCCACACAGGCATTTGATATGGTACAACTTTAGTAGAAAAGAAAATTTTAAATATTTAAAACATCCACTATATAACTCTTTATTTTCATCATCAAATAAACTATGAAATGAATTTGTATTATCAGTGAATTTTCTCTTACATTAGTCTCCACACAATCAAGAGGAGGATCCAATGATATGTTAAAATCCTGATCTGGTTTTCCTATAGTCTCAAAAACATCACTTTTCAAGTTTTTATTTATAGAACTCTCAACTAATTTTTATGATTTGTTTTGATATTGATGGTGGTGTCTTTCAATTACGAATACATCATTTATAAGTTTTTTCATTTAATTTTCCATGGTTGACGAATTTGGGAACTCATTCTGTCGATTAACATCAGTTCTAAAACTTTATATAATGTTCGATTCTCTATGATAAATCCAACACAAATATTGAACAGAGAATTGATTCATTATCAAGTGCTCATAAACTTTATCTCTATTCAATCATCTTCTAAATTTACATTTAGGACATGGACATATTATTTTCCCATCAATGGATCGATTGGAAATCGAAAAATCTAAATACTCCTCCAAACCCTTAGCATACTGAGGTGTGTTCCTCGATAATATAATATAGATTTTATCTATATCACAATGTGCCTATACTTTATTAAAAAAAATAAAACACATTAGTATTACTGAGTAAGAAAAGAGATAAATGGAAGTGAAAAAAACACAACCCAATTAGTTATA
The DNA here is from genome assembly GCA_963277665.1 of Viscum album. Lineage (NCBI taxonomy): Eukaryota > Viridiplantae > Streptophyta > Magnoliopsida > Santalales > Viscaceae > Viscum > Viscum album. Next base: position 1,393,352,779 of record OY728139.1, on the reverse strand, counting down.
AAAAGAGTCATATAAGTACTAAAAAGTCAAAGTAAAAAAAACAAAAATCAATCATTGATAGTATTATGTAAACTAAAATAAAAATAAAAATCAACATTCATTAATTTAAAACATGCATCATGGGAGAAATAACCCTGGGTCACTAAGTCTAGGTGAACTTAGTAATTCTCTATCACCATAGCAGTGGATTTATAGTTCTAACACATCTATAGCTAGAGGGGGTGTCACATAATGCTTCACTAGCACTGCTGGTGGTGATCTAAGAGATTCTATTTATGTATGTTAAATTCTATTTTTCCTTATTTATAGATGGTACACCTCAAAACAACGAGATTGGTTTTAAAATTACTTAACAGATTCACTACATTCCAATTGAGAGTATTTAAAGATGTTTTATTTTGATCGAATAATTTTATCTTCCCTATTGATTTTTATGTTTTAATCATAGAAGAGGATAGGACCTCTGCTTAGTCACCTATAATATTGGATAAACCTTTCCTAAAAATATAATATACAATCATAAATGTCCATGATGGTACTATAATAATGGGGTTTGGTTAAATTTTTTTCCACTTTAACATTTTTTATTCCATCATGTACCCATAATAAGAGAACTCAATTTTTTACATTGTGACATTATGATCAGTATAATCCATGTGATTAAATTCATTTTATATAATAAATTTTTCATTTGGGAAACAAATCAAGATCTAAAAATTTGATAAAAAACAATTGGTAAAAACATAAATATTTTATCCAACCATCTGAAGATGAAATAACTTTTGATTTATTTGATGGATTTTACTATTTATTCAATGAAAAAGTGTTTAATACTTAATATATTTCATATTAAGTGTAGAACATTGAGTTAAGTAACCCAAATCTATTTTTATATTTAGTCCAACCTCTAGATCTAGAATTAAAACCATTTCCTACTAATTTAACATATATATTTCTAATAGAGTGAAACAAGACCCCAATGATAATTTCAAGAAAATTTTCTCTTAATAAAGAACAAAATATGATAGATATTTTTAGAGAAAATGAGCAAGTTATAGGCTATAATTAAGGAGACATTCCTAGAAAGTAGTGTAAATGTTCTTAATATAAGTGTAACAATAAAGAAACTAGCCTTCAATAGAGTGGATTCTTATTTTATGGAATTACTAACTAAACTATCAAGTGATCTTGTTAACTACATTCCTTATAATTAATTAACATCCACCAAAAATATAATGATTGTGAACTAAATAACTAAATAATTCTCAGACTACACCTCCATAACACATAAGGGGTGACTTCTGATTGCCAAAGGATGGTGTAAATATAAGGGATTGAGAAATAAATATGTAAGAGATGTATTTACTTATTTTTATTGTTAACTAAAATATTAGAGGTTCATGAAAAAGTATCAAAATGAACTTATCAGAAGTATGAATTACTCACACATATAGACTAGTCATTGGAAAGGGTACATGTCTATCGGGGACACCTGAGAGATAATAAATGAAAATAACTATATGAACATGAAATTACACATGATCTCAATCCAAAATATCCACAAATTATATAAAGTTCATGAAAGTAAGAAAATAACACTTATAATAGGGGTGTCCATGGGTTGGGTCGGGTCAAGTCGAGGGTGTTTTAGGACCCAACCCAACCAAAAAATATTGGGTCAAATTGGGTTGGGTCACATGATCCATGAGAAGCTAACCTGTCCCAACCCAATCTGTCAGGGTCGGGTTACCCAACGCATGGTAAACGGACATAACCTAACCCACAACCTTGTGGGTCGGGTTAGTTTAGGTTGGGTTATATGTGTACAACCTAATCCAGCCCGACCCAACCTAGTGGACTCGGACCCAGACCCAACCCAATGGACCCAGACTCGGACCTAGCCCTCATACCCATACCCATACCCGACCCCAAGACCCATAACCCCTTCCCACTACAACATCCCCCTCCCTCATAAAGTACCCCCCTTGCATATACCCCCTCCCCCATGCACACCACCCCCTCCCTCCTGCACAGCCCCACTCCCCCTTCAGTAACACCCCCTCCCCCACCCCCTTGCACCCCCTCCTCGATGCTAGAAAGGAAGAAAACCAGTCTATCCAAACCCCACCAAACTTAAAAAGAAGCATAGAAACACAAAATAATCAAATGATAATGGGGGATTTTATTTTACCACTAGTTATCTATTCTTTATATTTTCTTTTTTCATTTGAATTTTGGTTTTTTACTTTCATTTTAATTCATTTTTTGATGCAAAATTTTCAATTTTTCAAAGATAGAGACTGGAAACATGTTTGATGAAGGTATATAATTTTTTATAATTATTTTTTATCATAATAATTGTTCCCCATTAAAATATAATTTAATAATTAAAATTTAGCTATAGGATGGACAACTTCAATATAATTTTATTATAACATTAAATTTGATTTTTGAAAATTTAATAAAAATTAAATAAATATTATTATTTATGGATCATGCTCTTTCAATGAAAAACATTACAAAACATAGTTTTAAAACAACTATTTTAGAACCCTTGAACCATAATTTCAAGGAATATTTACCAATAAATCCATTTTATGAACCTCTTTATCAAGAGGACCAAATGAAAATTAAAAAAAAAACATTTGTAATGCCTAGTATATAAGTACAAAAAATGGTTTTATTAGTAGTTTTATTTGATAAAAACTAATAAAAACTATGAAAACAAAATAGTTTTTACAAAAATGAATAACAACATGGTAAAATGAAGTGAATATTTCATATTAAAAGGACATCCAAGGTTGATTTTGCAACAATAAGTGTGCACCTAGTAGTATATATTCTGCAAAATCACCAAATAACAATTATCAAAATTAAATCCAGCCCTATGAATGAAAATTTATGATTTTAATAGAAATGACCTCAAATATGCCTAGTATAGGAAAATTATCATGTTTAGAAGAATACCACACCCTTACCTTGCCTAGGGATCATCGGAAATGATGGTTTGGGTGAGATAGGGGCCAAAAGTGAGTGGGTTACGGTTTGGGATTAGGCTTGGGGAGCTCGAGGGAGAAGTGGTCTGATAATGAGGCGAGGGATTCGGTGGTTAGTCCATGAAGGGGACTGACAATGATAGATAAAGGGGCCAATTGCTGACGGCGAGGGGGGTCATGGGAGTGGTAGTGAGGGGGTAAGGTTTCAATAGGGTTGGGGGAAGAGGGGTGGGGGTTTCGGGTTTAGGGGGAGGGGTGAGGAGAATAAGTGTCATGGGTAAAAAAAGTTTTAGTGATGGTTTTTAAAAAACCGCCACTATATTTTGACATTTTTTTAGCGGTATTTTCTTAAACCGCCACTAAAAAACTACCACTAATTACTGAATTTGGTGTAGTGATTCAAATTGATTTTTTGTTGAAGAGTTTATAACATGTTGAGATTTTTATTTTCTAACTTCCTTTATAATAGAAAAGTTACTTATTATACTTTCACTATTTCTTCCACTCTATTAAAACCTTCTTCCAAGAAGTGACAAGTTATGCCAACAATTATAACCCATGTGCCCATAGATTCCACAACACCAAAAATATACATCAAATCTTGATTTTCTATTGAAGTAAGATCTTTCTCTATAGAAACTTTTTTGAGGTTCATAACTTCTTACTGTTTCAACATACTCTGGGAATGGACTAAATTCCCTACTAAGAGAGTTTTCAACTTTTGTAGATGTGATAGGTTTATCACATCCCTTCTTAATACAAAATTTTCTTATCACCTAAAATGTTATAAAGATCATATGAAACATTATTTTTAGAGGGTGAGGATTTCACTTGATTCTTGATTTGAGATTTCTTAGCAACTTTAAAAGTCTCGTATTTTAATTCTATATATTTTTTAAAGTTTTCATTAATATTACTCAAGATAATTTCAGACTCAAGAAGTTTTGATTAAAACTTTTTAACTTATTCTTCCTTAGATACTATCTTTTTACTGAGATATTCAACCATATTTCCCTGTTTAGAAACTCTTAATTTGTAACTTAAGATCTCCTGAATGTATTCTTCCTCTTGATTGATGAAATATTTTCTTCCTTTATAAATTTATTCAAAATATTTCTTCATTTATCTGATTTCTTTCTTGAGGGTTTTATTTTTATTATACATGTAACAAGTTTTTTTTGAGTTGATACTCTATATATGATTCTTCAACACCTTCTTCACTATCTGAGGAATCATTAGTTTTCTCAAATTTTGCAGCAAAGGTTATAAATTTTATGAACTTTCATCTTTTTAATAATTGTTGTTAGTTGAGTTTGATTCAGATTTCTTACTCAACATACTCTTTTTTTCTCTAGTAAACTTATTCTTATATTCTCTTTTATAAAAAAAGGTAATCCCTAGGAATGGTATTTTAAACCCTCCACCCTAGGAACCCCCCTCCCTGTGAAGTGATCACTCCAGAGAGATCCACATCCAGGAAGGAGTCATTTCCAGCTGAGACAGTAGAGCATCCCAGAAGGTGACGGCCTGATTAGCGAGGGTTCGACATAGGAATCTGTCAGCTAGGTGGGTTGTGCCCTTCTTCCCACCCTGTGCAGCACTGGGTGACCCAACAAGGAAATCAGATCAGGGAAGGTGGAAATCCCCCCAAGAGTTGGATCTTAGGATTCAAACCCCATATTATTATATTTTTTGGATGAAATTTCTTCTTTATAAATGTTGTTCTACTTCTTCCATCAATGTTTTTCAATAAAATGATCTCAATATTATCCAACTTTCAACATGGGACAATTCATAAAAAAGTTTTTAATTCCACCACACTCAAAACATTTGAGAGTAATTTTACCTACATAATTTCCTCTTCCTCTTCGATAGTTATTAGATATTTTCATTTAACTCACCGTCCTCTTTATCTTTATAGTCACAAGGATCAACATCTTTAACATCTTGTCTTTTCATTTTTCTCATGGATTCGAGATCTATTTCATCTTTCATATTCTTTTTAAACATTGTAGATTTCCTTGTTTTATAAGAAACAAAAAATTTATGCAATTCATCAAGATATAAATCGTTCTTATCTTATAAAGAATAAATTTTAGAATAAAACTTGTCCAGAATGTTTCTTTTAAGTTTCTTCATAATTTTAGAATCTTCTAAGACATCTCCAAATACTATAATGTTGAAAAAAATTTAATTTACTCTAGTTAATTATTCATCAATATTTTATTCATCTCTCATTCTTATATCTTCATACTTACTAAGCTAGGTTTTTATTTTTTCTTCCTTTACTTTATTATTCCCTTTGAAAATAATTTCCAGATTATCCCATGCAATATTTGAATTTTTAAGACCCATAAACTTCATATAAACATTTTATGATAAGGACATAAATATATAATTTCTTTATTTTCCATCAAATTTTATATCTATATTATAAAAAAATCATTATGGTGTCCTTCTCAATAGGTGGAAACCCAATTGTAGTTGCATCAACAACTTCCAAGACAAGAGATAGGAGATAGCGAATCATCCTATTTTTTCATCCATAATAATTTTTTCCATGAAATGTAGGAATTACTCTAATATTTAAATAATTGATATTATCCATGATAAGAATTCATTAAGGGAACCTTGTCTCTGATCCTAATTGAAGTTCCAAAGGATTGAATAATAACTGATAAGGGGGGGGGGTGAATTAGTTGTTCACTTTTTATAAGTTTCAATAATTTTATAAGATTAAACCCTACAACCTATTAAAGTTCATTTTATTTTAATATTTTATTAAATAATCATGCATGAAAAATTAGGAAAGAAAGTAAAGCACAAAATATTTACATGGTTTAGGCTCAGTGTTAGAACATATATCCTTTTCATATCCACTCACATGGGTCTATGGAAATTAACTTTTATGAAGAAGTGAATACAACTTGTTCTAAATCCCATTGGACACCTTCTATCTCCTGATAAGAATTATTATACTGAATCCCTTCTGTTTACAAAGTTTTATTATAAAAAAATGATCAAAAAAAATGAATAAACACTTTTTTTTAAACTACTCAACAAATGTTAAGTCTGAGTCCTTGGTCTGATCTGGCTAGGTCTAATTCTCTTAGTCTGATGTGGATGGGTCTAATGGAATTAGTATAATGAATTCAATTTTATGGATTAATTACAATGAAATCATCCATAATATGCATTACTCAAACTCTTCTCAAATGCTCAGTATGATCTTCCTCAGTATGATCTTCTTAGTCTGGTAAACAAAAAAACTAGGTGTCCAAACTTCTTTTGAGGTCTCAGTCCAAAAAGAAAACTTGAAAAGAATTATGAAATGATAAACCTTTTCTGTACACATGAAAATTTATAAAGTAAAAATGTAATTTTCTTTTATTTATAGGAAACTCAAAATAGAAAAGACAAGAAACTGAAAAACTTTTCCCACTTACTCAAATTTGAAAAGTTAGAAAATCACTCACATTTAAACTTCAATTTTGAATGCTTCAAACCCTATCAACATTTCTCTAAAATTAGTCATTTAAAACATACTAACTTTTCTTCTATCTGATGTAACTTTCTCATCTTTGGCCTGAATAAATTTCTCACCTTAATTTTGATTAACTTATTCAGCTTCAGTCTGATTAACTTCCTCAGCTTCAGTCTAATTAACTTCCTCACCTTCAGTCTAATTTACTTCCTCATATTCAATATGATTAACTTCCTCAGCTTTAGTATGATTAACTTCCTAAACTTAAATTTAATTAACTTCCTTGGATTCAATCTTATTAACTTCCTCACCTTTAGTATGATTAACTTCCTTAGATTCATTCTGATTAACTTCCTCAGCTTCAGTCCGATTAACTTCCTTGTATTATTCTAAATCGAATTTCCTTGTCATAGTTAATCCGATTCATTTTCCTTCTCAAAGTCAGTCAGATTGAATTTCATCCTCAGAGTTAGTTCGATTGACTTTCCTCCTCAGAGCTAGTTAGATTGAATTTTCTTCTTAGATTCAATCCGATGGAATCCTCATAATGATGGAATTATCATTATGATGGAATTCTCATTATGATGGAATTATCATTATGATGGAAAATATACTTTTAATCTTTGAAATTATTCAAACCACGTCTACTATAACTCATTCAGACTTCTAAGAACTTCTATGTCTGGTACTTATGGATTTAATGGGAACTTTATCTTGATGTTTGGAAATGATATAATCTTTATGATTCCTCTATTTATTCAAAATATTTTATCATGATAATTTTAATGACATATTTTAACTTCAAGATTAGAAAATCATTTTCTATCTTTAGGTTAGAAAGTATACAATCCTTTTAACTCTTAACTTCATGTCTTCCTTAAAACTCTTCAACAACATTCTGACTTCTTCAATCCAAAACTTCTGAATTTATAAACAATTATAAGTCTAATAAATCTTGAACTTCATGTTATTAGATCTAAGACCAAAGATGCATTTTATCAACAACTTCATATTTCTAACTGCTTCTATATTCGGTGTGGCTTAGTCTGAAAAACTAAGCCCTAAAAATTGTGTCTAAAAAACAACTCTCTCAAAGATAAAAACTTTTATCCCCTTTATGTTTATATTTAAACAGTCATAAACATTCAATCATTTTTCAAAAACAATATTTTACAAAATATTAGTTATCAAAAAATAAAAAACTTTGTTGAAAACAAAGCATCAAAAAGGTGCTTTAGATTTTTTCACAATGTTTTCCTATGCTTATCTATGTGCCCCTTTTCTAAAATATTCCTTATTTATAAGATATGATTTTTTTATGATATTTTATGTTTTAAATATGTTTTGTTTTCTTATGTTATGTTTTTATGTTTTTCTTGATTTTCATTATGTGTTTCTAATCTATATTTTGATGAAATTTATTTGGTATTATGTTTTTATTCCATTATCCTTAATGATAAATCAATTTTTTTATTTTTATTTATGATCCCATGATACTTTATATGATATTTCTCCCTTGCACATTTTTTACATCATGTTTATGATCTAATGATTGTGACTAGTTGTTAATTTTTCCTTACTAAAAATTAAAACTCACCCCTTTATTATGTTTCTATTCCCCATGTTATGAAGATGATTATATTATATGATATTTCTAGAAGAGGTTCTAGAGGAACATGGTTATGGATAAATTTTAATAAGTTTTTTACAATAATATGTTTATATAGATACTCTCTAAGACTCTAAACCTTTATCTCCTTAGGTTGTGAGACTATTTGTGAGATGTATTATCTAAAACATGGAATAAATGTATTATCTATGTATGTTTATCTTGGTTCACTATACATGTGTCCTGCTTCCAAATATATGAAGTATCCTCCTAAAAATTCTCACTCAAACAAAGAAAAATCACCCTACCACATGTTCTAGTAGAACCTAGACATCTTTCTATAGATTCACATGCTACTAGGAAAAAAACATCTACTCAAAAAAATATTTTTTTATTCTCCAGGTTTGTCTTTTTTTACTTGGGAAAACTCAACCAATAGTCTTCTTAGAGTTTCACTCTTGTTCCATAACCTCTCATATTATAGACCAACTTTGAGTCCACCTATATCATGGTTCATCCCAAATTTATAGAAAAGGTACATATAATATACAATGGATTTAGTGAGAGAGAGACCTCTAGAACCTAAAATTCTAATGCCCATGAAATCCTCCTTTTGAAGCTTGAACACTATCCTCAACCACCAAATATTACACTCTATTCCATCATGTTCTTGAAATACTTCACATGAATCAGAATTCTCATCCTTCCTACTCTCTCACTCTAGTGCGCTCATGAAAATCATACCTTAGACTTCATCTTTTGGTCATATGATCCCTGACATGGTGTAAGGCCCTAACCTGGATTTCCTGAACAACACCCTAGTGGAGACGTTATAAGACCTCATGAAAACCTCCCCATATACAAGAGGTTTTTGACTAGCGGTGAGGGTTTAAGGGTTCAATGGGGATACTATACCCTCAGTAATCATACCCATACACCATAAACATAATAAAATATAAAAAACTATAATATCACAGTAGAAGATAAAGAAATCATAGTGTAGTAACAAATTTCACCCATGTCATACATGTAAAATAAACTAGGATCCCAATGTGTCAAGACAAACAAGGTCATATAAAGTGTAAGCTGGTAAATAAATAAAACGATGTGTATTTCCTCTAAAGTTTTTTCTATTACTGCCACCATCTTTGTACTCCTCATCTTAGCTATCTATTGTGGAACCCTTACCCTTACCAAGATCCCTAATCATGAAGTCTTCAAGCACATCATGATTCTCATGAAAGGTGTGAGTAATAAAACCCAATAAGAAACCACCAATGTGTCCATAACATGAGTGCACAAGTATAATATGTGTATTCCATGGTAAATGAAAATACACAAGAAATCAATAACAACATATGTCTGGTGTTCGTGTGCCAACCAAGCTACCATGATTCTTGGTCATAACTTCTTTGGATCCATTACAGAAGGATAATTGCAAAGGATATTGAGAGTGATTAAGAGTTAGCTACAAGTATGGTGAACAAGTCCCTCAACAATCTCAAACCATCGATTCAGATTAGTCCATAAGGATTTCAAAACCTACGTCCATCACAAGTCATACCTTAGGACCATAAAACCTCATCTCATTCATTGGACAGGCCTTAAGGTCTTCATATCCTTTCTATTACTTGGTTCAGGCCACAAGGTTGTTATACCCCTATTATCGTTGCCTTGGGTCAGGCATCAAGGTCATCAGCCCCTACCCTATGTTTAGGTCTATCATTATTATCGACACATATTTTCCATACTCATACTCTATGGTATAACCATATCACAAAAATCCACCTATTCCAAATACTAGTAGCAATACCTACAAAGGTATAAAAATCACACATAACAAGGTACATAATATATAGGCAGAACAAATAATGTCATCATGAGAATCAGTAATAATATAAAAGTACATGTGATCAACATAAAACATGGTCTAACAAGATATATAAGCTTACTCATGTAATCAAGCATCATATATTAATATCATGTGTTTCACACACACACATATGGTCACAATAGAACATGGTCAGTCAAGATAGATCAATAAAATTAACACATTAAGGTGACAAGGGTATACAAGTGACCAAGCTGGCAAGAAGCTTCCTACCTTAAGCTTAGTGATGAAAATATCTGAGACTCATCGAGAAGTGATACTTGAGTCACACCTGAGCATCAATCAGATTAATAATTCACACTAAGGACCCCTATAACCATTTCCAACTTAATCAAATAAAGTTTTTAGAATGAGAATAATAGGTTTTATAAGCCAATGGAAAAGGTTCTACACTGATATACCTCTTGGGATCCACCAATGATGATAGATCTAATATTGATCAAATGAGGTTCCACCGACGCACTAGATCTGCCACTATTCTAGAAACGATCCAAAAATTATTCATTATATGGAATCATAATCCATATATCCTTCCATGGAATATTGGATCTATGGTTTATCTTAATGGAATAAGGATGGATCTAGAAGAAACCTAAATAACATAGGTTTAAGGATCACATACCTTAATTCCCCCAATCACTAACATGTTTAGATCCACTATAATTGAGATTATAAGGGAAGGAAATAACTGATGCGAGACTAATGATTATATAGGTTTGAGAGGGATATAATAAGAAATAAGAATGGTTAAAATTAGGTGGTTTTTGGTCATTAAGAAGGATTTTAGGATCATTAATCCACACACATACGGTTTTGTTGCATAGTTTTACAAAATGTGGGATAACCATGAGAGTTTCACTTCCCCTAATGGGTACCTACATGTTTTGGTCATACAGTTTGGTATACCTCATTACAACCATGATTTTTTCCTATGTCCCTATTCACTCAGTTTGTAGGGAATATTACATAGTTAATTCTAACCGTGCACCAATTGTGCACCACCCACTATCCTTCTCCAAACAGGTCACATGGTTTCCTAGAGAATCAACATGATTTGGGAAAACCATTCTCTAACTATGCACCACCCATTATCCTTATCCAAACAAGCTTCCTGGTTCCCTAGAGAATCAACATGATTTTGGAAATCCATTCTCCAACTGTAAACCCTTAAAATGCCTTAGAAACTCTCTAAAACCAACCATAACCCCTCATAACTCATCTTAAGAAATTCATAGTTCAAAAAAATAATGAATAAAGATGAAATTAAATCATAACACACCAAAAAAATATAAATTTATCACATTCTCACCTCTAATTACTTATTATCCTCGAGAAGTGTCCCTAGGCATCTTGATCAAAAAACTCGGTTCATTAAGCCATAATTTCATAATATCACTCCCATAATTCAACTTAAATCTATCCATGATTCCATAGGATCTGAACAAGTGGAATTGTCTTTCCCTACAATACCTTATCTATAATATTCACCAATCATTCCATGTATGATGCATGAGTCTCCAACTCAATATCATCACAGTCAATCACATGCATAGGATTGGGCATGTACCTCTAAAGACGAGACATAGAAAACAAATTGTGAATACCTATGTAGTAAGGAGGAAGGTCTAGATGGTAGGAAACAATCCCAACACACTCATAAATCTCAAATGGTCTAAAAAATATCATTATTATCTTACCTTTCTTCTTCAATGGTTGATGTCCTGACTGAGCAGTCACCCACAAGAAAACTTTATCACCTACAACAAAATCCAAATTTAACCTCCTCTGGTTGGCATGTGATTATTTACTTCTCTAAGTGGTGGTCAACCACTTCCTAATCAGTTTCACTCTCTTGGAGGATTCCTACACTATGAATAGCCCCACAACAACTACCCCACCTACCTCATACCAACATAGTGATGAAAAACATGGTTGTCCATAGAGTGCATCAAAAGGTGCCATCTAAATAGAATCTTATAAGTTGTTATTGTTTGTGAATTCATACATGGATAGATTATCATACGAAGATCCATTGAAATCCAATATTAATTCCCAAAACATTTCCTCTAATATATGCATTTACCTCTATGAATGATCATCGGTCTATGGATGATATGCTATACCCAGTTTCAAATGAGTACCAAAAGCCTTTAGTAAGCTCTTCCAAAACCATGATGTGAAACATACATTTATATCGGATATAATTCTCAAGTGAAATCTGTGAAGGAATAAAATGTCCTATACATACAACTTTCCTATCCCATCCACAAAAATATTCTCATGGATCGACAAAAAATGAGAAACTTTCATCAGCCGATCAACTATCACCAAAACTACATAATGAATCCTTGGGGTTTGGGGTAACCTTATCACTAAGCCCATAATCACATCATATCACTTCCACAAAAGCACCAGAAGTGGATTAAGAAAACTACCAGGACATTGATTATTTCCCTTTAACTTAGATTAGGTAAGGTATCATGAAACAAAACCAGTGATGTATCTCTTAATACCAGGACACCATAAGTGATGTCAAATGTCATGGTACATCTTTATTGACCCTAGATGAACTATCCATTTTTAAGAATGAGAATCTCTCACAAAATAATCTTTTATGAAGGATGGAATTATAATATTTCCATTTAAAATTATCTTGTTGTTATTGTCCACTAACCATCCTAGAACTGGGTCACTGCTTTACAATCGTTCCCACATCACCACACACTCAAGATTTGACTCTGGGAAAGTCTTCACTTGGTACACAAATGAACATGTCATGAATAAAAGCACGCATGTCATTACTCCATGATCCTAAGATTCATACACAAGAAATTCTACTATCAAAATCATCAGACACCATTCCTATGGAGATGATCACTCATCAAGACCCTACATATCTTGTGTTTTCTTACTAAGAACATCTGTAATGACATTACCTTTTCCTAGAGTATAATCCACCACAAATTCAAATGTATAAAGATAATATACCCAAAACCCATACCTCAAATTTATATCCCACTAATAGAAGATATATTAGAGGCCCTTATGATCCATGTAAACAAAAAAATCTCTCATCAAAGAGATAATGTCACCAACACTTCAGGTTGTGGACAACAACTGCTAAATCTAAGTCATGTGTCAGGTAGTTCCACTCATGGGTTCATAGATAACATGACCCATAAGAAAATACATGGTCCCTCTACATCATCACAACTCTTAACCTAACACCTGAGGCATCACATTAAACTATGTATCTGATCCTAGGCATTGGAAGAACCAAAACTAGAGTTATCATCAATCACCTCTTCAGCTCTAGAAAATCCTTGTCACATCGATCAGTCCACTCAAACTTTACCCATTTATTGGTAAGAATTATCATCATTAATTACAACTAGAATATGTCCTGGATGAATCATCAATAGAATCCAGCCAACCTGAGGAAAATCTTGATCTTAAAAACATTTCAAGGGTGATCCCAATACATCACCACTTCCACCTTTGGGTCCTCTAAAATTTCTGCTTCAGATATCACATGGAAAAGAAAACATACCTCTCAAAACAAAAAGTTACACTTCAAAATATTGGTAGAAATTCAATGCACTTAGAGTGTACTCAACATAGTATCAAGGTGTCTGGCATGTAACTCAGAAGTTTGTGAATATGTAAGGTTATCATCTACAAAGACCATGATGAAAGAGTCAAGATATGGATAGAATATCTTATTCAAGAGAGTTATAAACAATATTATGGAATCTTCAAATTTAAATTCATGATGAGGTACTCATACAATTCATATCTCCTCCTAATGAAGTCTTAGTAATATCCTTATCTCTGACCCATAACTAATGGTATCCCCAATGAAGATCAATCTTGGAGAACCACTGGGCTCCCTGTAATTGATCAAAGAGATCATAAATCCTGGGTAATGGATAAATTTTCTTCATTGTCACCTGATTAATCTTCCTTTATTCCACACAAAGATTTAAACTACCATCTTACTTCTTAGAAAACAACATGGTAGTGCCCCAAGAATACATTCTTGATCTGATAAAACCCTTCATCTTCGGGTACTCAAACTGAATCTTAAGTTCTCTCAACTTTTCCAGATATTATAAGGATGAATTTAAATAGGTTGTGCACCCAAAAAAATTATATCTATAAATCTAATTCCTGTTAAAGAGGTTGACCTAATAAGTCAACTATAAAAACATCCTTAAAGATCTCGACAATAAGAGGAAAAAAAAGATAACCCAACACCTAGTTCTGTTATGAGAGATATTCCTACTACCTAAGTGGTGATGTCTCCAATCTAGCTCAAATAAGGTCCCACTCTTCTGGATTTAACATCCCACTCACTAGTCATTACAAAATTATCTCCCTTAGGTGAAATAAAGGATACCCACCTCTAATAAAAGTCTATGTGAGCATGAAATCTTGTTAGCCAATCCATTATAAGGATCACTTCAAAACTAGTAATTTAAAAGGATTATGAAATCCAATATATGTCCATAGTTTTAAAAAACTATAGTACACTCTAGATATTTTTGGATATGATCAACTTTATTCTCTAAGGGTGTGTTGGTAGAAAGAAACTATAAAGAAAACTTAATCAGTAAGTTGATTCCAGAAAAAGATTGAGTGAATATAAATGAATGGAAAGCACTAATATCAAATAGAGTGGTAGAAAGAGAGTAATTGATCAAGACCATACCTCTAATGGTCAATGTTCCCTATTTATATTCACCAAGAACCTGTTCCATCACATTCACTTAGTCTACCCCAACTACACTGCTCATACCCTAAGCTACTTGACTCACCTTAGTTAACGTCATCTGAGGAGGTTTAACTTGTTGTTGAGGACCTCAAAAAGTTATATGGGTCATGATCTGTTCTTATATTGCACCCCTGTGTAAACCTGACCTCAAAACTCTGGAGAAGTACTGCTAGAGATTCCCCATATTGTCTCATTAACAACACTTTCTCTAACGTACTATGTAGAACATGCATTAATATTTTACCTTCCTATAGTTTAAGTGATATGGAACTCCTCTTAAGGATTGTAAAGAATCCAAACTCTACTCAACCTTCCTATCACCACCCCCTTGCATGTCCTCAGTCATTTTCTTCCTATAACCAGATGTGATACTCACCATGGTCATAGAAGGTCCACCCAACTGATTACTAAATGATGGAAGATGACCAGCTACTCGATCCTCCTCCAGGACCTTCTCAATAGTCAAGGATCTGCACAAAACCACTGGGTAAATTGTTATGACAAAGATCCTAACATGTTTTTTAATATCATAGTGAAGACCAATCTCAAACTTCTTAGCCTTATGTGCCTCATTTTTGTCCACGAGGATTTAAAATGAAGAATTTTGGTGAAATGAGTGGAGTAAATAGATATTATCATGTATCCCTATTAAAGCTCTATGGATTCCTAGGAACAATCTAGATTCAGTGTGTTGAGAAATAATTCCCTGAAGAACAGGTTTTTGATTGACTCCTAAGAAATACCCTCACATCTTCATGGTTATCCCATAACACCCCACTATCTCCTAGAAGGTCCCTAAAGCATGAACATCACTATATTGACTTGTTGGATCCTCCATTGTCTCAAAAAATTAATATATACCCTATATGACGTCTATACAGTCCCTAACATCATGTAGTCCTATAGTGCCCGAGAAGGCTGGAGGATGTAAGAATTGGAATTTGCGGGCATAGTCACCCATGGTCTATTGTACTCCTCCACCATAGATAAGTATAATTTGAAATAATTTTACCTATAGTGGCTCCAATTCCTGAAGCACTGGAGCAAGTATGGGAGCATTCTCAAGTGCCTCCTCCTACATATATTTTGGTGAAATAGGCACGTTCACCCTAGCTGGAGAATTCTAGCCTACTTTACTAAGCGGTCCAGTCAAGCATTTCTAAGGTGGTATTTTCTAAAACTACAAATAAAATTTTAAAATTATGAGAACAAATTTATAAAGAAAATATTTTAATAATAATAATTCACACGAAAAATATTCTATCAGAAGACATATCCTATGAGATAACCACACATGAGGTATAACCCTCATAGTTCTACTCAATGCTTAGGCCTAGTACTTCGTACCTTTATGTTAGTAATAATCATAAATATAAAATTTATAATACTATGCTCAAGTTCAAATAACTAATAACAATTAGATATATCATAATAGTATATAATATAGATATATCATTCAAAAATCATCATAGATCAAGGAATTAAATTAAATAACTACCATGTAGCACACAATAACTATATATATGGAATGTGATCCTATGTTTCAAATCATGATTCATGAACAAAACCAAATCAAATAAAACTATAATAGAAATACCATCACTAGTAACATAGAGTTCCATGACACATGAGCTAGCTAGGAACATGGAAACTCCCATACCTGAGTTTCACACTGCATATCTCCTTTCTAAGATGTCTCTGAATAATCAATAAGAAAAGAAAGGAAAATCAACCTCTGATACCATTTTGCAATTCCCCTACCTGGATTACCCAAAAATCACCCTGGTGGAGATACTATAAGACCTCATACATGCCTCCACATATATAATAAGTTTTCGATTATTGGTGAGGGTCTAAGGGTACAGTGGAGAAATTATACTCTCGGTAATAATAGTAATACACCATAAACATAATAAAATATAACAACCTAGAATATCACAATAAAAGATAAAAAATAGTGAATTAACAAATGTAACCTATGATATACATGTAAAATGAACCATATTCCCAATGTGGAAAGAAAAAGTTAAGCATATGAAGTGTAAGCAGATAAATAAAGAAAATGTTGTGGAAATACTTTGGGGTCCATCCCGATACCACCAAAAACTTCATACTCCTCAATTTAGTTATCTTATATGGCCCCTTTCCCTTACCTAGATCCCTAATCAGGAATTCCTCACATGAATTGAGATGCATGTGTAGGGTGTGAGTAATAAAACCTAGTAGGACACTACTAATAAATCCTTAATATGATTCAAAAGTATAACATGTGTATGTCAAGATAAATGTAAATGATCAATCATGTAATCATAACATGTATTGACCATTTATGTGTTAACCAAGATACCATAAGCCATGAACATACTACTTTGGCTCCATTCCAAAAGGATAATCATAAAGGGTGTCAAGAGTGATCAAGAGCTAGCCATAAGGATGGTGAACATGACCCTCAACATTCTCAATGAATAAATTCAGATTGGTTCAGAAGGTCCTCACATCCCACCTCCATTATGGTTTAGGCCTCAAGACCATAAAATCTTGTCTTAGACATAGGTCAAACCTCATGGTATTTGTATCTTATCCATGCCTTAGGTCAGGACACAATCCCACCATGCCTCTAATTTCACTACCTTGGGTTATTCCTCAAGGCCTTCATGTCCCTACCCTATGTTCAAGTCCATCATCGTCATCGTAACATGTCATGAAAACTCCCTCCATAAGGAATAACCAAATCATGATGGTCTACCTATTCTAAATACCAGTAGAAATACCTTTAAAGGTATAACAATCACACACATCATGGTATATAATATATAGGAATAATGTATCATTTTATCATGAGAATTAGTGGCAACATAAAAGTACACGTGATCAACATCAAACATGGTCTAACAAGAAACATAAGTATACTCATGGAATCAAGCATCATTTATGGATCTCAAAAGTTACACATGCACACACATGCGATCACAATCAAGCATGTTCAATCAATCTATGCCAAAAAAAGTATCACATCAAGGTCATAAGAGTATAAAAGTTCCTGAGATATTAAGGAACTTACTACCTTTAGCTTGATGGTTACAATATCAGAGACCAGATGAGAAGTGATACTCGAATCACACTAGAGCACAAATCGGATTAATTCCATACACTAAGGACCCCTAGAACTGATTCCAAATAAATCACATCAAGGTTCTTGAATGATATTCAAGATGGTTATAATACAATAGAAAAGTATATATATTAACATACCACTTGGGATCTACCAATTATTCTATATTTGAAATTGATCAAAGGAGGTTCCACCGATGCACTAGATCTGCTTCCATTTTAGCAATGATATAAGAATTATTCATTATATGGAATCATAATCCATAGATAAAACCATGACATGATGGATCTATGATTAATGTCTAGGTAATATGGTTAGATATATAATAAACCTTAATAATGGAGGTTTATGGATCACATACCTTAATTCCTTGATCACCAACATGCTTGGATCCACCAGAGTCGAGCTCGAAAGGGAAAAATCACTGAGGAGAGCCTGTGGAGTCTCTAGGATTGATAAGGATACATTTAGGAATAATAATGGGTAAAATTAGGTGGATTATGGTTATTAAGAAGGATTTTCATACCATTAATCCACGTTCACGTGGTTTGGTCACACAGATTTTCAGATCGTGCACCAATCGTACAAGGTTCACTATCTCTATGGGTCACCCACACAATTTGGTCACACTATTTTGTAGACTATGTGCTAAAAGTGCTTTTGCTTCTGACCCATGTCCAACGGTTTGGGGGGAATGTCTCATATTTATCTCTAACCATGCACCAACTGTGATCCACCCATTTTCCTTCTCCAAAAAATACGCATAGTTTCCTAGAGAATTAGCACGATGTGGGAAAACTGTGCACCCTTAAAAAGGCCCTAGAAACTCTACAAAACCAACCCAAAACCCCCAAGACTCATCCTAATAAATCATTAGTTTAAAAACATCATGAATAATTTTGTGATTAACTCATAACACACCTAAAAAATCTGAGTTCTTTATACATGCAAACAATCCTTTCAGACATCTCAGCGAACACGTAGTAAAATTTTCATTCACCCCCCTCCCATATAAAGGTTTATGGACCCTAAGGAATTTAAACTTCTAGGAACTAAACTTTCTATATTCCACCAATTTTTCTCAACCTGATTGAATCCTCAACTGACAACTCCTTCCAAGAATAAGTATCAATGTTTTGATTACAATCTCTAGAACAATCCATGTACTTGTTTTCATGGTCTTCCTGTTCATTGTTATTAATTCCAGTTAACTTTCCATACAATGTAACTATAAAACCTCTAGTATTAGAAACACTGGAATCCTCCAAGATTAGAAACTTCCACCATAAGATCATCAAATATTTTCCCATCCCATCCAACTCTTTCATCTAGAAATGTGAGCTCCCACTAAATTTTATCAACATAATGGATCATTATATTCTTTCATAATTTCAGTTTTATTCCACCAAGATATAGAATAAAAACCAATGAATAGAATATATCGCATGACTCTTGCATCTATTTGAACTTTTGAAATCCTAGTAACACTTCTAGTGTTGCCACCATCTTCTAGTTACATTCTTTTAGTGACCTGATAGACCACCTAGCCATGAGAAACCCAATAGTCTTCCATCAAAATCTAACCGTCACCAATAAGTGGAACACACCTCAAGACATTTTTTGGTCAAGATAACTTTCAATATCCATGAATCCATCTGGTATCACTCCTTTCTTATGGTAATGTTCTTCCATTATTTTGAATAACTGCTCCACTAGGCACTCTTTAAACACGCTTTGCACAAATCATTGAAATTGAGCATTAATACCACTTATTGGGGATGATGGAATAGATCAAATCATTGAAAGTTCACCCATTCATTAATTCATAATAGAAAAACTCAATTCACTAGAAGAAACACTTACTTCCCATCAAACATCACACATGTGCTCGAAGACCAGATTTGGGAAGATCAAGTGCCCTAACCACGACATCGAGTCATCATCTAGCATTTGGTTATGGTCATCTCAGGATTGTTCTTTCGATAAAGGCATGGATAAAAAAGAACATGACAAACACACACATGAAAGTATAAAGTATAAACACAATGCACACAAGGATTTCATGGTTCAGACACTATTTTTGACATCCATGGGAGAATGATGAAATATCTTTCATTACATATAAAATAGATTACATATAAGTTACAAGGTATATAAACTTCTGTCAAACTTAATTATTCTACTAGAAGAAGTCTCACCGATGCATTTGAATTTACATCTTCTGGTGCTCCTTCTTGTGGTCTTCCACCATCAACATTCTAGCTTCTAGCACCTAGATACACCCAAGTTCACACCTTTTAGAGCCACTGATACCTTCAGGTCAAGCCCCATCAGCACCTCTATCAATCATTATCAGATCATTCAGAATATATGGACTATTCCCTCTCTATTTAGTGGTCCCATCTATTCATCGAGTAAACATCACTATTCGACATATGTAGGTGACCCTTTGTTGGACTATGAAACCCTTGTTCATTTGAATCATTTATTGCATCGACCACCAACAATCATTGAACAGTGCACATTACCTTTTTACCCACACTGATGAATTTGATAAACATTTACTTTGTCTCATCCATGATGAAATATTACACACCCCTCTATCAGTGACTTCAAACATGTCATAAACCTCTACACATTTCAACTCTACCTCAGAAATTTCATTCGAATGCTAGAAGTTGTCCCTCCCATTATCCTCACTTCATTCTCTAGAAACCAGACTGATTCCACCAAGTATATGCATCATAAGAACCTCCTCAGTATTCTCGTACTTGGAATTTAACTATTATATATATGTTTGATTGGAAACATATAGTTTTTTTCACTGCATTTTGTGAACTCACACCATCTTCCATTCTTCCACTAACCTAAAAATATGAGGCTTCATTGATCCTTAATTCAATTCACATTGTTGTTTCTGGTGAAATGAATTCAACTTCATGGATCTATACATCCCATGGTTTCAGTTTATTATCTTCATCTAGGATCTTGTAAGTGTTTCTTCCCATGACTAATCTTCTAGATCTCTGACCCCAAGCTCCAAAATGCCACTCAATGAACGAAAAATGGCACATGAATTCTATGATGATTTGAACTTTTGATATCCCAACAACACTAACAGTACTACCATTATTTTCTGATGTCATTCTTTAGGTAACCCGATAGACCACATGACCATGAAGAACCCATCAGTCTTATATTTTACTTTGATTATCAAAAAATAAAAAATAAAAAAATCCTCAAGAAACTTGTCAATCAAGAGAAATTTTGATACATCAGAACCTATCTAGTATTTCCATTATATTCTGGTAGCATCCTTATGAGTCCTTTTTTAACTTATCTATCAAGAAATACACTATAATGATCTATCATAAAGTCTTGAAACCAAGATATAATACCATTTATTGGGGATGAGGGAAGTGATCTGATCATTGTAAGTTCACCCTTCTAGTAATCCATCGCAATGAAACTTCAGTCAGCATAAGTAACATTTGCTTCCAAACAAACATCCCCCATGAGATTTAAGACCAAAAATAGGAAGACCAAGCACCCCATCCACCACATCAATTCATACTCCATTATCCAGTTCTGGTCACCTCATGATCCTCCTTCTAAAAAAGGTGCAAACAAATAATCACATAATAAACACACACATGCAAGAAAAAAGTACAAAAATAATGCATACAAGGATTACATGGTTCAGGAATTGTGTCCTAAATCCATGACATAATAGTGGTATATCTTTCATTCCATAAAAAATATAGTATATTTTAGTTACAAGGGATAACATCTCCTGGAAACCAAACTCAAACTACCAAAAGAAATCTCACCAACACCTTTTATTTCTCTTTATCCTAAAGTCATTTGAATTATTTATTTTTTATTATATAATCCTCCTTTTAGCTAGATTGAAAGATAAAACTTACATGGCCAAGAGGCCCAACATACATGGCTTAGAGTCCCAGAGGTAACCCTTTACAGTTACATCTCTTAATTATCCTTCTTCTAGTATTCTGTTATCACCGTTTCAATTTCAAGCACCTTGATGCACCTAGGTGCTCTCCTTTTGGAGCCACCCCCACCTTCGGTTCAAGCCCTATCAGGTTTCATTAGATAGTTCATCACATATGGACCAATCCCTAGTCTATATAGTGATCACTACTGAAAAAACGACCTATAACCATGGTTCAAAACCGTGGGTATAGCCCCCAAAACCGTGGGCTGGAACGGCGTCAGTATAGACCTATACCCACGGTTTTGGAGAACCGTGGGTATAGGGGGGTCAAAGTGTGCAACAATGTTGTTTCAACGTGGCACACTACAGACCCCATGGTTTGAAAACTGTGGGGTATTTGAATTCAAAAAATCAGGCAGAGGGGGAATTGAACCTGCAACCTCGCAGCGCCTCAAACCCACGCCCCAGCAAGCGACCAACCGGGCTATCACCGCTATTGGTATATATTAATAATTTCATTTTAATATATTAATATAATAGTTATATGCAAAAATAAAAGTCCACCGCGTTTCGAACCCGTGCTTCCCGTTCACTACACAGCCACGATGACCAACCGAGGTAAAGTCCTAATTGATATACGATTATAATTTTGTTTTCTTATATTAATATATCTTCTATAATCGAGAAATAACAAGACGCAAGTTTTAAAACCCGCGACCTGTGCTGAGGAATGTGAGGGAGTGACCAACTAACCTAAACATATCATACGATTTAATATTTCGCATCCAAATATTTATATTATTTCAGATCATCTTTTTACCCAAAAAAAAATTCGGTCCCGTGGAATTTTTTGTTCCCGCCATAACGCGTGAATGATATACCCACGGTTTTTCAAAACCATGGGTATAGGTCTTTGAAAAATATACCACCTATACCCACGGTTTTCAAAAACCATGGGTATAGGTCTGAAGAAAAATACCTATACCCACGGTTTTTGAAAACCGTGGGTATAGGTCTTCCCAAAAAAAAACCAATACCCATGATTTTTCCAAGAACCGTGGGTAAAGGGGACCTATACCCACGGTTTTGGAGAACTGTGGGTATAGGTCCTGATACTATCCCCATACCCACGGTTTCCAAAACCATCGGTATAGGGGGGGGGGTATACCCACAGTTCTACATCAAACCGTGGGTATAGACCCATTTTCCAGTAGTGGATCCCATTTAGCCATCCAGTCAGCACCGCTCTCTGACATGTGTGGGTACCCCTCCATTGGACTGTACAACCACCGTTCCTCTAAAGAGTTTATTGCATAGACCTCTAACACCCAATGAATAGTTCAAGTTTCCTTTCACTCCACACTGATGAATTTGATGATCATTTCCTTTTCAGAATCTATTAGGAAAGCTTCTAATCCCTTTCACCAGTGAAACATGAAAGTCATGAACCTCTATACTTTCCATCACCACCTCCAGAAATTTTTCAGCTGCTAAAAGCTTACCATATCATTCAACTCACTCTATCCTCTAGAAACATGACCAATTCCCTGAGTACATGTGTTATAATAATCTTCTCAGTATTCCTACACTCAAAATTCCTTTGTTCTCTATTTTTTGGATTGAACCCATTCATTTTATTCATTACGGCCAATGAACTCACATCATCCAGCATGCTTCTGCTAACTTAACAATCTGAGGCTTCATAGAACTTCTATTCGAATCACACTACCACTTTTTATGAACTGAATTTATTATCTTGAATATGGATGTCCCATTGTTTTGGTGTACTATCTTCATCCAAATACTCTAAAGTATTACTTCTAGTGACTAAACATTCATAGCTCTGACACTTGACCAAGAAAAAAATTCCCACAACAAACCCAACTGTACCAAAAATATTTTGAAGCATGTGTGGATGATCTTGATGGTTCCTAGTTTGAATCCTTCAAGAAACAGTCATTTGTGAAAAGAAGAACACACTAATGATTACAAATCGAACGAGGTATCATTTTGATATAATTTTTAATTCTTATTTAAATTACATGAGATCCTTGGGTTGATAATCGAGTACTCCAGTATCAATTATGATGTTTCAATGAATATATAATGGAAAAAATCATGTTTTCATGCTTAAACAAATCACCTTGTACCAAAAATGGTCCCACTATAGGACTATCAATCAAAAATCACTTGAAGTTTCGGTCTAGTCTAATCATTCTATCACACAATGGATGTTTCAATTACTAGCCCTATGTTATCATGTATCTATGAAATCCATACAAGGAAGTCATCAAATAGTATAAAAAATAAAATAACACTTGATTTAGAAATGGAGAATCACCAAAAAAAGGTCAAATGAACCAAAAAATTCCTCAAAATATACTCTCTTCACTTTACTTTAAAACACTAGTCAAATTTCTATTTTTAAAATTAAAAAAATAGTATATCATTTCCTAACCATTTTTTTCATAAAATTGATCCAAGAATCAAACCACTCATCCATGTGTCCAATAAGATTTTCCTCCGACCCCACTCAATTAATGCACCACTAAAAAAATGTTTAGTCAAGGATATGTATTTCTTCGGTGACTATTAAGCAGATACAAACTCATCCCTTTCTATCAAGTCATATGATCATACAGTCAAGTACATAATTATAATATTGGAATACAAATATGGAATAAACTATAGTTGATCCATCACATTTAAAATTAATCAAAAGTCTTAATGTTCAAAGTGTTGAAAATAAGTAGGCTCACAAAGAATATAGATCGAATCTCAATGCGTGAATTTAATTCACTGTCTAAAAGGGTTTTATCCTCCACCAATTTTTGGTGTAGGGTTCTCGATAAAATTTTCCCTTTAGAATTTCACTAAGACTTAAGGTAAAGACAATAACCAATTTCTAATAGTCCCACAACACCGATGTTGAGAAAATTATCTGGAGAATTTTTTGATGGAATAAGAAATAATTAATAATAGATCTCATCATCCCTTATTTATAAATCAAAATTGATGTGAATCACACTGATTTGATCTCACCATATCGATCAAAGAATACCTTTATTTGATAGAAATGAGACAACCTTGAGTGGGGTCACCCGTTTGGTTTTTAAAAATTCAAAATCTAACCATTATGACTAATCACATTATTTATTGTTTTTATAAAATATTTTTATTTTATTATATATATAAATATATAATATATATAATAAAACATTTGAATAAAAATACATATTTTTTTAAAAAATTAAAGCACTTTAAATAAATATTTTTTAATGAAAAACCCAATTCCCAAAGCCCTTTTTTATAAGGGAGGATATTTGGGAATTATACCAACATTTCCAATTTGGTATTCCCAAAGGTTTTTCCACCTCATCAATCCAAACCACCAAATGGGTCCCACAAAAAACTCTTTATTTATTTTATGAATAAAAATTATAATAATCTCCCACTTTTATTCCTAAAATTAAATTTCCATATCACAAGTGAATCATTATACATAATAAAGTTATCTTTTGATTTAAACCTTTACATAGTATCAATATATCAAAGTATTATCATATTTAAAACTTGTTAAAACATTAAACTTGTCAATATTTAAGATAAATCTAAGATATCATTTATACAATGATATTTCCTTCCAACATATCATTTTATAACACTTTTTTGGCCATGTGCTTATATAATTTTCATGAACTCTCTAAGTAGTAAACTCATTAATACCTATAAGAAGTGGCACCACTTCTAAGCTCACATTAGAATACAATGTGCTTACATTATTAGAACACATAACTCATCAAGTATTAATATTATATTAATATTTTATAACTCAGCCTCTAGTCACAACGAACAATATTGACACTGAGTAGTTAGGGTTATAAATAAATATCAATAATCATCTTTGGAACTTTTTTTTACCCATTAAACACTTTGATTAGAATCTACCTAAATAAAGTGATGGGTTTCCATTACAGAAATGATTTATTCTATGGGTTTTAACTCCATCTATTTATTAGTCGCATGAATGATCTATATCAATAGATATTTTGTAAATAGGTCTGCAAGGTTTCTACATGATCTCATATAGACAATTTTCATGGTTCTATATTTTAACAATTTTCTCACATAATCGTGTCTCAAGATTATATGTCTACAATTTACATTGTACATGAAACTATATTCCCTTGAAAAAATTTCTTCACTATTACAACTGATATGGATAGGATACATCAAACTAGGCCATAATATAATATCCAATAATATATTACTAATCCATTCAGATTCCTTTCCATGTGACACTAAGGTGATAAACTATGAATCCATGGTCGAATGTGAAATACATGTTTGTTTCTTTATCTCACAAGAAAAAACACAAACTCTAAGAGTAAACAACCATCCATATGTGGATTGGTTATCACCGATATTGGTAATCTAGTTCACATTAATGTATCCTTCTAATACAGCTGGATAATCATTGTCGTATAAAATTAAATCATTGGTCTTTATTAATTATCCAAATATTCTCATCGTACATATCCAATGATCCAAACCAGGATTACTAGTATATCTACTCATTTTACATACCAAAAAAGCAATATCAACTCTTGTACAAGCATTGAATATATTAAAAAACCAATTGCACTAGAATACTCAAGTTGTGCTACAGCTTTGACTATAGTCATAAACAATTTAACACTAGAATAAAATGGAGTATTAGCATCCTTGAAACCAAGATGATCAAATTTATTTAAATTTTTTTCTATGTAATGAGATTGGATTAATGAATATTCCAAGATCCTTCATTTTAAACATACAAGATAAATAGTTCTTTTTCTTGTTTACAATAATCATATTGGTTCCAAAAATTAACATATCATCCACATATAAACTCACAATAACTCCATATTATTTTATAAACTTTGAATGAATACATTTATCTCCATTTTTATGAGTAAATTAATTAGATAAAATAATATAATCAAATTTATCATATCATTCCTTCAGAGCTTGTTTAAGTACATAAAGATATTTAACTAGTTTACATACTTCATTTTTTACCTTGTAAAAAAACCTTCTGATTGTTCCATGTAAATATCTTCATTTAAGTCTCCATTAAAAAAGGTGGTTTTAACATCCATTTGATGGACATATAAATGATTAATTGAATCTAAAGAAAATAAAATCTATATTTAAGTAATTCAAGATATTGGATAATAAGTATCAAAATAATCAGTCCCTTATTTTTCTCTAAAACCTTTGGCAACCAATATAGCTTTAAAATCTTGAATTTTACCATTAGAATCATAATTATTTCTGGAAACCCATTTACAACCAATAGATTTTGAATCTCTTGGTAAATCTTTAATGACCCAAGTATTATTCCCCATAATGGAATCCATTTCATCAGTAATTTCTTATTTCCATAAATAAACATCTCTAGAATTAATAGCTTATTTATATGTATTTGGGTCATCTTCTATATTCAATACCATAGGATACTTATTCAGAAGATGATTATTTTTATCTCAATTGACAAGGATAACTATTTAATTCAGATAAATAAAATATGGACATAGATGTTTTTCCTTCCTAAGTCTTGTACTTCATTTAGGTTCAACTCAAGAATCATCATTATTATCTACTATTGTATTTGATCTAAATGGATTACAAGAGATAGGGGTATGAGGAATAACCTCCTCCACATCATCTTTATAAAATTTATTTTCAAAAAACTCTACATCCCTTGATTTAATAATTACATTAGCACCTAAATCCATAATTCTATATGCTTTTCTATTTTATGCATATAAAAACACCTTTAATTTCTCTAGGATCAATTTTAGTTATTTTAGGATTATGAACTCTATATTAAGCTAAAAAACCTCAAAATTTAAAATATAAAATATTATTTCTTCTACCTTTCCAAATTTCATAAGGGGATAACTTAGTTTTTATATAGTAAATCCTATTATGAATATGGCATGCAACCAATAAAGCCTTGCCCCATAAATTTAATGGTAACTTAGATTTATTAATCATGAAATTTTCCATTTTAGCTAAAGTACACTTTTTTCCTTTGAGATAATCCATTTTTCTAAGGTGTGTAAGGATCATTACTTTGATGAATTATACTATTTTCTTCACAAAACTCATTAAAATAATTCATAAAGTATTCGCCACCTCTATCTGGGTGTAATAATTTAATATTTTTTTAATTAATTTTCAACTTTGGTTTTATACTTCTTAAACATATCAAAGGCTTTATCCTTTGTTCTAAGAAGATATGTGTGTAAAAATATACTACAGTAATAAAAAAATTAATAAAATAAATTTCTCGTCCATGGGTTAATAAGACATTTAATTCACAAATATCATAATGTACTAATTATATTATATCATAATTTCTTTCAACACTTTGAAAAGGTTTCTTAACTATTTTAGATTCTACACATGTATCACATTTATTAAATTCATTTACAAAGTTAATTAATTTTAAATTCTTCATTAATTTTAATGAATTATAATTAGCATGTGATAAATGATCATGCCATAAATTAGAGGACTCAATCAAGTAAGAAAAACATTCAATCATATTATTAATGGATAGTTGATACATGTCACCATTTAAGTACCCATTCCCCAAAAACATGCCTCCTTTCGACAAGAAAACCTTTTTAGATTCGAATGAAACCCGAAATACCTTCTTATGTTGAAGATTGACAGAGACTAAATTATTTTGAATTTTAGGCACATACAACACATTAAGAGGAGTCAAATTATTCCTAGAAGTAAGGTCTATTTCCATGCTTCCTTGTCCAATGACATTGATTCATGTATTATTTCTGAGGTTTAATTCATCCATGATAGTAAAATCGTCAAATGTTTTGAACATAAATCGATCCTTGAACACATTTAAAATTTCTCCATAATCAAGCCACCATATCATATTCATATAATTCCTATTGACTTTGGATATAATTTCAACTAGATTCTCTTCAGTTGGCATATTTGTCGTGGTCTTATCAAATTTCTTTTGATAGTGACATTCCCTTGAAAAATTCCATGGGTTTTCACAAACAAATATTTCTCCTTTATTATTGGAAGGATTGTATTTATTCATGAATTGTTGAATTTTTTTATTGAAATATAAGGAAGAGTTAGTTTGTGTCTTTCACTCATCGATATTAATCTTGGTATCAAATTATGAAGTCATACCCACGTCTCTCAACATGGATTCTTCTTTAATGTGAAGAAGGTTTTGTAATTATTTCAAGGAAATACCTCACTCTTCTTAGTGAATGATTTACCAAAGTTTTTCCACATATGTATCAATTTAGAAAAAATTACACCAACTTAGAAAGTTTTTGGTATATTAAACTTAAGGGAAAAAAGTTTGTTTGCAATAACTTGGGGCTAATGAACTTGATCTAACACTATTTTGTTATCAACAATCTTGAATTTAAGATACATTAAAATAAGAAATTTATCAGTACCTTTCCTCAGCTTTGTTCATAAACTCTAGTACATCCCACACCTCTCGAGTAGATTTAATTTGGTGAAAATAGTCATAAAAATGATTTGATAATGTGTTGAGAATACTTCATCGAAAAAAACCCTGCATGTATCCACATTTCTTTCTGATTTCCTGAATGTACTCAACTTGAGTTATGTCAATGGGTGTGTCATCGGGATTTGTAGTAGGCTCGTTAGGAATGGGTGGAAGGTTTTGTAGGTTTCGGGCGTAGTGGAAGTGTGCGATGGGTGGTTCCCAACATTTATTTTTATCATGTTCAATGATCAATTTGAGATCTACACGATGATAAATAGTGTGTTCAATGGAATTGAATCAAATAATATTGACAAGGATAATCACGTCAGAACAAGAAAGAGGATTTTCACATATTATTTATAATTAATTTAATTAAATAAACAATTACCTATGTTGGAATTATTTCTTCATAGATGGATTTGGTAACAGATTCATGATGAAACATTGTTATGTGGTATGTATCAAGTGAAAATTCCCACTAGTTGTGATCTACACATGTTCCAAGAATCTCTAGATGTTGCTGAAGGAATCTTCAGGTGCTAGCATGGAAGATCCTTACGCTTGCATCATCTACCTTTGATCGCTATGGGAATCACTTCCAAAGCATTCTCCTTGATCTGGTGTAGGAATATTGCTCTCTATTCTTGAGTGTGTTCTTGGAGAAGAGATATCTCTAGGTCTTGAGAGGATTCTCCAGAAAATTTGTGCACAACACCAACAAAATAAATTGGCATGTTGAGAAAATTACATAACTGGGTTTATATATCGCTAGGGTTAAAATAAAATAATTACATAAGTGACCTTAATTATTTATTTTATCCTAAAAAACCCATGTCAAAAAATAATAATATTATTATTATTTCTTGGCATGCACTTAACTTGAAAATTAAAATTAAATATTTTTTAGTCAAATAATATTAAATATTTATTATTTTCTCACCGAACCATTTAAAATCAGCCTGCCATACCTCCACAATATTTATCAGGACATGAATAATGACTATTTATTTATTAAATAAATATCACTACATTATTCTCTAATAAATAAATAAATATTATATTCACTAAATAGAAAATAAATATTTATTAAATATTCTGCTCGCATTATATTCCCTCGAATAACTGGTGAAAAAATATATATGATCAAGAAAACATGAATAATTATTAAACCACATGCGAAAATAATATTTATTCAAATTATTAAATAATAAATAATAATATATTATTTAACTGAGATTCTGGATACACTTAGTCTGTGACCCTCTAGGCCACTTTCTCAGTGGCATTAGGAGAAGTATCCTAAATTCCAAGTTCAGTGTCTAGAAACACACCAAGGCACCCATATTGAAGGAAGTTAATGCTATAATGACATGTTACCTCATATGGACTCTTACTGTGTAATATAATCTCTTTGTCACGATATCTCTAATCATGCAGGTTGCATGTTGGTGCCATCAACCAAAGTGCTCAATGTTCTTTCTTTGATTTCCTAGAAAATGAACTTTCCTGTCGAAGACCATGGGAATGGATTTATTTAGGCTATATTTTTTCCATAAAGGGCCTAAAATATCAACTTTTATTAAAATAGATGGGATAAATCCTTTCTCCCATTATTCATTAATAAAATATTACTCATAACGCACTCAACGTACCCTAACTCACCACAAACATATTTTATCATGGTTTTTGTCAATACCTCAAGGTACATGACTCACAATATTAATTAATAATAATATTAAAGTCTAAGGATCAATGCACATGTTCACATATAGGAATATCCAATGACACATAAAATGCAGATTTCCTACTAGCAGGTCTCATTCTCATAATATCCTATTGGATATTACCAAGGGCATACACCATGAGAAAGTGCCTCAAAGTCCTATGAGTCTCCACCCCTGATATCCAGTATCATTTTCATCCCTCAAATGATATCATCTAGCTATAGAACATATATTCAATAATATTATCATATAACTTATGGGTTCTCATCATAGCAGGGGACTACTATGATCTTTTAGTGCGACAGCTACTCTTAGGACATTATCACATACTATGTCACATAAAAGAACAATCATGATGTGATAAGTAGTTTATTAATATTCAAAATAATGAATACATGTTATCATAAAGTACGTAGAATTTGGTTCTAGGGAACCAACACCAACAGACTCCCACTTTCACAGGATCCAACTAATAACAAACTTCAGTCCGCTAGCTCTCACATGATACTCATTCTTCTGCTCAGATAGGCCTTTGAAAGGGGTCTGCCATGTTCTATTATATGGGTACTCTGATTACTGCAAATTCACCCCTCTGATGAAAATACCTCAAGACGTGATACTTATAAAGTATATTCCTTATCTGTTGGTGTGACCTTGGCTCTTTTTCAAGAGAAATGTTTTCATTATTATCACAATACAATGTGATGGGATCTTTACTTCTAGGTACCACATCAAAATCTTGGACAAAGTTTTGAATCCAAATGGATTCCTTAGATTCATCATTATCCTCTATATACTCAAAATCCATTGTAGAATCAATGAAAACTAGATGCTTTGAACTCTTCCAACTCACAGCTCCTCCATTGAGATAGAAAAAATAACCTGATTGTGACTTCAGATCACTCTGATCTGACTAAAAACCAGCATCAGTATAACCCTTGATGACCAGCTCCTCATCTTCTCCGTACACCAAAAACATATCCTTTGTTCTTATTATATACTTAAGGATAGACTTAATAGTCATACAATGTTATTCTCCTAGATCTTATTGATATTTCCCTACTATTATCAATGAATAGGAAACATCAAATCTAGTACATAACATGGCATACATGATTAATCCTATCATTTAAGCGTATAGGATCTTACTTATTCTCTCTTTATCCTGTTGTGTCTAAGGAACATTATCTTAGAAAGATGTAAACCATGTGACATTGGAACCAATCCCCTCTTGTATTTTTCCATACTAAATCTGTTTACTATCTGGTTAATATATGTACTTTGACTTAGTCCAATAAGCCTCTTGGATTTATCATGAATGATCTTGATCCTGAGAATGTAGTTACTTCACTTAAGTCCTTCATGGAGAAAAATTTGTTTAACTAGTACTTAATAGATTTTAAGACTGATATGTCATTTCCAATAAGTAATATGTCATCAACATATACTACTACTATAACAAATGCATTTCTACTAAACCTCTTATAAACACACAACTCACATTCATTCTTAATGAAACCAAATTCTTTTATGGCTTCATCAAATTGAATGTTCCATAACTTGGATGCTTTATTCAATCCATAAATGGGTCTCTACAACTTTCAAATACTTTTAGAATCACCTAGAGTCACAAAACCTTCTATTTGTGTCAAATAGACATCTTCCTGAAGGTTCCCATTAAGGAATGTAGTTTTGACATCTATCTGCCAAATCTCATATTCATTGTAAGCTGTTACGGAAAGTAGAATTCTGATGGATTTAAACATGGAAACTGGTGAAAAGGTTTCATCATAGTCAATTCCTTGATGCTATTTAAGCCCTTTATCCACTAGCCTTGCTTTGTAGGTATTTACTTTACCTTCCATGTCCATTTTTCTCTTGAATATTGTAACGACCCAAAGTTTTTCAATAGAAATTCCCTTCTTATAAATATGTCATAAAATCACATGAAAACACAACATAATGAACTACTAAGTGTTAAGTGACCTTTAAACAAAAGTTTTTCACTTCTGTGTTGGGAATTTTGAAAATCTGACATACACAGTTGCAATCAGTATGTTATTTGGGGTCCAATAAGAAAAACTTAATTTTTGGTGAATAGTAACCTCCCCTTATGAATAGTAACCTACCCTTATGAATAGTAGTATGAACCTTATGAATAGTAAATCATCAAAAATAAGAGTAACCTTACCCATGAATAATTAAATAAAATTTAGGCATCTTAAAAAGTGAAAATTTAACTATAGTAAATGTTTTTGTATTTTTATAAGTCATAAATAATTAATTATAATTAATTAATTAATTTAAAATAAAATGTATTTTCTTTAAATGTGTTCATAAATTAACAAATATATGTATTATAGTTTTTATATAATTTTATAAGACCCTACATAATTTTTGAAATCATTATAAAATCACTTTTAATTTTAAAAACTGAATTTTTCAAGTAAATTATGATTTTAATTAAATATTAAATTAATAATATTTAGAAAATTATTTTTTAAAAATAGACTTCATATTTGGATTCTACACATTGAAAAATGGTTGGGGTGAATTTTTGGGATTTTTCTGAAATACTTGAATTTTTGGTGAATAGTAAAATACATTAATTTACCGTATAAATACATTATAATTTAAACCCACTATTCCTGGAATCACAAGTTATGTAAGCAACTAAATCTCGAACTCACATTCCCTATTTACTATTCTTGTTCATTGAAGACTCACCATTCCTTGTCTTAGGGGAAATTAATAAACTAATGAATTTTATATTAAGGAAACCCTTCTCCCCTCCACTATAAATACCACCCTTCACACCCTCATTTACACACACCTCTCAAGCCTGAAGCCTTGTCTAAACTCTACCCAAACATCTTCCCTAGCCCCTCCCCCAATTCCAATATCTTCTGGTCTCATAAAAATATCAATCTTAGGCCCCTTAAGGAGGATCTCAAGAGGAGGATTCAAGAGGTAATTTCTCTCCTTCTTTTCCTTTAAATTCCTTTCAATTTCAAGTTCTTATCCTATTCTATACCTACCTATATTCATCCAAATAGTATGGTAACTATGGTATCATACATATAATGGAATGTTATTATACTAGTGTGATATTATATCATCCAACCCCCTTCTCTTCTTCTTTTATTTTATTAAAGAGAACGTTGTTTGTGAGGTGTTAATTTATCACCTTCAAGAACGACATATTTTCTTCTTCCATTTCAACCTTAAAATCTGGTCATGAACCCATTTTTATGGTTTAACCAGAATATTTTATATGTATTATATTCTATTTAAAGTTCTGGAACTAACTTATGTACATATTACTAAGTGATAAAATAAAATAAGTTCATTGTGATCGAAAAAACTGCCCAATTTAACTCAAACAATCATCATTTAATTCTTATCTAATGATTCCTCCACATAATATATAATATAATAAATTATAAGATCATTTAAACTCATGTAATATAATTAATAACATGTAATATCTTTTCTATATGTTTATCCATGTTTTACACAATATTTCATTTAAGAATACGAGTGAACCACTCAAGAAAACCATAAAAATGAACATTCCCAAACAATGTTTTTAAACCCTATAACTCATAAAAAGGCCCATAAAATGACATAATGAAATCATAATTAACACTATTTATGTATAAAATGTTCTTTAATTTCTAGTTAATGAATATAATTTCATTATACAGGACAATAAAGAGAAGGAAGCATTTGGATACAAGGTAAGGGGAAATTCTCAAACCCAAATTTCATCCTTCGGGTTCTCCCTCTTTAAATCTTTTTTTTATATGGTTACTCCTTAAAAATAATTTAATCATCATTTTATTTTATTTTCTGGGATATACATGTTTTTCACTGGTGTTTATTTCAAACAAAATGTTTTTCAAAAGAACTCTTCTTTTAAGAACACACCTTTTACTTCTCATTCAAGGTTGACGATTCTTAAAACATGTATGTTATTCCCTCTTTATTTTGGGAACCCATTGTTTATGAATGTTTTCTTATGAGATGAAACCCATAACTTTTCATGGGTTATTTATGTTCATTTTTTATATATGTTCATTGTGGCATGCAATATAAATGATAATGTTATGATGTGACAGGTGCGCCTGGAATTATATAGCGCAATATGAATGTTTCAATGTGACGGGTGTGACCAGAATTATACAGAACTCTATTGCATTGAGTAAAGTGATGAATCTAATGAGTTAATGTAAAATTATGTGTGAACAATATGCTATCTTTGTTCACAATTATGTGTGGTAGTTAACCACTAAGACATGATGTTACATTTTTATGCATTTCCACATTTCAAGTCTTATATTTATGATTCCTATTATGTTCATGATCTTTTTCCTATATTATGATTATGCTCACCCATTTTTATATTGTTCTTATCCTCTTATCGGTCTTTTATCTCTCCCCTTTTGATGTATATCCTTAAGTGACTACATTTAATGAGGAGGGGTCAAGTGCCAATAATAAGCAAGAGAAGAAGAAATAAAAAAAAGTTTATGCTTGATGTTGTATTTGTTATGTATGGTCCTAGTTTTCCCAAGACACTAAACCTTCAGATCCTCTATGTGTAATACTATTATTTTATTTATCTTTAAAATGATTTAATAGTAATGTAAGAAAAGGTTGGGTAGCTATAGTTGGTATCAGAGGAAATGTTTAGTTAATTTGGGAATTAGGATTAGTGAACCCTAGAGAAAACCTCTAATATGAGACTAAGTACAAATTCACACACAAGAAGATTTACATAGGGATCCCATATGTTATGATTTTAGTATAAATTTATTAAATTAATAATTTATTCATTACTTTTTAACTTATGTTTTCTTCTAACCTTTTCTATTTTAGAAAATGGTGGGAACCAAGAGAAACTAGGCCAACAACTCTTACAAGGGACAATGAAATGATTGCCCAAACGACATCCCAAATGATTTGGGAGGTGGAGTTCAGAACTTCATGAAGATGATTACCCAACTATCTCTGGTTATGAAAAATAACCATAATAATGGGGAACATCCTCCTTCACCAAAGAGGGAGAAACTGGCTATCAAATGTTTTATGTGGCAATGACCACTGACGTTTAGTGGATCTTCCGATCCACTAGTTGCAGAATAGTGGGTCAACTCTATGAAGAAGATATTTTCTGTGCTTCCCTGTTCTGAGACGAAGAGGGGGAATCTAGCCATTTATCGTCTAAATAGAGAGTCTGATCAATAGTGGGATTTGATTAAGAACACCAAGCCAAGAGATAAAATTGAAGAGATGAAATGGGAAGAATTTAAGATAATGTTTCTTAACAAGTATTTCCCATGAAATCTTCGCACAAAGATTGAGAGAAAATTCATAGAGCTCAAGCAAAAATAAGGAGAATCTGTCACAAACTATAAAGCAAATTTCACAAGGATTTCAAGGTACTCTTTGGGTTTTTTTATCAACAATGATAGAAAAATTGATAGATTCTTTAGTGGATTAAAACCACACCTTAAAAAGTCTCTTGAAATTCGAGACTTTGGGAGTTATGAAGAAGTTGTTCGGTCTGCTCTTAAAGTAAAGATGGAGTTTTGAGAATGGTCCCATGACTATGGTGATAAGAAATGAAAGATGTAGTTTTAAGCTGGAGGATCTAATGATAAAGGTGGGAAGAAAACTTAACGACCCACATGCCAAAAATGTGAAAAGTTGCACCATGGTAACTGCCTCAAAGGGACAGGAAAATGCTTTAAGTGTGGGAAAGAAGGACACCATGCTCAAGAGTGTCGAAAATACATAAGAAGGAAGGATAATGTGGTAGAAGAAAAGAGAGAACCACCCATGGTTCAATGCTACAACTGTAGGGAGCTAGGGCACTATGAAAGACAGTGCACTAAACCTCGAGTTCTCAAGGGTAATCATCGTCAGAAGCCACCAAATCCAAAAGGAACAAGGGAAGGCTTATGACATCACTACTATATAAGTGAATCAAGATAATAAAGTCATATAGGGTACACTTCCTATTCACTCAAGAATGGAAAAAGTATTATTTGATTCTAGTTCTACGCATTCCTTTATATATTGCAAGTTTTCTAGAACTATAGAATCGAAGCCCCAAAACCTTGAAGTAGAGATATCTATAAAAACATCAAGTGGTGAAATCATTACAACCCATGTTTTTGAATCTTCTCTTGTTAGAATATGTGGGAAAATTATTTCGGAGAATCTCGTAATACTTCCCTTGGTGGAATTCGATGCTATAATGGGAATGGATTGGATCTTGTTATATAGAGAACATATCAACTATTGGGAAAAGGAAATATCTTTTCATATTCTAAACCATCCCATGATCCTCTACAAATTCAAGTAAGATCATGAATCTACTTTGAAAAATCCTTCATCCATGTGGGTGTTGATTCCCAATGAAGAAGCATAGCTCGCCCAAATGTTTTAGTCAAAGAAAGGTTCCAACCTTGTAGAAATGCCCATCGTGAGGGAATATGGTGATGTATTTCTTGAAGAGTTACCCAGAATTCCCCTAGATCGTGAGGTAGAGTTCTCAATAGAACTCATACCTGGAGCTAATCCTATCTCAAAGTGTCCCTATAGGATGGATCCAATCAAACCGGAGGAGTTAAAGAAGCATATGCAAGAGTGTCTGGACAAAGGGTTCATATACCCTAGTGCATCACCATGGGGTGTGCTAGTGCTCTTTGTGAAGAAGAAGGATGGAACAATGCGGCTATGTATCGATTATCAAGAACTCAACAAGATCACCATAAAGAACAAGTATCCTCTTCCAAGTATTGACGACTTGTTCGATTAGTTAAGAGGATCTCAATACTTCTAAAAGGTGGATCTTTGTTCTGGATATCATCAGCTAAAGCTGGGGAAGGAAGATATTCAGAAGATTGCCTTCCATACAAGGTATGGGCACTACGAGTTTTTGGTGATTCCCTTTAGACTTACTAATGCCTCTGAAATCTTTATGGATTTGATGAATAGATTCTTTAAACATTACCTTGACAAATTTGTGTTAGTGTTTATTGATGATATTCTTATCTACTCTAAGAGAAAGGAGGAACATGAAGAACATCTAAGACTTGTGTTAGTGACATTGAGAAAGGAGAAGTTTTATGCCAAGTTCAGTAAGTGTGACTTTTGGATGAATAAAGTCACGTTCTTGGGAAATGTGATCATACGTGAGGGAATATCTATGGATCCTTCAAAAACAAATGCGATTGAGGAATGGCCCAAGCCCTCTAGTGTCACAAAAATCCGTAGTTTTCTTGGATTAACTGGGTTCTACCGATGTTTTGTGAGAAACTTTTCATGATTGTCAAGCCCACTAACTAAGTTAACACGGAGAGGGGTAAAGTATGTCTGGATGAAAAAATGTGAGATAAGCTTCAAGGAGATAAAGAGAAGGTTGGTCAATGCACCAGTACTCACACTACCAAAAAGTGGATAAAGTTTTGTGATATACAGTGATACTTTAAAGAAAGTCTTGGGTTGTGAACTCATGCAAAATGATAATGTGATAGCCTACGCCTCATGACAACTGAAGATCCATGATCAGAACTACCCGACGCATGATATAGAGCTGGCAGCCATGATTTTTGCCTTAAAAATATGGCATCACTACCTTTATGGTGAGAAGTGTGACATATACACCGTCCACAAGATCCTAAAGTATATATTCACACAAAAGGAGCTCAACATGCATTAAAGAAGATGATTAGAGATAATCAAGTATTATGATTGCTCTATTCACTACCATCCTGGAAAGGAAAACAAAGTAAATGATACTCTAAGAAAAAAAGAACCTGCTACTCTATCCATGTTATAGATTGAGAAAGACCCTATCTTCTTGGATATGTAAAGGATGGATTTGGAAATCATAAGGGTAGGGGATATATACTACCTTTCCCAAATGATTGCACAACCATCCATCCAAGAGAAGATTAAGGAAGCACAAAGGGATGATGTTGAGATACAAAAGAGGGTGAATGTAGTAAAGTAAGGGAAGCTGTAAGAGTTCCATATCGATGATGATGGTGTTATTTGGTTTGGAATGCAACTTTATGTGCCTTCATCACCCAGGATAAAGAAGGAGATATTGGAAAATGCACATAGCTCAACTTTATCTATCCATCCTAGGAGTACCAAGATGTATTGTGATATATGAGAACACTTCTGGTGGGATAAAATGAAAAAGAATATTGCAGAATATATATCAAGGTGCTTGGTATGTCAACAAGTTAAAGCAGAGTGACAAAAGTCCAAAGGGATGATGCAGCCATTGCCTACACCCATGTGTAAATAGGAAAATGTTACTATGGACTTTGTCACGGGTCTCTCGAATACATCTAAGGGAAATAATGAAATATAGGTTGTGGTTGATCAACTCACCAAGACTGTGCATTTTATCACTATTCAGGAAGATCTCTCACTTGAATAACTTGCAAAAATATATTTGAAGGAAGTGGTGAGACTGCATGGTATTCCACTCTCAATTGTCTCTGACTATGATCCAAGGTTCACATCTAAATTCTAGAGGACCCTTCAACATGCTTTAAGTACTGAATTAAATTTCAGCATGACCTATCACCCCCAAACCGATGGCCAATTTGAAAGGACTATTCATACGCTTGAAGATATTCTAAGAGCCTGCTCTCTATAATTAAAAGGTGGATGGGATCAGCATTTCCCATTGGTTGAGTTCTCATACAACAATAACTTCCACTTGAGTATTCAGATGGCTCCAAATGAAGCTCTGTATGGAAACCAATGTAGAACTCCAACCTGTTGGGATGAAGTTGGAGAAAGAAAGCTACTTGGACCCGATCTTGTGCAAGAGATTACATAGAAGGATCAAGTCATCCAGAAACCCATAAAAGCTGCTCAAAGTTGGTAAAAGAGCTATGTTGACAATCATCTAAGGGACTTGGAGTTAGATGTTGGAGATAAATTCTTCCTTCAAATATCACCATAGAAGAGAGTCATGCGATTTGGAAAGAAAGGGAAGCCAAGACCAGGGTATATTGGCTCCTTTGAAATCCTTAACTGCATAGGATTCATGGCCTATCGGCTTGCACTTCCACCGAATATAGATCAAGTTCATGATGTGTTTCATGTATCAATCTTGAGGAAGTACATACTGGACCCCTCACATGTACTAAACTCAGAGGTGGTATAGATGGAAGATGATATCTCTTATGAGGAGTATCCAGTAAAGCTTCTGGACTAAAGATATAAGGTTCTATGAAAAAAGACAACCCACCTTGTCAAAGTGTTGCAGAGGAACCATAAGTTTGAATAATATACTTGGGAACCGGAAGTGGCGATGAAGGATAAGTACCCTCACCTGTTTATGTAAAATGAAATTTCAAGGGAAAAATTTCATAAGGGGGGAAGAATGTAACAACCCAAAGTTTTTAAATGGAAATTACCTTCTTATAAATATGTCATAAAATCACATGAAAACACAAAATAATGAACTACTAAGTTCTAAGTAACCTTTAAACATAAGTTTGTCACTTCTATGTTTGGAATTTTGAAAATTTGACAGACATGGTTGCAATCAGTATATTATTTGGGGTCCAATAAGAAAAACTTAATTTTTGGTGAGTAGTAAGCTACCCTTATGAATAGTTGTATGACCCTTATGAATATTAAATCTTCGAAAATAAGATTAATCTTACCCATGAATAATTAAATAAAATTTATGCATCTTAGAAAGTGAAAATTTGACTATAGTAAACGTTTTGGTATTTTTGTAAGTCATAAATAATTAATTAATTTAAAAGAAAATGTATTTTCTTTAAATGTGTTCATAAATTTAAAAATATATGTCTTCCATTTTTTATATAATTTTATAAGACTCTACGTAACTTTTGAAAGCATTATAAAACCAGTTTTAATTTTAAAAACTGTATTTTTCAAGTAAATTATGATTTCAATTAAATATTAAATTAATCATATTTAGAAAATTATTTTTGAAAAATGGACTTCATACTTGGATTCTAAATGTAGAAAAATAGTTCGGGTGAATTTTTGGAATTTTTCTGAAATACTTGAATTTTTGGGATTTTTCTAAAATACTTGAATTTTTAGTGAATAGTAAAATACATTAATTTACCATATAAATACATTATAATTTAAACCCACTATTCATAGAATCACAAGTGATGTAAGCACCCAAATCTTGAACTCACATTCCCTCTTTACTATTTTTGGTCATTGAGGACTCATTATTTCTTGTCTTAGGGGAAATTAATAAACTAATAAATTTTATATTAAGGAAACCCCGCTCCCATCGACTATAAATACCTCCCTTCACACCCTCATTTCCTCACACCTATCAAGCGTGAATCATTGTCTAAAATCTGCCCAAACATCTTCCTTATCCCCTCCCCCATGTCCAAGAGATTCTGGTATCATCAAAATATCAAGCTTAGGCCCCTTAAGGAGGATCTCAAGAGGAGGATTCAAGAGGTAATTTCTCTCATTATTTTCCTTTAAATTCCTTTCAATTTCAAGTTATTATCTTATTCTCTCCCTACATATATTCATCCAAATGGTATGGTAACTCTATTATCATACATATACTGTAATTTTATGATACTAGTGGGATATTATATCATCCAACCCCCTTCTCCTCTTCTTTTATTTTATTAAAGAGAATGTTGTTCGTGAGGTGTTAATTTATCACCTTCAAGAACGACATGTTTTCTTCTACCATTTCAACCTTCAAATCTGGTCATGAAACCATTTTTATGGTTGAACCATAATATGTTATATTTATTATGTTCTATTTGTAAGGGTTGGTGTCCTCAGAACCAACTTTTTTGTACTTTGATTACATGAATGTTCACTTATTATATATTGTTCATTGTTCTGCATGACTATAATATAATAATGTCCTGGAATATTTGTTGCATTAATAATGTCATAGTAGATCTCTGATATGATGGGAACCTTGAAATCCTATAACTATATTCTTAAATAAAGTTCTGCGGTTGTATGACATACTATGATAGGACACATAGTATACAGACCGTCATGTGTGAGTACTCGTAAGAAGACGAGACTCTCTCTCATGGAGTTCGCACTTGGTAATCTCCAAGATGGAAGATTATGAGAACAAACCCGCCATTAGTAATTCCGCATGTATTGGTGTCATCGGATATTGCTATCTGTGAGCGTGTGTAATGGTCCTTAGACTGGAAGATTATCATTAACTCATGTCATGACTCGCGCACTTAGATTTACTGACGAAAACCATCATGCATACAGTTGGCGGGAAGTAGGGTATGTTGGGTGCGTCACGAGTGACATGTTGTTAATGGATAAGTCGAGGAAGGATTTGTCCCTTCTATTTATGGAAGTTGATATCTCGACCCTTTGATTGAAATAGAACTGTCACATTAAATTCCATGGCCAGGGTGTAAACGATGAGTTTATTTCAGGTAGTCAAAGAATGACAGATCAAGCATATAGGTTTATGACACTTCCATGAAACCTGCTTGATGAGATATCGAGACAAAGGGATTAAATTACACAGTAAGCATTCGTATGAGGTGATACTTTAATGCGGCGTCAACTTCTTTCTCTTGGGTGCCTTGACCCATTGCTAGACAGTAATCTTGGACTTTAGGCAAGCCTGCCTAATGCCAATGAGAAAGAGGCCTAGAGGGTCACACACTAAGTGTATCCAAGTATCTCAAGTTGAATAAAGATTATTCCCGTACATGGTTTAATAATTATTCAAGGAAGCCTAAGTTGTTTTAAATAATGGAGGAAAAATAAAATAAAACAAGTACACGCCGTGTATTATTAAATGTACATGCCGTGTAGTTTTATTTTGAAAAGGAAACGAATAAATGAAAAAAAGATATACATGCCGTGTACATTTAATGTACATGCCGTGTACTTTTCAATGAAAAACAAGTACACGTCGTGTATTCATTATTACACTCCATGTAGTTTTTCCAGTCGGGATTT
The DNA here is from genome assembly GCA_963277665.1 of Viscum album. Lineage (NCBI taxonomy): Eukaryota > Viridiplantae > Streptophyta > Magnoliopsida > Santalales > Viscaceae > Viscum > Viscum album. The sequence continues at coordinate 1,393,309,673 of OY728139.1, read as the reverse complement.
TGAGGATATAATATCATTTTATTAAATGATATTTATTATAATCAGCGTGGGCGCATGTCAAGGAATTATTTATTCGACATGGGGGTTTTAAATAAAGAGTAAATGAAATAAATAAAACGTGTAACATGTTTATTTATTGTCATAACTCTATAACTCCACACACCCGATTATAAATATCCTCACAACCCCAACTCTTTTCCAACATAAGATAATCATTGTGCACAACATCTCTGGAGAATTCTTTCAAGGCCGAAAGAACCTCTTCCTCCAAGAACGCTCTCAAGACCGAGAGAGATCCTCTTCCATCGGATCAAGACGATCTAAGGCGGACAACTCAAGCAAAGGCTTCTCCATGCTAGCACCTGGAGAATCCTTTGGCGACGTCCAGAGATACGAGGTACACGTGTGGATCACCGCTAGAGGGAGTCTACACTTGACTTCTGCAACACAATGACGGATCACATCGACAACGTGATCAAGAACATCAACAAAGAAAGAACACCCAAAAGGTATTTATTTATAATTAATTAAATTAATTATAATCAACCTGTAACAATCCTTGTTTGTGGTTCCGGGACAAACCATCTTCTTTGACTTTTTCTGTGATTCGATCCGTGGAAACTGGCATTTATCGTCGCATTAATCCTGGATTGATCATCGGTAATGACAAAAAGCCAAGTGGGCACATCCACCCAAGCGCTTTCACTGAACCCAGAACCTTAAAATGGTATCAGAGCGAGGTTACAACGTTGATTATAGTTATTTAATTTTCATTGATAGTTTACGCATTCATATTTGAGTCAATTCAAAATAAATCATTCTATAAATCTAAATAAAGGAGATCTGTTCTTCCTCCATAATTTATCGATTCATTTCACATAAATGACCTTTTAATTTTAATTTTGATTAAAATAAAAACGAGGAACTCATCTGGAGGAGCCGCTCTTTCTTTCCATACAACACGGGATTACACGGCGTGTACTTAAAACTACACGCCGTGTACTTATGTTCAACGAACTGGCACTGGTCCACCAAACCACGCCATGTGAATTGATTATGCCTAAGTTTTAATGAAGCCGTGTTGACCAGAATTGAACGGTGCGTGGAAACTAGAATACACGGCGTGTATGTTGGAGCAACACGCCGTGTAGTCCGTTCCGACCCAGGTGAAACTGTGTACAAAGATAATCCGCGTACCGCGTACACGGGATCGCCAGGCCGGTTACCGTGTAACAAGGAAGTACACGCCGTGTATGATTCATCTACACGCCGTTTAATCCAAAATTTCCAAAGTACAGAAAACACGCCAAAGCCCCAGCGTGTACTTTTGATAAAGGGTGAAAAGAAAAATACATGCCGTGTAATTATAAACTACACGCCGTGTACATTCCAAAAATGGAATTTCACCAGGTTTCCTCCAATGTACAAAGACCCGTACAAGGAATATGGATGAGAAGAATCTCAAGGAAATTCAGAAAGGAATTTAAGATAAAGAATTGATTAATTATAAGATCATAATTAATTGAATTCGAGCGCATCTTATCTTAAATAAAAGAACGATTAAAAGAATTTGAATTCTAAATACGTATAAATGTTGTTGCATACTATGGATGATCATGAGCTAGACCAAAGACCTTTTGTATGTGTATGGTTTCATTTAAATTTATTTAATTTAAATTTGTTGGCCTGCGAGCCTTCTTCCAATAAAATGTAGGGCCCGCGTGCCCATGGTTTCTTTAATGTAATCCCATGTAATGGAGGATCTCCCGAGCCATAGGAGACGGTTCAAATCCCGAAGCTGAGGTGAAACCGACACAAGAAGATACAAAGGTGGACAGGTGGGAGCTGCAAAACACAAACCATCAGGTTCAAGGTGTTTTCCCTAGGTCAGGGTTAGCTTATCAAAACCACTAGATAAGCTAACCAAATAGAAGCTCATGATCATGCCATCTTATTTTATTTTTGTCTGATTGCATGGTTTATTTATTATGTATGTGTTGTCGCGATCACATAATTAATAAAATGAACAATCATGCAAAGATGGAATAAAATAAAAACCGGACTATGCGTAAACATTATCAGAACATGGTTAATCACTTAAGCAAGCATCACTTAATATTAACAAGAATGTGATAATTCAAAAATACGCATAAAGAATAAAATCCCTCAAATAGCATATTAAGTCAGACCAAGCCTTCCGTTACTTGATTAACGGAAAGACTCAATAAAACTATGTGTTTGACCAACCCTTGTTGGGACAATTACTTTTATAAAGGAATCCCTTATGAAAGGTTTCAGGTTGACTTAACCATATTACATCAAGAGAAGTAGCCCTTGCTAGACTTGATGTAATATTGGAGGCAAGAGTTGAGGAAATCCAAGTCAGGATTTTAGGATTGGGGAGTCCACTCAACAGATCAAGGAACTGTAAGCTCATAGTTGGCAAAGACCTGACTACCTAAATACCTTCAAATAGCTTGACCAACCCTTGTTGGGGTTATGCGAAGGGAAATACGGATCCTTGCCACTAGAATGTCAAAGAAACTAGACATTCCGAGTTCAATGGTGAGGGCCATTGGGACTTGATAAAATAGTGGTAGAATTAATTAATTCATTATTTCTCATAAATTGTAATCAAGAAAGTACTAATAAATCTGCTCTTTTAAATTATAGAATCAAGATGACAAACTCATCAACCACATTTTCTCTGCGATCAATACTGGATAAAGACAATATCCTCACCGGCAGTAACTTTCAGGAATGGTTTAGGCGCCTTCGGGTTATCCTACGCCATGAACGGAAGTTTTACATACTGGAGTCCTCACTTCCTGATTCTCCTTCCCCAGGGGCAAGTGATGATGATTTCCTAGTCTATGATCAACATTTGAACGATGCTCTTGACGTTCAATGTTTGATGCTGTCATCTATGTCTAGTGAGCTCATGAAGTCTCATGAAGACATGGATTCCTACAACATGCTCGAGCACCTCCGTGGTTTATACTAGGAGAGAGCAAGATAGGAAAGGTTTGAGATCTTCAAGGCTCTGTTTCAGAGCAATCTTGGAGAGGGTGCCCCAGCTGGGCCTCATGTAGTCAAGATCATTGGCTACATTGAGCGCTTGGAGGTTCTAGGGTTAAACTCCCTGAAGAACTGGGTACCGATCTCATTCTCGAATCACTCCCCCTGAGCTTCTCAAAATTTGTTGTTAATTTCAACATGAACAATATTGAGAAGTCTCTATCTGATCTTCTTATCCTTATTCGCCAAGTGGACAATGACATGAAGCGTGAAAATCCTTCTGTCCTTATGGTGAATAAAAGGAAAGGGAATGTGAAGAGATTTAAGACCAAAGCTTCTTCAAGGCCTTCCAAGAAAAGGAAGATCAAAGGGGAGGCAAAGGAACATGATGTTGTTTGTTTCGTATGTGGCAAGAAGGGCCACTGGAAGAAAAACTGCACCCAGCCAAGGAAGTAAGGGGAAGTTTTAGGTGCATTTGTTATCGAATGAAATCTATTTGTTTCTACTAATTGGGTATTAGATACTGCCTGTGGTGCTCACACATGTATCCAAATACAGGAACCAAGTAGATTCAGGAAGATTGATCGAGGGGAGGTAGATCTACGAGCAGCCAACGCAGCCAGACTCACTGCTGTAGCTGTCGGAGACTACCACCTCACATTGACTACTGGCATGGTCTTGGTTTTTAAAGGTTGTTATTATGTGCCTTCTGTTACTAAAAACATTATTTTAGTATCCAAATTAGATACTGATGGATTCATATTCAAGTTAGGAAATGAATGTTGATACTTTTATAAAGATAACATTTGTTTTGGTAGGGCTCATTTATATAACGACCTTTATGTATTAGACTACACAAACCAAGTAATGTAAATCGATAACAAAGTTAATTCACATGACTCATACCACACCCAACTTTGGCATCACTGGCTAGGTCATGTCAATGAGAAATGTTTCAAAAAATTACATCAAGATGGGTATTTAGATTCTTTCGAACAAAAACCACTTGGTGTATGTCATGCGTGTCTACAAGGAAAAATGACCAAAGCCCCATTTAGTGGGAAAGGTGAAAGAGCTAAAGATCTTCTAGAATTAGTTCACATAGATGTGTGTGGAACATTTCCATTTGAAGAAAGGGGTGGGTTCTCGTACTTCATAACTTTTACTGATGATTTTAGTAGATATGGATATATCTACTTAATGAGGTATAAGTCAGATTCTTTTGATCGGTTCAAAGAATACAAGAATGAAGTTGAGAACCAGCTTGGTAAGAAGATTAAGAAACTCCGCTCAGACAGAGGAGGAGAATATCTTAATCAGGACTTCATTGATTTCTTACAGGAGTTTGGGATTCTATCTCAACTCACTCCTCCTTACACACCGCAGTGGAATGGTGTAAGTGAAAGGAGGAACCGCACCCTGTTGGACATGGTGAGGTCAATGATGAGTCATGCAAGTCTTCCATTATCCTTTTGGGGATATTCATTACAAATAGCAGCGCACATACTAAACCAAGTACCAACTAAATTGATAAATGGTATTCCATACGAGTTATGGAGTGGTCACAAAGCCATGTTATCGAATTTACATGTGTGGGGTAGCGAAGCATTTATTAAGGCCTCTTCAGGTAACAAACTTACACCCCGAGGCACAAAGTTTATCTTTATAGGATATCCCAAGGAAACAAAGGGATATTACCTATACAACCCCTCAGACAAAAAGGTTATAGTGGCAAGACATGCCATATTCCTTGAGAGGGAGCACATCTCCAAAAGAGATAGTGGGAGCGAGATATACTTTGATGAAGTTGAGGCTCAAGATACACATGAGTTGGTACAAGAACATATTCCACAAAGCCCTATAGAAGAACAATCTGTTCCAGAGACACAAGAACTGCGTAGGAGCACGAGAGAGGTGAGAGAACCAGAACGATATGGTTTTCTTGTCACCGAGGATGGTGACTCATTATTGGTGGACAATGATGATCCTCTTACCTACAAGAAAGCAGTTGAAGGCATAGACGTTGCCAACTGGCAAGAAGCCATGAATTATGAAATGGATTCCATGTACCAAAACCAAGTTTGGATTTTGGTAGATCCTCCAGTTGATGTAAATCCTATTGGTAATAAATGGGAATTCAAAAAGAAACTGGACATAGAGGGGAAAGTCAGCACCTATAAGGCATGACTGGTTGCAAAAGGTTTTAGACAACATCAAGGAATTGACTATGATGAAACCTTTTCACCGGTTGCGATGCTGAAATCCATCAGAATCCTATTGGCCATTGTTGCTTACCATGACTATGAAATTTGGCAAATGGATGTCAAAACAGCTTTCCTTAACAGGAACCTCCAGGAAGATGTCTACATGACACATCCTGAAGGGTTTGTGACTCCAAAGGATGCCAACAAGGTATGCAAGTTGCAGAAATCCATTTATGGATTAAAGAAAGCATCAAGGTCATGAAACATTCATTTTGATGAAGCTGTTACAAAATTTGGCTTTGTTAAGAATAAATGTGATCCTTGTGTCTACAAAAGGTTTAGTGGAAGTGCAGTCGTTTTCCTAATAGTATATGTTGATGATATATTGCTAATTGGAAACGAAGTACCTGTCTTATAGTTAGTTAAGGCATGGTTACATAAATGCTTCTCCATGAAAGACTTGGGAGAGGCGGCATATATTCTTGGGATTAAGATTCATCGTGATAGATCCAAGATAATGCTGGGCCTGAGTCAAAGTACATACATTGACAAGATACTGAAGAGATTTAGTATGGAACCGTCCAAGAGGGGATTGTTGCCAATGTCACATGGCATTCATCTTTCTAAGAAAATGTGTCCTTAGACACATGAGGAAAGAAAGAGGATGGAAAGTATCCCTTACGCATCCACGATTAGGTCAGTCATGTATGCTATGCTATGTACGAGGCTAGATGTTGCTTACGCATTAAGTGCGGTAGGAAGATATCAAGCTGATCTAGGAGACCGCCATTGGATGGTAGTCAAGACTATCTTTAAGTATCTGAGGCGTACTAAGGATATGTTCCTCGTTTATGGAGGAGATGAGAAACTAGTCATCAGAGGACATGTAGATGCTAGTTTCTAGACTGATCAAGATGACATGAAGTCGTAGACTGGATACATCTTTAGTTTGAATGGAGGTGCAGTGAGTTGGAATAGCTCAAAACAAAGTATGGTGGCAAATTCTACAGCGGAGTTTGAGTATATCACAGCTTCTGAAGCAGCTAAAGAATCAGTATGGATGCGAAGCTTTGTCCAAGAACTGGATGTTGTACCGAGCAGTAAAGATCCTATCACACTCTATTGTGATAATACTGCAGCGGTGGCACTTGCAAAAGAGCCAAGGTCACATCAGCGGAAAAAGCACATAATTCGGAAGTATCATATCTTGAGGGATTTTTCTCAGAGAGGTGAAGTTGTAGTGAGTAGTATTTCCACAAAAGACAACGTGGCATACCCATTGACTAAAGCCTTGACTCAGCAGAAACATGATCATCATGTGAGGTCTAGCGGACTAAAAGTCGTAGGCAGTTGGCTCTAGTCCAAGTGGGAGTTTGTAAGGGTTGGTGTCCTTAGAACCAACTGTTTTGAACTTTGATTACATGAATGTTCACTTATTATATATTTTTCATTGTTCTTAATGACTATAATATAATAATGTAATGGAATATTTGTTACATTAATAAGGTTATAGCAGATCCCCACTATGATGAGAACCTTGAAATGCTATAACAATATTCTTAAATAAAGTTTTGCAGTTGGATGAAATACTATGATAGGACACATAGTATACAGACCGTCATGTGCGAGTACTCGTAAGAAGACGAGAATCTCTCTCATGGAGTTCGCACTTGGTAATCTCCAAGATGGGAGATTATGAGAACAGACCTGCCAGTAGTAATTCCGCATGTCTTGGTGTCATCGGATATTGCTATCTACGAGCATGTGTAATGGTCCTTAGACTGGAATATTATCATTAACTCATGTCATGACTCGCACACTTAGATTTACTGACGAAAACCATCATGCAGAAAGTTGGCGGGAAGTAGGGTACGTTGGGTGCGTCACAAGTGACATGTTGTTAATGGATAAGTCGAGGAAGGATTTGTCCCTTCCATTTATGGAAGTTTATATCTTGGCCCTTTGATTGAAATAGAACTGTCGCATTAAATTCCATGGCCATGGTGTAAACAATGAGTTAATTTTCAGGTAGTCAAAGAACGACAGATCAAGCATTTAAGTTTATGACACTGCCATGAAACCTGCTTGATGAGATATCGAGAAAAAGGGATTAAATTACACAGTAAGCGTTCATATGAGGTGATACATCAATGCAGAGTCAACTTCTTTCTCTTGGGTTCCTTGACCCATTGCTAGACAGTAATCTTGGACTTTAGGCAAGCCTGCCTAATGCCAACGAGAAAGAGGCCTAGAGGGTCACACACTAAGTGTATCCAAGTATCTCAAGTTGAATAAAGATTATCCCCGTACGTGGTTTAATAATTATTCAATGAAGCCTAAGTTGTTTTAAATGATGGAGGAAAAATAAAATAAAACAAGTACACACCGTGTATTATTAAATGTACACGCCGTGTAGTTTTATTTTGAAAAGGAAATGAATAAATGAAAAAAAGATATACACGCTGTGTACATTTAATGTACACACTGTGTAGTTTTCAATGAAAAACAAGTACACGCCGTGTATTTATTATTACACGCTGTGTAGTTTTTCCAGTCGGTATTTTGAAGATATAATATCATTTTATTAAATGATATTTATTATAATCAGCATGGGCGCATGTCAAGGAATTATTTATTCGACATGGGGGTTTTAAATAAAGAGTCAAAGAAATAAATAAAACACGTAACGTGTTTATTTATTGTCATAACTCTATAACCCCACACACCCGATTATAAATATCCTCACAACCCCAACTCTTTTCCAACACAAGAGAATCGTTTTGCACAACATCTCTGGAGAATTATTTCAAGGACCAAAGAACCTCTTCCTCCAAGAACGCTCTCAAGATCGAGAGAGATCCTCTTCCCTTGGATCAAGACGATCTAAGGTGGACAACGCAAGAAAAGGCTTCTCCACGCTAGCACCCGGAGAATCCTTTGGCGACGTCCATAGATACGGGGTACACGTGTGGATCACCACTAGAGGGAGTCTACACTTGACTTCTGCGACACAACGACGGATCACATCGACAATGTGATCAAGAACATCAATGAAGAAAGAACGCCCAAAAGGTATTTATTTATAATTAATTAAATTAATTATAATCAACCTGTAACGATCCTTATTTGTGGTTCCGGGACAAACCATCTTCTTTGTCTTTTTCTGTGATTCGATCCGTGGAGACTGGCGTTTATCGTCGTATTGATCCCCGATTGATCATTGCTAATGACAAAAAGACAAGTGGACACATCCACCCACACGCTTCTGCTGCACCCGGAACCTTCACTATTTAAAGTTTTGAAACTAAATTATGTACATATTACTAAGTGATAAAATAAAATAAGTTCATTGTGATCGAAAAACCACCCAATTTAACTCAAACAATCATCATTTAATTATTATCTAATGATTCCTCCGCATAGTATATAATATAATCAATTATAAGATCATTTAAAATCCTGGAATATAATTACTAACATGTTATATAATTTCTGAATGTTTATCCATTTTCTACACAAACTTTCATTTAATAATATGAGTGAACCACTCAAGAAAACCATAAAAACAAACATTCTCGAACAATGTTTTTAAAAACTATAACTCATCAAAAGGCCCATAAAATGACATAATGAAACCAGAATGAACCCTATTCATGTATAAAAGGTTCTTTAATTTCTAATTAATGAATATAATGTCATTATACAGGACAATAAAGAGAAGGAATCATTTGGATACAAAGTAAGGGGAAATTCTCGAACCCAAATTTCATCCTTCGGGTTCTCCCTCTTTCACTCTTTTTTTGATATGGTTATTCCTTAAAAATCATTTTTTCATCATTTTCTTTCCTTTTATAGGATATACATGTTTTTCACTGGTGTTTGTGTCAAACAAAATGTTTTCCAAAAGAACTCTTCTTTTAAGAACACACCTTTTACCTCTCATTTAAGGTTGACGATTCTTGAAACATGTATGTTATTCCTTATTTATTTTGGGAACCCATTTTTTATGAATTTGTTCTTATTAGATTAAACCCATACCTTTTCATGGGTTATTTATGTTTATTTTTGATATATGTTAATTGTGGCATGCATGATAAATGATAATGTTATGATGTGACGGATGTGTCCAGAATTATATAGCACAATATGAATGTTTCAATGTGACGTGTGCACCTGGAATTATACAACACTCCATTACATTGGGTAAAGTGATGAATCTCATGAGTTAATGTGAAATTATGTGTGAACAATATGCTATATTTGTTCACATTTATGTGTGGTAGTTAACCACTAAGACATGATGTTACATTTTTATGAATTTCCACATTTCAAGTCTTATATTTATGCTTCCTCTTATGTTCATGATCATTTTCCTATGTTATGATTATGCTCACCCATTTTTATATTGTTCTTATCCTTTTACTTGTCTTTTATCTCACCCCCTTTTATGTATATCCTCAGGTGACTACATGTAATGAGGAGGGGTCAAGTGCCAATAAGAAACTAGAGAAGAAGAAATAAAAAAAAGTTTATGCTCGATGATGTATTTGTTATTTATAGTCCTAGTTTTCCCAAGAAAATAAAACTTCGGATCCTCTATGTGTAGTACTATTATGTTTTTTATATTTAAAATGATTTAATAGTAATGTAAGAAAAGGCTGGGTCACTATAAATACCCATTTGCAACCAACGAGCTTCACATTAACAAACGCATTGACCAGAACCCAAACTTGGTTCTGATACATGGAGTCCATTCAGAATTCATAGATTTTTTCCATTTTATAGATTCTGAGATCTTTACTGCCTCCTTTTAGGATATAGGTTCATCATTGTCAACCAATAATGAGTCACCATCTTTGGTGACTAGAAAACCATATCTCTCTAGTTCTCTTACCTCTCTTATGATCCTACATAGTTCTTGTGTTTTATAAACTAATTCTTCCACAGGGACCTATGGAACCTTTTACTGCTCCAACTCTTGTCTATCTTGAGAATCAACTTCATCAAAGTCAATATTTCTCCCACTATGCTTTTTGATGACATTCTCCCTCTCAAGAAAGATGTATTGTCTAGAAACAATCACTTTCTTGACTGAGGGGTTATATAGGTAGTATCCTTTTATTTTCTTAGGATGACCTATAAAGATACACTTTATTCCCTAGGGTGATATTTTGTTTCCTAAGAAGGCCTTAACAAATTCCTTAAAACCCTATAAACATGTGTGCAACAAAAAAGGTTTATTTCCACTTCATAACTTGAAGGGAATTCTGTTTTCTGCCTTAGTTGGAACTCAACTTAATGTTTATTCTATAGTTTGTAATGCATATCCCCAAATGGATAATGGAAGATATGTATTACTCATAATTAACCTTACCATGTCTAACAAGTTATGGTTCCTCCTTTAACTAACACCATTCCATTTTTGTGTATAAGGTAGATTGAGTTGATATAGAATCCCAAACTCCCATAGAATGTTGATGAACTCTTGGTTAAGATATTTTCCACCTCGATCTGATCGAAGTTTATTTATCTTCTTATTAAGTTGTTCTCTGCTTCATTCTTGAATTCCTTGAATTCATCAAAGGACTCAAACTTATGCCTCATCAAGTAGACATAGCCATATCTACTCAAGTTATCAGTAAAAGTTATGAATTAAGAATATCCACCTCTAGCCTCTACTATAAATGGTCCACACACATCAGTGTGTACTAATCCTAGAAGATTTGTGGCCCTTTCACCCTATCCACCAAATGTTAGTTTGGTTATTTTTCTTTATAAACAAGCATGAAATATATCAAGTGTTTTTAGCTCAAATGAGTCTAAATAACCATCTTGACAGAGATTTTTCAAACACTTCTCCTTTACATGACCAAGATAGTGATGTCAAAGCTAGGTGTTATATGAGTCATGTGAACATGATTCGTTATCAATTTCTAATACTTGGTTTTCATTATTTAATATATAAGACCATTATTTAAATGTTCCATACCATAACATATGTTTTCCTTATAAAATAAACAAATTTTATTTCCAAAATTGAAAATAAACCCATTTTAATCTAAGAATGATACAGAAATTATGTTCTTGGTAACTGTAGGTACATAATAACAATATTTCAAAACCAAAATCATTACCATTGGAAATGAAAGTAGGTAGTCACCAATGTCAAGAGCAGACATCCTTACACCATTGGTCGGTCTCAGATCCACCTCTTCTCTGGAAATCCTTTAGAATCTACTTGGTTCCTGCATTTGGATATATATTTGAGCCCCACAAGATATATCTAATACCCAATGTGTAGATTTGAAAGACAAAACTTGATAAAGAACGCACATTTAGCTTCCCCAATATTCTGGGCGAAGTTACTATTCTAGTGTCCTGGCTTGACACATGAAAAACACACTACCACCTTTTCCTTTCCTTACCTTTGGATCATCCTCTTCTTGGAAGGATGGTGCTCGAGAGCATTATACTATTTATAGGTCTTGGGCCCCTTTGTCTTTTTCTTCATTTTCTTATTCACCATAAGTACCATGATTTTGTCACATCCCATGTCCTTATCCACTTGGTGAATTAAAGTAAGAAGTTTTGAAAGACTCTTATCATTATTTCTCATATTGTAATTAATAATAAAAATGGAGAAGGTCTTGGGAAGTAATGACAACATAATATGTGTATGAAACTTATCCAAGAATTTAATCCTTTAGATGTCTAAGCATTCAATGCATCTTTTTATCTTGACTATATGAGGCCCAGCTAGTACAGACACTCCAAGATTAGTTGTAAATAAAGTAATGGAGATATTGTACCTCTATTGTCTCACCTTCTATTGATAGAGATCCCGAAGGTGAGAAATCATGTTATAGGCATCCATATCCTCATGTTGCTTCAAAAGCTCATTAAACATGGATGATAACATGAAACATTGAGATTCATATGTTTCTCATAGAGAGATGAGAATTGTTGAGCCAAAAAATTTCTCTCTCGAATCCTCTTCTCTCCCATCTCAAGAATGAGAGACGTTATTCAAGATCGAAGAACAAGCGATAAAGAACGACCAACACAAGACACTTGCTTCACCGCGATAGCACTCAGAGAATGAGCGGTGTCGATCGAAGGCCATCGGAGCACGTGTGGATCACCGCTAGAGGGATTCTAGTTTTGATCCTTACAAGCGCAATGAGATAATCTGGAAGGGTCATTCTGGATGATCAACATAATCAACGAAGAAAAATACCAAAGATCCAGGTATTATTTTTCTTTGTGAAATTAATTAAATTAATTATAAACATGATGTGAAAGATCATATCTAAAGGTTTCAGGCCTCTTTCTTCTTTATCTAAATCTTTGATTATATTTCGTGGAGACTGGTGTTCATCATCATATTGATCCCAAAATAATCATTGATCATGGTAAAAATCAAAGTTGGGTGTCGTCCCAACCACACTTCCGCTGCACCTAGAACCTTCATTCATCACTTGCCTCATTACCAGATGCTTTGGCAAAAGCTTCTTCCAGAACATATAATTTCCTTTCATAGTGAAGGATGACACTATAGGTGCCTTTTCCATTCTTGTAAATTTGTGCAGGTGAGAAGGTTGTCCTTCTCAAGTATGGATTGCAATGATATGTTTGATGTCATTTTTTTATTATTTCTAAAAATAAGATAAGCATAATTTTAGTAATTTATCTGATAAAATTTAGATAAATAAATAAATGTTATATTTATTAGTCTCCCACCATTTTATCAAAACCCAATAACCATCACTATTGGCTTTGGAATATCCTGTTACTTGGACATCCTAGTGGAAAGGGTCCATATTCCCCTTCTCATTACCCCAACATTGGTTGGTCAAGAAACTAGAATGGTTTTAGGTAGGTATTTCAAATGTCAACTACATTAACTCATAATTCATTGATCTGCTAAGTGGACCCCCCAATCCTGAAATCCTTAAATTGGATTTCCTTAACCTTTGCCTCTCATTTACACCAAGTCATGCTTTGGCAGTCAACCCTTGACGTGAACTAAGTTAATTCAACCCAAAAATTCAAGTTATAATTCCCCAATAATTGAAAGCACCCCATATTTGGTTGGTCAAGCACTTTGAATGATGGTTTGATTTTAACTGAAGTAGTGGAAGACGATACCAACTTAATGTATATAATTGAGGGATTTTATCCTTTTATGCATAAATTGTCAATTATTATCTATATAAAGTTCTTTTTAATATTAAGTGGGTTTACTTAAGTGATTAATCATGTCTTATATAATATTTACACATAACCCATTTTATTTTAGTTATATATTACATGCTCATTAATTCATTAATTATGTGATCACAACAAAAACATCCATAATCAAATAACCATGAAACATGACTAAAATAAAATAATAAAGTGGTATGATCATGATCTTTAATAATGGTTATTTTATCTAGCGGTTGATAAACTAATCGTTGACCAATGGGAAAAACACCTTGAACTGATTAAGGTTCATGTTACAGCTTTCCACCTATCCACCTATGTATCTCATTGAATTAGTTTCGCCTCAACTTCAACTTGAACTTCCTCCACTATCTTGGGAGATTAATCCATTACATATACTTTTACTCACATGCAAGTGAGGGAAAAGGGTTTACATATAAGAAACAATGGGAATGTAGACCCTATATAATAAGAGGAGAGAAGGCATGCATGCCAAAAATTTAATTTAATAATAAATTAAATGAATCCAATTGCATACAAAGGCCTAATCTATGCTCATGATCATTCATATGCATGCAACAAGTTACACATTTAATAAAAATAGTATTCAATTATTAATCATTCTTATTTACGATAAATCACGCTCGAATAAATCAATTATTTTATCTTAATTCTTATCTTAATTTCCTTGAGATTCTCATCCATTATAATTTTAAATAAATTAAATAAATTCATTTAAAAATAATTGTGTACATAAATGTACCTTCGAGGCAACATGGTGAGTACTCGTCTGAATCTACCCAACATATATTATACACGTATATAGTTTAATTTTTGTGACATATGGCATACACGACTTATCATGTACTTTCATGACGTGTACTATTAAATGAATTACATGATTTTTCAGTCATGTGTTATGCTTCATTGCACGTAGTGTAACAACTATAATATGACTCATACATGATAACAGATATGAACATTACACATATATTAATGAAACACACACACACACACACACACATACACACACACACACATATATATTAAAAATCATCACATGGTGTGTCCTATCAATTTAATGACCACACACAAGAACATGTCTCAAGGTTTACGTAATACAATAAATAAATTTTAAATCTGTGTAATTTGGTATAAGTACATGGTGTGTACAAGCGAGCTATACATCGTGTACATCTCTCACTTTTTATTTGAGGTACACACCTAGGGACTCGGCATGTAAATCATACCTCAGAAATTGGAGTGCACGGTGTGCATCATGTACTACACGGTGTGTTAACTCCGAGTTACATAGTCACCCGTCAGGTAGGTCGTGTATGGAATACATAGCCCGTATGTGACTCAAAGGGACCCCACACCGTGTACGTGGGCTACACGGCGTGTAATTAAGCTGACTGTGTGCCAGGCTAGCCCAGTAAACACTTGGTGTAATAATTAACTACATTGTGTGTCATCAATGCACACAGATTGAGTAATTGTTGAATTAACTTTTGGTTCATTGAACATAAGTACATAGCGTGTAACTCTGGTTACACGGCGTGTACTCCTGTGTTGTCTGACCATAATCTTTGGCACCTCTGAATGAGTTTCTCGATTTTATTTTAATTATAAAACTAATCGTTTCAATTAGATCTATGAGAAACAAAGGAGGAGGAAGAATATCTCACAATTCAAATTAAAAGAAAGATTAAACATGAATTGAAAAACAAAATTACAAATGCATAAATCACCAATTATCTTTAAATAATTATAAATAATTATGTGACCACTTTGATACCACTTTGATACCACTTATAGGTTCCGAGCGCAACAGAAGCGTGCGATGGGTGGTGCCCAACATTTCTTTTTGTCATGTTCAATGATCAATATGAGATCTACATGATGATAAATGTCAGGTTCAACATAATTGAATCAAAGAATATAGATAAGGGTAATCACTTTAGAACTAGAGGGAGGATCTATCACATATTATTTATAATTAATTTAATTAAATAAAGAATTACATTTGTTGGAATTCTTTCTTATTTGATGGATCTAGTAACAGATCTGCGATGCACCATCATTGCGTTGTAGGAATCAAGTACGAATTCCATCTAGCAGTGATTCACACATGTTCCACGAATATCCAGACATTGCTAAAAGAATATTCAGGGGCTAGCATGACAAATCTTTTCACTTGCGTCGTCCGCCTTTGATCGCTATGAGAATCACTTCCAAAGTGTTCTTCTTTATTTGGTGGAGGAAGATTGGTCTTCGTTCATAGGATCATTCTTGGAGAAGAGAGTTCTCTAGGGCTTGAGAGGATTCTCCAAAATTGTTGTGCACAACACCAACAAAATGAATTGGTGTATTGAGAAAATAACATAACTGAATTTATATATCACTAGGGTTAAAATAAAATAATTGCACAAGTGGCCTTGATTATTTATTTAATCCTAACGAAAACTCCATGTCAAATAATAATAATAATATTATTATTTCTTGACATGCGCTTAACTTGAGAATTAAAATTAAATATTATTTAATCAAATAATATTCAATATTTATTATTTTCTCACTGGACCATTTAAACTCAATCTTTCATTCCTCCGCACTATTTATCGGGCCTTAAATAATGACTATTTATTTATTAAATAAATATCACTACATTATTTTTCAATAAATAAATAAATATTTATTAAATATTCCGCTCACATTATATTCTCTCTAATAACTAATAACAGAATATATGTGATCAATAAAACATTAATAATTATTAAACCACGTGTGGGGATGATATTTATTCAACTTGTTAAATAATAGATAATAATATATTATTTAACTAAGATTCTAGATACACTCAATGTATGTGACTCTATAGGCCTCTTTCTCAGTGGTATTAGGTGAAGCAGCCTTGTCACACCCCAACCTCAGACTCTTTTATTTTATTCTTCTCGGGGTCTCACATTGTTGGACATGTTTAAACTCAATCTGTCATTCCTCCACACTATTTATCGGGCCTTAAATAATGACTATTTATTTATTAAATAAATATCACTACATTATTTTTCAATAAATAAATATATATTTATTAAATATTCGGCTCACATTATATTCTCTCTAATAACTAATAACAGAATATATATGATCAATCAAACATTAATAATTATCAAACCACGTGTGGGGATAATATTTATTCAACTTGTTAAATAATAGATAATAATATATTATTTAACTAAGATTCTAGATACACTCAATGTGTGTGACTCTATAGGCCTCTTTCTCAGTGGTATTAGGTGAAGCAGCCTTGTCACACCCCAACCTCAGACTCTTTTATTTTATTCTTCTCGGGGTCTCACATTTTTGGACATGTTGAGTTTGGGGTCCCGATTTAAATTTTTTGAAGTTTAATAATTTTTATGGGTTTCAGACTGGTGCGTGGGCACCACATGGTTGGCGGTGACTATGTGGTCGGCCCAGGTGCTCGTGCTACTATCTAATGTTTAAAATAAAAAAAATTATAAAAATAAAATGGGTTAAACGTTTGCGCCCTAATAATGATATTATTATTATGTAGATATTGTTACTATTATTATTGGAAGTGTTATTATTGTCATTAATATTTTTTTAATATTAAATGGTTGTTAAAAGTGTTCTTAATATTTTTATGAGTAAATCATTATTTATGGCGTGATTATTCAAAAATGAGCTTTTATTATTGTTATTAAGAAAATTATAAATTTTGTTATGATTATATAATTATTAATATTCTTATAAATATTGTCATTAGAAATATGGTTATTAGTATTATTAAAGTGGTTAATATTATTATTATAATTATTATTCTTATTATAATTATTAAAATTAACATAATTATTCTTCTTATTTTTATTATTATTAATAGTATAATTCTATTAAGCAAAAAAAAAAAAAAATGAAACCCTGGGGGGGGGGGGGGGGGCGTCGCCCCCCCCTTCTCTGAATCGCGGCACAACACCCCCCCATGGGGTTTTCCTGCGCGACGACCCTGCACCTTGGTCGGTGCTCCAGCCACTCCCCTATGGCCCTCTCCTTCTCGTTCGGTGCGGCCCCTACCCCACTCTTCTCCCCTATGTGAGGCACACCAGGAAACCCCATGGCACGACGCACCTCTCCACTGCAACCCTAGGCGATGTCGAGCTCCCTCCTTCATGGTCAGACCCTATGACGACCTCCCTAGTGTGCGGAGCACCTCCGGCTACCCTCACTCTTACTCTTTTAGCCTCCTACACCCTCACTGCAGGTATGTTCCTCATCGTTGGTTGGTTTCTTCCGTTGGTGGGTTATCAGATTTGGGTTTAGCATGGAGTTTGGTTCGGGTTTGATGTTTTTGGGTTGATGTCTAGGTTGTAGTGTTCAATCTGAATTTATTGCAGTGCGTCTTGCAAGAAATTGGAGTTGCGCACCAATTTTGTGAAGTTTATCTACACCGAGGTAGATGGTTCCACATGTAATTATTGTTTGGAAAGTTAATTTGTGAGTTTTATTAATTTAGCATGTCTATTTATTAGTTTGTGCGCTGTAGATTTGGTTTTGTTTGAGGTTTAATAACAATTTGATTGGTTAGTAGAATGTTTATACTATATGTGTGCAATTTTTAGTGAAAAAACATGTTGAGCTGTTTACTAGTATCTTATAAATTGTGTAGTTTGAGTTTTGGTGTAGTGTCGATATGCGTTTTTTCATAAAGGAAGATTTGGGTGGATTTTTGGTGTTTAATTTCATGTGACATGTTTTAAAACTATTTAATAATTTTTTAGTGGTCTGTCTAATAATGAAAATTCCTCCTTTGACTGTGAAATTGTTTTAATTGATTGTGTGGTGACGCAAATTAGATTTTGAAAGGTTTTTGGTGTATGTTTGGCTTGAAAATTGGTTCTCAATATGTATTTGGGTGTGTTGTTGCTTTAAGACTTGTTATGCCTTTTTAGGATGTTTTAAAAAAAATGTGTAAATGGTTTATTTAAGTTGTATAAATGATACAAATCATGTTTTTCCATTGTTATGACGTGCGGATGGTTTTAAAGTGGTGCTTTGATATGAAATCTGGTGAGTTTTTAGAGTAAATTTTGTGGTTATGATTTGGAGGTGTTTCATAAATTGTTTTATTAATTTGTTCAATTACATGTGTGGTGTGAAATTGGTCTTCAAAAAGATTAAGTGTGTGTTTGATTTTTAAAGTGGATTTTCCTACTTTAAATTGAGTGTATTATTGGTGAAAATCCTTGCTATGTTATTTTGAAATGTTTTGTGGATTGTTTATGTGTTTAATTGTTTTATTAAATTATATGTGTCATGCGTTGGACCCCGCTGCGATGCTTTTGGGATGCGGGTGTCGAGATTTACTACATGTACATGCATAGGGTAAGGCATATATATATATATGCCCTCTTTGTATATATTCCATCATGTCATAGGGAATATGTGCGATGAAACTAGGGGTATATATATATGTATGTATAAATGCATGTGTGTGTATACGCTAAGTGTCAGTTCGAGTGGTCGTCGTCAAATAGTGACATGCTTGAGGTAGGTCCCCTATGCCTATGCCTTTAATTTGAATTTTATAATTGCTTTCTTTTTTTAAAAATATGTTTTAAATTTATGCTATATACACATGCTATGAAATCTGGTTGCAGTTGCTATAAATGATTATTTCTTTGTTTTGGAAATTGAAAAGTATTTCTAATACCATTGGTCTTAAGTGACTTTCCTTGAAAATTGATTTCCTAAGTGGTTTTGAATTGGTAATAAGTATTTCCAAAGGTGTTTGGACTTTCGGTCGGTTAGTTGTGAAAAGTGTCCCCTTTATGTAATTAAGCCCGTTTGGCACCTTAAGAATGTTTTATGAAAGAGAAAAACCTCTCTTGAGGCACGCCCCCTTGGTTTTAGAAAATGATTTGTATGTAGAATGTGTTATTATGTGCCTAATGTTGAGGCTTATGCATTGTGTGACGTGAAAGATGGAGAATGCGCTTAAGGAGGGAGAACGGTGGTGAGAGGTTGAATGAGTTTTGGATAAAGAAAGTGTTATGTACATATATGTTTGCTTAATAAAGAAAACTCACCACCAATTGAAATAGAGCACAATGGGAAACCTGGATATCTAGGTGGGTGGACAAGGACTAGTACGCTAGATGACACGGTAGGGGTTTGTCCCGGTTTCGTCTAGTAGGATTGACGCAACAACACTAACTAAACATATGAATGACTGGGGTTCATGGTTTCTAAGCCACAATTAGTGAGGGTCGTGGTTTATAAGCTATGGTTACTGAGGGTCATGGTTTCTAAGCCACGCTATCTGAGGGTCATGGTTTTCAAGCCACGTTTCATCGAGATACGAGGTCTTTAGGGTCCCACTTGTGCTAGCTACCTATAGGGATTGCCCATGATGCTCGTTTGCGACATGATGCTTGTGGTGAAATTTTCATTTTAGTTGTTTCATACTTGATGTTTTATTTGTAAAAACAATATTTTAATCTAAATTAGTTTCCTTTAATTTTGAAATGTTAATGCATGCATGAAACCTATTTTGAAAATGTAGTGGGAGAGAAATGCTTTACTTGAAAATGAAAAATTGTTACTTAAATTTGAAAAGAATAACAAACATTATTTTATTATGTCCTATTTTCAAACTAGCATGTTTTTGATTTCTTATTAAAGGCATGGGCAATGGGCGGTGTTGTATCTTGGATTTCCAACTAAGCATCTCAGTGCTCATGTCTACTTTGCTTTTCAGTTTCAGGTTCCTCTAGTTTTGGATCACTTTTGGAGCAAGTGTAGTTTTTTTTCCTAAGTGACCCACAGGGTTACTTGAGGTATGTCTTGTTGCTTTGTTCATTCCCTTTTCCACTGCTAGTTTGTTTAGTTTATTTTCTTTTATGTATCTATTTGTTCAGTTTATGACTATTTATATGTCTTTTTTATGGGCCAAATAATTCCCAATTGGTTTATATTGATGCCTGACACTAGTTGTCAGCCCATGGGGATCAGGAATTCCCTTCGGGCCTTGTTGCGGACCGGCTCGGGTGACCGATTCATGATCGACCCGGGTTGGTTTGTGAAAAAATGGTATCAGAGGCAAGTTTTTGTTATTTGGGGTGTTTGGTAGAAGGATATTAGGATTGTTGGGACTCGGGAGGTAGGCGCGGGAAGAGCGTCACGAACTCTTGCTCACATCGATCCTCGAGTTACCAGGGGTAGTCTGGGATTTGAGTCTTTTGTATCGGGTTATTTTGGATTGAGGGATGACAATGGCGGCAAATCGGGTTATGTTGCGACCTCACATGGGGTGGTGACCTATGTGGAGTCCAAGTGCCCGGTCCAAGTGCCCCGTCATGGTGCTGCTTCTTAGGCTTTTTTGCTGAAGTCCATAAACTGATGGCGGTGTAGCCGAGGAGGAGGAGGAAGAACAGAAATTGCAGGAAATGAGAATCCATTTTTTCCGAGCGATGAATGAGGGCGGGAACGACGCTGATTCTCAATGCTAAATTGCTGTCTATATATATATATATAGACAGATATTCTTTATTTAAAAAAATGTACACAAATTGTCCGCACATCGATTTCTTATAAATATTTAACCATATATCCAAATGTTTAAAAAGCGAATTTATTAATAAATATTCCAAAATTTTAAAATGAAAAAAAACGAACATTCATTTAGTTGGGTGGAAGTATTTATGACCCGTTTAAAATTATGATATTTTTCTATTGTCCACTCTTATATCATGCCAACTCCCACTTGATCATTCGCGTGTATGTACTTATGACCAGTCGTCTCTAAAGGCCTTCGGGACACCTCAATGCCTTCGGGTCACCCCAAGGCTTTCGGCCCAAATGAATTTAAAAATATACCAATTAGACTATAAGAGACAAGACTCCGGATGATGATTCAGAGAAAACACATTCACCTAAGTAGAGCTAACTGAAATTAGAAGAACAATAGGGTATGACTTTGTCATCGGTACCGGGCCTGTGTAGCTCTGTACAAGACACCTAGCCAACCAGCCTTGTGAATGCGGAGTGATGATATTATAACATGTGCTAGGGAAGAGCAGTTCCAAGTTGTCTTGTCTGGGTGATTCCCTCTAAGACCTACGAGTCATGTAATTATCTCTAGGGCTTCAAGCCTTATAAGGGTTCCACCTCACCCCTTGAAAAGTGGATTATAAAAAAATGAAAGCCTTCGGGCTATTTAGTCAGTCAATTTTGTCTAATATCACATGTACATCACATTATCTCTCTAGTATGAAGGAATGCTCAAACATGTCTTGAATGAAAGGTGGAAGATGACCTCACTAGCACCATTTGATTTCATAATTGGATCTGTAAATATGTGCCTTTTTAAAACCTCTCTTCATGTTGATCATTCACGACTCACTTCTTCACGCTCGCATCCTAAAGTTTGTTAGTTTTTATACACTTTGGTTGTGACATATCTTCAAGTGTCACCCCTCTCTCTTAACTTTCCCTCGAGTTGTCTCCATTAAATCCTCACTTCCAATTGTTGTTTTAACTTCCTATTTCTCAGTATGCACTAAATATGGGTAATCCTTTAATGCTTTGATACATGGTTGTATTGTAAGGCCATTAATATAAAGTATATTTTTTTAAAGTTATCATGAAAATGGTAGGGGGGTTAACACATTTGCATGGTTCTTTGACTTTCTATTAAGGGTAACTTTTTCAATAATTACAGACATCAAATGAAGCATATTTTCGATGATGCAAGTTATCACTTTCATCTTTGTCTACTTATAGATGTTGAACATGAAATTTGGTCTTACTAAATGACAATCAAAGTCTGGCACCTTATTCTTTTAGTTGGTAAACATTCCATTTTTTAACATGAAGCTAAAATATACATTTTTTAAAAATCTCAATCTAGTAAGAACACCAAAACTATTGATCACATATGGTTTTTTTTAAAAGGTTGGGGACGAAGCCTCATTTATTATTAAATCAAAACAAATACCTCTTTAACTGGATAGAGGGAGACCCATAACATAGCCCGAAGGCCCAGTGGGTGTTTAGCCCATTACATGGCCCGTATGCCCATTTTTTTGACCCAAAGCCCATTATGTGAATAGTACTTCTACAGTACCTGCCGTTGCTATAGTGTCACCGCTGCTACAATACGCTACAGTACCTGTGCCCAATGAGTTTTGAACCCCCATTTTTCATGTAGAATTAAGGGGTGCTTACCACTAAGCCAACCCCTAACCACATTGATCACATATGTTAAGTGTAAAGCTCACAAGGGAAATATCATGGGCGAGGGGTGAATCGGGATATTATAAATTGAATTTTTCCACTTTTATATCATGTTTTTATACTTAGTTAGTACACATGGTTCTCTCAATTATTCTTTTTATGCAATGAATGTAAAGAACACAATACATAATAGATTTTTTGGTCCATCCC
The DNA here is from genome assembly GCA_963277665.1 of Viscum album. Classification (NCBI taxonomy): domain Eukaryota; kingdom Viridiplantae; phylum Streptophyta; class Magnoliopsida; order Santalales; family Viscaceae; genus Viscum; species Viscum album. The sequence goes on along the minus strand of OY728139.1, from coordinate 1,393,286,781 downwards.
TAGTGTGGATACTATATTCAGGGAGAAAGAATGATCCACTAGTCATCTTACCCAAACCACTAATCAACCCTTGATTAAAAAAGGTTTAGAGAAGATTCAACATCTCTCAAACACTAAAAAAACCAGCGTTTAACAATGAAAATCTATAGGGGGTTATTCTAAACCCCCTCTAAAAAATAGATGGGTCTAAATAAAAATTAGAAGGGGTTTAAAATAACCCCCTCTAATTAGAGGTGGTTTACTAACTACCTACCACTAATGACTTATTTTTCTCCAACCGTATTATTTTTTCTTTTCACCAACCAAATTGTGGGCACTCGTTTTACCCTAAGAAGTCGACTAACACCTCTCGTCGATAACTCCCCTACTCACACCAACTGCAGTCTCCACCTCCCCTCGATGACTCCCTAACCGCGGTGTCGTGACACGTCAAATTGATTATATTTTTAAGGTTTATTTATAGTCTAGGGAAGACCCTAGGTTGTCTCTCAAGGAGCGTTGGCAGGTTTAGAGTGTGTATTTTTAATAAAAATGACTAAGAGATGGGGTGTTTTTGAAAATAGTTTAAAATAATGACCTAGTTGAAATAGCTTAAAAGATGAGTGACCTAGTGGATTGTGAAAAATATGAGATAAAAGGGTCGACGTGATTTCACTACACACATATAAAGTTCATTTTTCATAGAGATTCATATTAGGTTTAGAGTAAATATTTGGTTGAAGTTAATTAGAATCCCAATTAATTCCTAAGCTTTTAATTCAATGCTTTAAGGACCAAACCTTGACGTAACAATCTTATTGTCAAGGTCCAGTACTTATGCATGGAATAAGAGCTTACAAATCATATTAAAATCTCAATAAGGTGTGTATGAAAAGGATTCTTGTGATGTCCAATCGGAACAACACAAGTCACACACTCAAAACCTCACACCGATCGGTTAGAAATTAAGAGCATAACACTCACATGTAACAAATCAAGCATTCAAATCTGAAATAAAATAAGATACATGGAATGAAATGTTTAAACACCCAAATTAATCCAAACCAGTAGCTAGTTTATGCATCAGAACTCCCTTGACATGTGTGTAGCTCCCTCACAACGAACACCCGACTTTTAGCTCGACATCGGGAGGAGGAGGAAGCTCGGGTGGAACTCCTTCTTCATCCTTGATTCACCTATGAGGATAGGGGACTCCAGAACCTCCAAGGTGATTAGGAGACTCCTATAGGACTCTAAATTGGCAGCACTTCACTCATTGGCACGAACTTCCAAATGAGGTTCCCCTGGTGCCCTTTTATAGGAAAATTGGAAGGTGGTTTAGGCACACAGATTTCATCAATCCACTTACACAATGAGTTTCTGCCTTCATAAAGTCTTATCTCACTTTGGAGAAAATAGAAAAGTTGTAGCCCTACCTATTTAATGTCTCCACAGAAAGTTTTTCACCATTTGGAAAACTACATCTCAATATATTGATAAAATACAGAACACCGCATTTGACTTGGTCCAAATTCGGTAGCTTGGACAGATTAGTTCGGATGGGCCCCATAGAAGCCGAATCAGGATTGGGTTCCTTAATATGAAATGTAGCCTATTAAATTTTGGATAGGGCCTAAATATTTCAGCCCATTTGGATGCACTTATTTCGTTTACTATGCAAAACAGTGTATAAATGTCCATGGATCCATGCAATTTTGGCCCATTTTTCTTTCACTTCATCAAGGGCCCTCCAAATCACCTCCACCTACATCGAAACAATATAAAAAAGTAACATTGCCCATTCTAATACTAATTGACATTAATTGATTTATTCAAACATAAAGTGCAATTTATTATTATATTTGGAATATTCATTACAAAACTATTTTAAAACTGCGGTGTAAGGGTGAAATAAAACAGTGAATCGTGGTACGATCACACCCCCACACCTAATCATTTTCACTCCTGGGAAAAGTAACATATCAAAATAAAATGATGCATATATATATATATATATTTCCAACATATTTAAGATTTATAATTTGAGGAAATTTTATTTAAAGTAAAGTGATCAATGCACGAACCACACCAAGGAGTTCTTCCCAGTGAAAATGGAAAAAGATGTCTCATAAATCATATCACAATAAAATTAAAAGAGATTTATGACACCAATATGAGAAAGGAATTAAAAGGTTAACCATTACACTAACTCTCCATGTGTGTGTGTGAAAACCATTCCATTCCATGCTATTATTTACACTTTCTATCAAATAAATATAGGTTATTTTAACATTATTCAGCTTTAAATGATTTTTCACTGAACCTGTCCTCCATCCTTTGCAATCATATTTCAAGACCCACTCATTTAAGCATTCTGAGAAGTCAAACCATAAGATAACAACCTAGATATCCCCATATGTTTCACATTTCATCACTCCCCTCATTTATTATATATATATATTTTTTGAAGTTGCAATTGGAACAAATCTCACACTTATCTCTCAACCCTTTGTTTGATCTCCTCACAACACTAATTAAAATAGTTATAAAAATATCAAAGGTTAATGAGGAGTGGTTTTTGACCTACCCAAGACACAATAATTTTTTTTGAGGGCGTACAACAGTCAGACATTAGGTACACACACATAAGGTCAATCTGGTACAGTAATGAAACTGATCAGATAAGGAACAAACGTATGGAAATATCATTTAAAGCTGAAAAATATTAACCCAAAAAATATTTACCTTATATTAAGTAATAAATAATAACGCTTTGTGGTTTGGTGCAAAAATTTGTGGAAATATTAGTGACACCGTTTTTCCAAAAACTACTCACACAATGGGCATCAATCATCTCAAATGTTTCACATAGATATGGCCATTTATATCATTGACAGAAAACCAATTCACAAAAAATCACTCCCTGATGTTAAATTCATACAAATACTCTTATTAGCCTCCATTATGGTATTTTTACTTTCCCCACATTATGGTCGCCAAATCATGGAACTTTGAAATTGCCTATGGGGAAAAATGAAAATACCATAAAGAAGACCAAAAAGAGAAAACAAAAGGAGAAAACAATGAAAATTCCTAACTACCCCAGGAATGTATCCACCCCCGCCCCCAAACCTAGAGTATGCAGTGTCTTCACTGCAGTAAAAGAGAATGTGGGAAGGAAGGATAAAACCTGGTGGATGTCATTAATAGTGTGCTTCTTGAACTTGGAGTTCCTCCATTGGGGACTCCAGAATAGGTTCATGAAAGTGCTTCAGCCACTGCCCATTGATAGTGAAGGTTTGCTTGGTTTCTTCATTTTGAACCTGAACAACACCAAATGGAGAGACATTAGTAACAATGTATGGTCTAAAGCAGTGGGAATGAAGCTTACCAGGATGCAACTTCAGCCTTGCATTATAAAGGAGGACCTTCTGCCCAATATGGGACTGACGATGAAAGATAAGACGGTCATGGGCAGCCTTGATTCTCTCCTTATAAATCCTGAAGTTTTCATATGCATCTCTTCTCATTTCCTCTAGCTCCTGAATCTAAAACTTCATTTGAGAACCTGCAATAGAATGATTAGAATTGCATTGTTTGATGGCCCAGTAGGCCCGGTACTCAATCTCAACAGGGAGGTGACAACTCTTTCCAAACACAAGATGACAAGGTGACATTCCAATGGGAGTTTTGAAAGTAGTACGGTAGGCCCACAATGAATCATCAAGTCTAAGACTCCAATCTTTCCTATTGGGTTGAACCGTTTTTTCAAGAATTTGTTTTACCTCTCTATTTGACACCTCAGCTTGACCACTGGTCTGTGGATGATATGCAGTAGAAACTCAATGACCGACCCCATACTGACGCAAAAGTTATTGCATTGTTTGGTTGCAGAAATGAGAACCCTGGTCACTGATAATGAACCTAGGTAATCCAAACCTACAAAAGATCTGAGTTCTCAAAAATTATACAACTGTTTTGGAATCATCTGTCCTTGTGGCCCGTGCCTCTACCCATTTTGATACCTAATAAATGGAAAAAAGAATGTACAAGTTGCCAAAAGAATTAAAAAATGGCCCCATAAAGTCAATTCCCCAAACATAAAAAATGTCATGAAAGAGCAAGGGTTGTTGTGGTATTTCATTCCTTTTAGAGACATTCCCCATTCTTTGACAATGAGGACAAGATTTACAAAATTAATGGGCATCCTAAAAAAGTGTTGGCCAAAAGATACCAGAATCAAGAACTTTGCGAGCAGTCTGTTGGGGACCAAAGTGGCCCCCATAAGCCAGAGTGTGGTAGAGTCTAAGGACAGACTGAAACTTGCTATCAGGAACACAATGCCTAAGGACCTGATCTCTACATGTGTGCCAAAGGTAGGGGTCATCCCAAATGTACTAATGAGACTCATGTTTTAGACGACTGGCTTGGTTTTTGTTGAAATCATTAGGAATGCAAGATGCTACCAAATAATTTACAATTTCAGCATACCAGGGAATATCATCTTGCACTTTGTAAAATTGCTTATCAGGAAACATGTCATTAATGGGAATACAGGGGGATGAGACAATGTCTGAGGTTTGGAGGATCCTACTGATATAGTCTGCCACCACATTCTCTGCTCTTTTTTTATCTCTAATTTCTATATTGAATTCATGAAGGAGGAGCATCCAACGAATGAGACGTGGTTTAGCTTTAGGTTTTTTTAGGAGATACCGGAGGGCTGCATGGTCTGAGAACACAATGACTTTGGACCCCAAAAGATATGACCTGAATTTGTCCAAGAAAAACATAATGGCAAGGAATTATTTTTCATTTGTGGTGTAGTTTTCTTGGGCAGGGTCCAAAGTACGTGAGGCATAGGCTATGACACGTGGAGCTCGGTCGACCCTTTGTGACAAGACTCCCCCAACTACATAGTTAGAGGCATCACACATGAGCTCAAATGGTAAATCCCACCGAGGTGGTTGGATTACCGGGGGTGATGTGAGACTCCATTTTAATTTATTAAAAGATTCTTCACATTCTTTATCAAAAACAAAATCTTTTTCTTTTTGGAGTAAGCGGGAGAGGGGAAGTGCAATCTTACAAAAATCACAAATGAAACGATGGTAAAATCCAGCATGACCTAGGAAAGACCGCACATCACATACATTTTTAGGGAATGGTAGGGAAGAAATGACATCCACTTTCGATTTATCTACTTGGATAACATCCCTAGAAATGACATGTTCCAAAACTATACCTTGTCGCACCATGAAATGGCATTTCTCATTTTTTAATACAAGATTCTTTTCAATACAACGACGTAGGATGGAACCAAGACTACTTAAACATTCATCAAAAGAGGATCCATAAACAGGAAAATCATCCCTGAAAGCTTCCATGAAATTCCCAGGTAACCCGAAAAAATACTAATCATACATCGCTGGAAAGTACCCGAAGCATTGCACAGACCAAATGGCATCCTTCTATAGGTAAATGTGCCAAAGGGGCAAGTGAAGGTTGTCTTTTCCTGATCCTCGGGGGAAATATGGATCTGAAAGTATCCAGAATACCCATCAAGAAAAAAGTAATGGGACTTCCCCACTAGCCTCTATAGAATTTAGTCAATGAATGGAAATGGGAAATGGTCCTTCCTAGTGTGTTGGTTTAGTCAGCAATAATCTATACAGACACGCCAACTATTCTGCACACGAGTTGGAACCAATTCATTATTTTCATTTTTAATTACCGTTAGGCCAGTTTTTTTAGGAACTTCTTGAACGGGACTGACCCATTGGCTGTCAGAGATGGGGTAAATGATTCCAGCAGACAATAATTTTTGTTACTTCCTTTTTAAATACTTCTAATATGTTTGGGTTCAGTCGACGTTGTGCCTGCCTCACTGGTTTAGCCTCATTATTTAATAAAATACGATGTCTACAAATTGATGGACTAATACCAGGAATGTCTGCAAGTGTCCATCCCAATGCTTGTTTATGCTCCCTCAAAAGTTCAAGCAATCGCAATTCATGCTCAGGAGGGAGTGAACTAGCAATTATGACGGGCAACTTGTTTCCATTCTCAAGATATGAATATTTTAAATCTTGAGGCAGTTTCTTTAGTTCCAATTCATGTGGATTTTGGATTGATGGGAGTGTGTGTGAAAGTGAGAGGTCACTAATCTCATCTAACTGCTCAATGGTATCATCCTCAGATGGGGAATTATCTTTTACAAGCGTAGCAGTATCATCGATGGTCATGTGATCCTCCGTGTTCAAGAAATTATCAATTAATAAACATGCATGGCACTTTTCTAGACTACTACAAGAATCAACACACGATTCATTTCCAAGAATTTCAATCAAAGAGGAAAATTCAAAAAGGGGATCAGGGGAAACAAATGAAGTGATTTTAGGGGAAGGGAGTACATCAATTGAATTTACCGAGAGAGATGAATGTTCTTCTGAGGGGTGCTTCATGGCATCAAGGATGTTGAAATGGACTATGTCACCACCAAATTCCAGAGATAATGTACCATTATGGACATTAATTATGGCTTTGGCGGTTTTCAATAAAGGTCTCCCCAATATAATTGGGGCATGTCCATTCATCCTATCATCTTCCATTTTTAGCACATAAAAATCAGCAGGAAATATTAAATTTTGAACCCTCACAAGAACATCCTCTAACACACCAGAAGGGTGTGCCGTACTCCGATTTTCTAGCTGAACAACTATTCCTGTGGGCTTTAGTTCACCGACCTGCAAAGAAGAGTAAATAGAGTGAGGCATCACATTAATAGTATCACCCAAATCAAGTATATCATTGGAGAAAGAATACTCCCCTATGGTGCACAGAATCGATAATGTTCTAGGATCGTTGCACTTGGTGGGAAGTGATGGTTGTATCAATGCAGAGAAGTTCCTCCCCAGGCTCACCTTCTCATCACCTCTAAGTTGCCTTCGGTGGTTACACATCTCCTTCAGAAATTTTGCATATCTCAGAATTTGCTTGACGACATCAATCAATGGAATGTTAACCTGCACTTTTTTGAAAGTCTCCAAGATTTCTTTATCAAGTTCAGTTTCATTTTGTTTCCTTGGTTGGGTGGCTCTTTGGGGAAATGGAAGAGGAATTCTTGGGCTTGGTAACTCATGAATAGACACACTCTTTCCTTTGGTAGGACATCTATCAAGACAAGGTCCCATCTCATTTGAACCTTTTTCAGTGGTGGTTTCCTTAGGAGAGGATAACTCTAATGGAGGGTTCATTTGGATTCTAAGTTGAGTTCCACTCCTAAGGGTGATGGCACTAACATTTCCCTTATCCCTAGGGTTGAAAAGTGGTTGAGATGGTAGTTTACCAGACCCATGGCTTTGGATATCACCCACCGAGTTAGCTAGTTGGCCTAATTGGGTGTTGAGGTCTTGTATGGCTTCCTGAGTGGTTTTTTGGAATTGGAGATTATTGGCAGCCATTTGTTTCATCATATCTTCTAGGCTAGGTTTAGTTTTTGGAGGGGGTTGTTGGAAAGGCCTTTGGGGTGTTTGGAAATTTCTGGGTGGTGGTGGTTGATGACTACTTTGCCCTGGTTGGTTCCATGGTTGATGAGGCTAGTTTGAATACCCCCCTTACCTATAGGCTTGGTTGTCTTTCCATTGAGGGTTGGATGGATAGTGAGGTTCTTGCCTAATGGGTTGGTTATAGGGGCGTCCTGGGAATATTGCCTCACAAATCTCCGAAGGTTCTCTCAATTGGGAGCACTGGTTAGAATAATGGGTATCAGAAGAGCATATACCACAATTTATGGGAGGAAGAGATTGGAATTTCCCTTCGGAAAGAGCAAGTTGTCTTAGAAGGGTACTCACCTCTTCTAACTTTGTGTCTACCTTCTTCTCGAATTCAGTACTTTGCACCTCATGGACACCTCGAATGGGTACACTGGACCTTGAACTGAATTCTTGAGTGTTCTGTTCCATGGTCTCAATTAGGGTCCTTGCAGGAATTGGGGTTTTATCCACTAGTGTACCACCTGCATCAGCATCAATCATGTTACGATCTATTGGAATTAAACCTTCATAAAAATATTGTATTAAAAGTTGATTGCTTATTTGGTGGTGTGGACAACTTGAACATAATCTTTTAAAGCGTTCTGAATATTCATGAAGGGTTTATCCTTGAGATTGTACTATCCCACATATTTCTTTACTTATTGTTTCAGTTCGAGAGGCTGGGAAGTATTTTTCAATAAAAAGTGATTTCATGTCTGCCCAACCTCTAATAGGTGAATTAACATAATACAACCAATCTTTAGCCGTGTCTTCTAATGAAAATGGAAATGCCCTAAGTTTTACTTGTTATTCATCCACATTAGCAGGTTTTAATGTTGAACACACAGTATGAAATTCGTTTAAATTCTTATGTGGATCTTCTCCAGGAAGTCCATAAAATCTTGGTAATAAATGAATTAAACCAGATTTTAGTTCAAAATTGGGTGCCTCGCCTTGTAATTGAATGTAAGTGGGTCGGATATCAACATCAGGTGAGGTTAGTTCTTTTAGTGTTCTATTATTTTCAGCCATGCTATACAAGTTATGTTAAGTTTTAACTTTGGTTTCAGAAGAAGAAGAAAGATCAAGAAGAATTTTAAGATGTGATGTCTCCTCCTTCAAAGTGTTGTCTTGTGTGTCTCGGTTTCGTTGATGTAGGATCCTCTCCGGTTTGGGTTCGAAAGTTTGTAGGTATCCCAGAGTAGAACACGTCATACATAGAACCTACACCATAAATAAATTAGAACACAAAAATAAATGCAAAGGTAGAAGATAAAACAAACAAATATTCACAAAAATTACAAAAATTTTATCAAAAACACACACAAAAAAACCAAAGCGCTCCCCGAAAACGGAGCCAGAATTTGACCACGGTGTCATGACAAGTCAAATTGATTATATTTTTAAGGTTGATTTATAGTCTAGGTAATACCGTAGGTTGTCTCTCAAGGAGCATTGGTAGGTTTAGAGTGTGTATTTTTAATAAAAATGACTAAGAGATGGGGTGGTTTTGAAAACAGTTTAAAACAATGACTTAGTTGAAATAGCTTAAAATATGAGTGACCTAGTGGATTGTGAATAATATGAGATAAAAGGGTCGATGTGATTTCACTACACACATATCAAGTTCATTGTTCATAGATATTCATCTTAGGTTTAGAGTAATTCTTTGGTTGGAGTTAATTGGAATCCCGATTAATTCCTAAGCTTTTATTTCAATGCTTTAAGGACCAAACCTTGAGGTAACAATCGTATTGTCAAAGTCCAGTACTTATGCATGGAAAAAGAGCTTCCAAATAATATTGAAATCTCAATAAGGTGGGTATTAAAAGGATTATTGTGATGTCCAATCAGAACAACACAATTCACAAACTAAAAACCTCACACTGATCGGTTAGAAATTAAGAGCATAACACTCACATGTATCAAATCAAGCATTCAAATCTAAAATAAAATAAGATACATGGAATGAGATGTTTAAACACCCAAATTACTCCAAACCAGTAGCTATTTTATGCATCGGAACTCCTTTGACATGTGTGTAGCTCCCTCACAACGAACACCCAACTTTTAGCTCGACATCGGGAGGAGGAGGAAGCTCGGGTGGAACTCCTTCTTCATCCTTGATTCCCCTATGAGGATAGGGGACTCCAGAACCTCCAAGGTAATTAGGAGACTCCTCTAGGACTCTAAATTGGTATAACTTCACTCTTTTTCCGAACTCCCAAATGAGGTTCCCTTGGTGCCGTTTTATAGGAAAATTGGAAGGTGGTTTAGGCACACATATTTTATCAATCCACTTGCACAACGCGTTTCAGCCTTCATAAAGTCTTATCTCACTTTGGAGAAATTAGAAAAGTTGTAGCCCTAACTCTTTAATGTCTCCACAGAATGTTTGGAACCATTTGAAAAACTACAGCTCAAGATATTGATAACATACAGAACACCGCATTTGACTTGATCCAATTTCGGTGGCTTGTACAGATCAGTTCGGTTGGGCCCCATAGAAGACGAATCAGGATTGGGATCCTTAATATGAAATGTATCCTATTAAATTTGGGATAGGACCACAAAATTTCTTCCCATTTGGATGCACGGATTTCGTGTACTATGCAAAACAGTGGACAGATGTCCATGGATCCATGCAATTTTGGCCCATTTTTCTTTCACTTCATCAAGGGCCCTCCAAATCACCTCCACCTACATTGAAACAATATAAACAAGTAACATTTCCCATTATAATATTTATTAAAATTAATTAATTTATTCAAACATAAAGTGAAATTTATTATTATATTTGGAATATTCATTACAAAACTAGTTTAAAACTGCGGTGTAAGGGTGGAATAAAACAGTGAATCATGGTACGATCACACCCCCACACCTAAAAATTTGCACTCCTGGGAAAAGTCACATATCCAAATACAATGTTAAATATATATATATATATATATATTTCCAAAATCCTAAAGATTTATCATTTGAGGAAATTTTATTTAAAGTTAAGTGATCAATGCACGAACCACACCAAGGAGTTCTTCTCAGTGAAAATGGAAAAAGATGTCTCATAAATCATATCACAATAAAATTCAAAGAGATTTATGACACCAATATGAGCAAGGAATTCAAAGGTCAACCATTACACTAACTCTCCATGTGTGTGTGTGAAAACCATTCCATGATATTCTTTCCACTTTCTATCAAATAAATATAGGTTATTTTAACATTATTCAGCTTTAAATGATTTTTCACCGAACCTGTCCTCCATTCTTTGCAATCATATTTCAAGACCCACTCATTTAAGCATTCCCAGAAGTCAAACCATAAGCTCCCAACCTAGATATCCCCATATGTTGCACATTTCATCACTCCCCTCATTTATTATATATTTTTTTTGAAGTTGCAATTAGAACAAATCTCACACTCATCTCTCAACCCTTTGTTTGATCTCATCACGACACTAATTGCAATAGTTATAACAAGATCAAAGGTTGAGGAGGAGTGATTTTTTACCTGCCCAAGACACAACAAATTTTTTTTTAGGGCGTACAATAGTCGGACATTAGGTAAACACGCGTAGGTGAATCTGGTACAGTAATGAAACTGATCGGCTAAGGAGAGAACGTATGGAAATATCATTTAAAGCTGAAAAATATTAACCCAACATATATTTACCTTATATTAAGTAAGAAATAATCACACTTTGTGGTTTGGTGCAAAATATTTTAGAGACATTAGTGACACAGTTTTCCCAAAAACTACTCACACAATGGGCATCAATCATCTCAAAGGTTTCACATAGATACAGCCATTTATATCAATGTCAGAAAACCAATTCACTAAAAATCACTCCCTGATGTTAAATTCATACAAATACTCTTTTTAGCCTCTGTTATGGTATTTTTAATTTCCCCACATTATGGTCTCCAAATCCTGGAACTTCGAAATTGTTGATGGGGGAAAATGAAAATACCATAAAGAAGGCCAAAAAGAGAAAGTAAAAGGAGAAAACAATGAAAATTTATAACTATCCCAGGAATGTATCCAGCCCCCCACACCTAGAGTATGCAGTGTCCTCACTGTAGTAAAAGAGAATGTGGGAAGGAAGGATAAAACCTGGTGGATTTCATTCATAGTGTGCTTCTTGAACTTGGAGTTCCTCCATCAGGGACTCTAGAACGGGTTCATGAAAGTGCTTCAGCCGCTGCCCATTGATAGTGAAGGTTTGTTTGGTTTCTTTGTTTTGAACCTGAACAACATGAAATGGAGAGACATTAGTAACAATGTAAGGTCCAAACCAGCGGGAACGAAGCTTACTAGGATGAAACTTCAGCCTTGCATTATAAAGGAGGACCTTCTGCCCAATATGGAACTGACGATGAAGGATAAGATAGTCATGGGCAGCCTTGATTCTCTCCTTATAAATACTGGAGTTTTCATATGCATCTCTTCTCATTTCCTATAGCTCCTGAATCTGTAACTTTCTTTGAGCACCTACACTAGAATGATTAGAATTGCATTATTTAATGGCCCAGTAGGCCCGATGCTCAATCTCAATAGGGAGGTGACAACTCTTTACAAACACAAGACGATAGGGTGACATTCCAATGGGAGTTTTGAAAGCAGTACAGTAGGCCCAGAATGAATCATCAGTCTAAGACTCCAATCTTTCCTATTGGGTTGAACCATTTTTTCAAGAATTTGTTTTACCTCTCTATTTGACACCTCAGCTTGACCATTGGTCTATAGATGATATGGAGTAGAAACTTGATGACTGACCCCACACCGACGCAAACGTGATTGCATTGTTCAGTTTCAGAAATGAGAACCCTGGTCACTAATAATGAACCTAGGTAATCCAAACCTACAAAAGATCTGAGTTCTCAAAAATTCTACAACTGTTTTGGAATCATCTGTCCTTGTGGCCTGTGCCTCTACCCATTTTGATATGTAATAAACGGCCAAAATAATGTACAAGTTGCCAAAATAATTGGGAAATGGAACCATAAATTCAATGCCCCAAACATAAAAAATATAATGAAAGATAAAGGGTTGTTGTGGCATTTCATTCCTTTTAGAGACATTCCCCATTCTTTGACAACGAGGACATGATTTACAAAATTCATGGGCATCCCAAAAAAGTGTTGGCCAAAATAGACTAGAATCAAGAACTTTGCATGCAATCCGTTGGGGACCAAAGTGGCCCCCACAAGCAAGAGTGTGGCAGAATCTAAGGACAAACTGAAACTCGCTATCGGGAACACAACGCCTAAGGACATGATCACTACATGTGCTCCAAAGGTAGGGGTCATCCCAAATGTACCAACGAGACTCATGTTTTAGACGAATGGCTTGGTTTCTGTTGAAATCAGTAGAAATGCAAGATGCTACCAAATAATTTACAATTTTAGCATACCAGGGAATAACATCTTTCACATTGTACAATTGCTCATCAGGAAACATGTCATTAATGGGAATACAGGGTGATGAGACAATGTCTGAGGTTGGGAGGATCCTACTGATATGGCCTGCCACCACATTCTCTGCTCCTTTTTTATCTCTAATTTCTAGATTGAATTCCTAAAGGAGGAGCATCCAACGAATGAGACGTGGTTTAGCTTCAGGTTTTTTAGGAGATACCGGAGGGCTGCATGGTCTGAGAATACAATGACTTTGGACCGCAAAAGATATGACCTGAATTTGTCCAAGGAAAACACAATGGAAAGGAATTCTTTTTCAGTTGTGGTGTAGTTTGCTTGGGCAGGGTCCAAAGTACGTGAGGCATAGGCTATGACATGTGGAGCTCGGTCGACCCTTTGTGACAAGACTCCCCCAACTGCATAGTTAGAGGCGTCACACATGAGATCAAATGGTAAATACCACCGAGGTGGTTGGATTACCAGGGGTGATGTGAGACTCCATTTTAATTTATTAAAAGCTTCTTCACATTCTTTATCAAAAGCAAAATCTTTTCCTTTTTCGTGTAAGTGGGAGAGGGGAAGTGTAATCTTACAAAAATCACAAATGAAATGACGGTAAAATGCAGCATGACCTAGGAAAGACCACACATCACGTACATTTTTTGGGAATGGTAGGGAAGAAATGACATCCACTTTCAATTTATCTACTTGGATACCATCCCTAGAAATGACATGTCCCAAAAATATACCTTGTCGCACCATGAAATGGCATTTCTCATAATTTAATAAAAGATTCTTTTCAATACAGCGACATAGGATGGAACCAAGAATACTTAAACATTAATCAAAAGAGGATCTATAAACAGTAAAATCATCCATGAAAACTTCCATGAAATTCTCCAGGTAATCCGAAAAAATACTAATCATACATCGCTGGAAAGTACCCGGAGCATTGCACAGACCAAATGGCATCCTTCTATAGGAAAATGTGCCAAAGGGGCAAGTGAAGGTTGTCTTTTCCTCATCCTCGGGGGCAATATGGATCTGAAAGTATCCAGAATACCCATCAAGAAAACAGTAATGGGACTTCCCCGCTAGCATCTCTAGCATTTGGTCAATGAATGGCAATGGGACATGGTCCTTCATAGTGTGTTGTTTTAGTCGGCGATAATATATACAGACATGCCAACTATTCTGCACACGAGTTGGAACCAATTCATTGTTTTCATTTTTAATTACCGTTAGGCCAGTTTTTTTAGGAACTACTTGAACGGGACTGACCCATTGGCTGTCAAAGATGGGGTAAATGATTCCAGCAGCCAATAATTTTGTTAATTCCTTTTTAACTACTTCTAAGCGGTTTGGGTTCAGTCGACGTTGTGCCTGACTCACTGGTTTAGCCTCATCAGTTAATAAAATAGGATATGTACAAATTGATGGGATAATACCAAGAATGTCTGCAAGTGTCCATCCCAATGCTTGTTTATGCTCCCTCAAAAGTTCAAGCAGTCGCAATTAATGATCAGGAGGGAGTGAACTAGAAATTATGACGGGAAACTTGTTTTCATTCTCAAGATATGAATATTTTAAATCTTGAGGCAGTTGCTTTAGTTCCAATTCAGGTGGATTTTGGATTGATGGGAGTGTGTGTGAAAGTGAGAGGTCAATAATCTCATCTAACTGCTCAATGGTATCATCCTCAGATGAGGAATTATCTTTTACAAGCGTAGCAGTATCATCAATGATCATGTGATCCTACGTGTTCAAGAAATTATCAATTAATAAACATGCATGAAACTTTTCTAAACTACTACAACAATCAACACATGATTAATTTCCAAGAATTTCAATCAAAGAGGAAAATTCAGAAAGGGGATCATGGGAAACAAATGAAGTGATTTTAGGGGAAGGGAGTACATCAATTGAATTTACCGAGAGAGAGGAATGTTCTTCTGATGGGTGCTTCATGGAATCAAGGATGTTGAAATGGAATATGTCACCACCAAATTCCATAGATAATGTACCATTATGGACATTAATTATGGATTTGGTAGTTTTCAAGAAAGGTCTCCGCAATATAATTGGGGCATGTCCATTCATCCTATCATCTTCCATTTTTATCACATAAAAATCAGCAGGAAATATTAAATTTTGAACCCTAAAAAGAACATCCTCTAACACACCAGAAGGGTGTGCCGTACTCCAATTTTCTACCTGACCTTTAGTTCACCGACCTGCATAGAAGAGTAAATAGAGTGAGGCATCACATTAATAGAAGCACCAAAATCAAGCATAGCATTGGAGAAAGAATACTCCCCTATGGCGCACAGAATCGAGAATGTTCCAGGATCGTTGCACTTGGTGGGAAGTGATGGTTGTATCAATTTAGAGACATTCCTCCCCAGGCTCACCTTCTCATCACCTCTAAGTTTCCTTCGGTGGGTACACATCTCCTTCAGAAACTTTGCATATCTCGGAATTTTCTTGACGACATCAATCAATGGAATGTTAACCTGCACTTTTTTGAAAGTCTCCAAGATTTCTTTATCATGTTCAGTTTCATTTTGTTTCCTTGGTTGGGTGGCTCTTTGGGGAAATGGAAGAGGAATTCTTGGGCTTGGTAACTCATGAATAGACACACTCTTTCCTTTGGTAGGACTTCTCTCAAGACAAGGTTCCATCTAATTTGAACCTTTTTCAGTGGTGGTTTCCTTAGGAGAGGATGACTCTAATGGAGGGTTCATTTGGCTTCTAAGTTGAGTTCTACTCCTAAGGGTGATGGCACTAACATTTCCCTTATCCCTAGGGTTGACAAGTGGTTGAGATGGTAGTTTACCAGACCCATGGCTTTGGATCTCACCCACCGAGTAAGCTAGTTGGCTTAATTGGGTTTTGAGGTCTTGTATGGATACCTGATTAGTTTGTTAGAATTGGAGATTATTGGCAGCCATTTGTTTCATCATATCTTCTAGGCTAGGTTCAGTTTTTGGAGGGGGTTGTTGGAAAGGCCTTTGGGGTGGTTGAAAATTTCTGGGTGGTGGTGGTTGATGACTAATTTTCCCTGGTTGGTTCCATGGTTGATGAGGCTAGTTTGAATACCCCCTTGCCTATAGGCTTGGTTGTCTTTCCACCCAGGGTTGGATGGATAGTAAGGTTCTTGCCTAATGGGTTGGTTATAGGGGCATCTAGGGAATATTGCCTCACAAATCTCAGAAGTTTCTCTCAATTAGGGGCATTGGTCAGAATAGTGGGTATCAAAAGAGAATATACCACAATTTATGGGAGGAGGAGATTGGAATTTCCCTTGGGAAAGAGCAAACTGTCGTAGAAGGGTACTCACCTCTTCAAACTTTGTGTCTACATTCTTATCGAATTCAGTACTTTTCACCTCATGGACACATCGAATGGGTACACTGAACCTTGAACGGAATTGTTGAGTGTTTTGTTCCATGGTCTCAATTAGGGTACTTGTAGCAATTGGGGTTTTATCCACTAGTGCACCACCTGCAGCAACATCAATCATGTTACGATCTATTGGAATTAAACCATCATAAAAATATTGTATTAAAAGTTGATCGCTTATTTGGTGGTTTGGACAACTTGAACATAATCATTTAAAGAGTACCCAATATTCATGAAGGGTTTCTCATTGAGATTGTCTTATCCCGCATATTTCTTTCCTTATTGTTCCAGTTCGAGAGGCTGGGAAGTATTTTTCAAGAAAAAATCATTTCATGTCTGCCCAACCTCTAATAGATGAATTAACATAATACAACCAATCTTTAGCCGTGTCTTCTAATGAAAATGGAAATGACCTAAGTTTTACTTTTTATTCATCCACATTAGAAAGTTTTAATGTTGAACACACAATATGAAATTATTTTAAATGCTTATGTGGATCTTCTCCAGGCAGTCCATGAAATCTTGGTCATAAATGAATTAAACCAGATTTTTGTTCAAAATTGGGTGCCTCGCCTTGTAATTGAATGTAAGTGGGTCGAATATCAAAATCAGGTGAGGTTAGTTCTTTTAGTGTTCTATTATTTTCATCCATTCTATACAAGTTATGTTCAGTTTTAACTTTGGTTTCAGAAGAAGAAGAAGGATCAAGAAGAATTTTAAGATGTGATGTCTCCTCCTTCAAAGTGTTGTCTTGTGTGTCTCGGTTTCGTTGATGTAGGATCCTCTACGATTCGGGTTCAAACGTTTGTAGGTCTCCTAGAGTAGAACGTGTCATACACAGAACCTACACAATAAATAAATTATAACACAAAAATAAATGCAAAGGTAGAAGATAAAACAAAAAAATATTCACAAAAATTACAAAAATTTTATCAAAAACACGCACAAAAAACCAAAGCGCTCCCCGGAAACGGTGCTAGAATTTGACCGCGGTGTCATGACACGTGAAATTGATTATATTTTTAAAGTTGATTTATAGTCTAGGGAAGACCCTAGGTCATCTCTCAAGGAGCGTTGGTAGGTTTAGAGTGTGTATTTTTAATAAAAATGACTAAGAGATGGGGTGGTTTTGAAAACAGTTTAAAACAATGACTTAGTTGAAATAGCTTAAAAGATGAGTGACCTAGTGGATTCTGAAAAATATGAGATAAAAGGGTCAATGTGATTTCACTACACACATATCAAGTTCATTGTTTATAGAGATTCATCTTAGGTTTAGAGTAATTCTTTGGTTGGAGTTAATTGGAATCCCGATTAATTCCTAAGCTTTTATTTCAATGCTTTAAGGACCAAACCTTGACGTAACAATCGTATTGTCAAGGTCCAATACTTATGCATGGAATAAGAGATTCCAAATCATATTGAAATCTCAATAAGGTGGGTATGAAAAGGATTCTTGTGATGTCCAATCGGAACAACACAAGTCACACACTCAAAACCTCACACCGACCGGTTAGAAATTAAGAGCATAACACTGACATGTATCAACTCAAGCATTCAAATCTGAAATAAAATAAGATACATGGAATGAAATGTTTAAACAACCAAATTAATCCAAACCAGTAGCTAGTTTATGCATCGGAACTCCCTTGACATGTATGTAGCTCCCTCACAACGAACACCCAACTTTTAGCTCGACATCGGGAGGAGGAAGCTCGGGTGGAACTCCTTCTTCATCCTTGATTCCCCTATGAGGATAGGGGACTCCAGAACCTCCAAGGTGATTAATAGACTCCTCTAGGACTCCAAATTGGAAGCACTTTACTCCTTTTCTGAACTCCCAAATGAGGTTCCCTTGGTGCTCTTTTATAGGAAAATTGGAAGGTGGTTTAGGCACACAGATTTCATCAATCCACTTGAACAATGCGTTTGGGCATTCAGAAAGTCTTATCTCAATTTGGAGAAAATAGAAAAGTTGTATCCCTACCTCTTTACTATCTCCACCGAAAGTTTAGCACCATTTGGAAAACTACATCTCAAGATATTGATAAAATAAAAAACACATCATTTGACTTGGTCCAAATTCGGTGTCTTGGACAGATCTGTTCGGCTGGGCCCTATAGAAGCTGAATCAGGATTGGGTTCCTTAATATGAAATGTATCCTATTAAATTTTGGACAGGACCAAAATATTTCAGCTCATTTGGATGCACGGATTTCATGTACTATGCAAAACAGTGGATAGATGTCCATGGATCCATGCAATTTTGGCTCATTTTTCTTTCACTTCATCAAGCGCCCTCCAAATCACCTCCACCTACATTGAAACAATACAAACAAGTAACATTGACCATTCTAATATTTATTAACATTAATTAATTTATTCAAACATAAAGTGCAATTTATTATTATATTTGGAATATTCATTACAAAACTAGTTTAAAACTGCGGTGTAAGGGTGGAATAAAACAGTGAATCGTGGTACGATCACACCCCCACACCTAAAAATTTTCACTCCTGGGAAAAGTCACATATCCAAATACAATGATGCACATATATATATATTTCCAACATCCTGAAGATTTATCATTTGAGGAAATTTTATTTAAAGTAAAGTGATCAATGCACGAACCACACCAAGGAGTTCTTCCCAGTGAAAATGGAAAAAGGTGTCTCATAAATCATATCACATTAAAATTCAAAGAGATTTATGACACCAATATGATCAAGGAATTAAAAGGTCAACCATTACACTAACTCTCCATGTGTATGTGTGAAAACCATTCCATGTTATTCTTTCCACTTTCTATCAAATAAATATAGGTTATTTTAACAATATTCAGCTTTAAATGATTTTTCACCGAACCTGTCCTCCATCCTTTGCAATAATATTTCAAGACCCACTCATTTAAGCATTACCAGATGTCAAAACATAAGCTCCCGACCTAGATATCCCCATATGTTGCACATTTCATCACTCCCCTAATTTATTTTATTTTTTTTGAAGTTTCAATTGGAAAAAATCTCACACTCATCTCTCAAACCTTTGTTTGATCTCCTCACAACACTAATTGAAATAGTTATAATAAGATCAAAGGTTGATGAGGAGTGGTTTTTGACCTGCACAAGACACAACAATTTTTTTGAGGGTGTAAAATAGTTAGACATTAGGTAAACACGTATAGGTCAATCTGGTACAGTAATGAAACTGATCAGATAAGGAACGAACGTATGGAAATATCATTTAAAGCTGAAAAATATTAACCCAACATATATTTACCTTATATTAAGTAAGAAATAATCACACTTTGTGGTTTGGTGAAAATATTTGTAGAGATATTAGTGACACAGTTTTCCCAAAAACTACTCACACAATGGGCATCAATCATCTCAAAGGTTTCACATAGATACGACCATTTATATCATTTACAGAAAACCAATTCACTAAAAATCACTCCCTGATGTTAAATTCATACAAATACTCTTTTTAGCCTCCGTTATGGTATTTTTACTTTCCCCACATTATGGTTGCCAAATCATGGAACTTCGAAATTATTGATGGGGAAAAATGAAAATACCATAAAGAAGGCCAAAAATAGAAAGCAAAAGGAGAAAACAATGAAAATTCCTAACTATCCCAGGAATGTATCCACCCCACCAAACCTAGAATATGCAGTGTCCTCACTGTAGTAAAAGAGAATGTGGGAAGGAAGGATAAAACCTGGTGGATTTCATTCATAGTGTGCTTCTTGAACTTGGAGTTCCTCCATCAGGGACTCCAGAATGGGTTCATGAAAGTGCTTCAGCCACTACCCATTGACAGTGAAGGTTTTCTTGGTTTCTTCATTTTGAACCTGAACAACACCAAATGGAGAGACATTAGTAACAATGTATGGTCCAAACCAGTGGGAACGAAGATTACCAGGATGCAACTTCAGCCTTGCATTATAAAGGAGGACCTTCTGCCCAATATAAAACTGACGATGAAGGATAAGATGGTCATGGGCAGCCTTGGTTATCTTTTTATAAATCCTAGAGTTTTTATATGCATCTCTTCTCATTTCCTCTAGCTCTTGAATCTGCAACTTCCTTTCATCACCTGCACCATAATGATTAGAATTGCATTGTTTGATGGCTCAGTAGGCCCGGTGCTCAATCTCAACACGGAGGTGAAAACTCTTTCCAAACACAAGACGATAGGGTGACATTCCAATGAGAGTTTTGAAAGTAGTACGGTAGGCCCACAATGAATCATCAAGTCTAAGACTCCAATATTTCCTATTGGGTTGAACCGTTTTTTCAAGAATTTGTTTTACCTCTCTATTTGACACCTCAGCTTGACCATTGGTCTGTGGATGATATGCAGTAGAAGCTCGATGACTGACCCCGTACCAATGCAAAAGTGATTTCATTGTTCGGTTGCAGAAATGAGAACCCTGGTCACTGATAATGAACCTAGGTAATCCAAACCTACAAAAGATCTGAGTTCTCAAAAATTATACAATTGTTTTGGAATCATCTGTCCTTATGGCTCGTGCCTCTACCCATTTTGATACGTAATCAACAGCCAAAAGAATGTACAAGTTGCCAAAAGAATTGGGAAATGGCCCCATAAAGTCAATGCCCAAAACATCAAAAATGTCATGAAAGAGCAAGGGTTGTTGTGGCATTTTATTCCTTTTAGAGACATTCCCCATTATTTGACAACGAGGACAAGATTTACAAAATTTATGGGCATACCAAAAAAGTGTTGGCCAAAAGAGACCAAAATCAAGAACTTTGTGAGCAGTTCGTTGGGGACCAAAGTGGCCCCCACAAGCAAGAGTGTCGTGGAATCTAAGGATAGAATGAAACTCACTACCGGGAACACAACGCCTAAGGAACTGATCGCTACATGTGGGCCAAAGGTAGGGGTCATCCCAAATGTACCAACAAGACTCATGTTTTAGACGACTGGCTTGGTTTTCATTGAAATCAGTAGGAATGAAAGATGCTACAAAATAATTTACAATTTTAGCATACCAGGGAATAGAATCTTGCAATTTGTACAATTATTCATCAGGAAACATGTCATTAATGGGAATACAGGGGGATGAGACAATGTCTGAGGTTGGGTGGACCCTAATGATATGGTCTGCCATCACATTCTATGCTCCCTTTTTATCTCTAATTTCTAGATTGAATTTCTGAAGGAGGAGCATCCAACGAATGAGAAGTGGTTTAGCTTCAGGGTTTTTAGGAGATACCGGAGGGCTGCATGGTCTGAGAACACAATGACTTTGGACCCCAAAAGATATGAACTGAATTTGTCCAAGGAAAACACAATGGAAAGGAATTATTTTTCAGTTGTGGTGTAGTTTTCTTGGGCAGGGTCCAAAGTACGTGAGGCATAGGCTGTGACATGTGGAGCTCAATTGACCCTTTGTGACAAGACTCCACCAACAACATAGTTAGAGGTGTCACACATGATCTCAAATGGTAAATCCCACTGAGGTGGTTGGATTACCGGGGGTGATGTGAGACTCCATTTTAATTTATTAAAAGCTTCTTCACATTCTTTATCAAAAACAAAATCTTTTTCTTTTTGGAGTAAGCTGAAGAAGGGAAGTGCAATATTACTAAAATCATGAATGAAACGACGGTAAAATCCAGCATGACCTAGGAATGACCGCACGTCACGTACATTTTTAGGGAATGGTAGAGAAGAAATGACAACCACTTTCGATTTATCTACTTGGATACCATCACTAGAAATGACATGTCCCAAAACTATACCTTGTCGCACCATGAAATGGCATTTCTAATAATTTAATAAAAGATTCTTTTCAATACAGCGACGTAGGATGGAACCAAGACTACTTAAACATTCATCAAAATAGGATCCATAAACAGTAAAATCATCCATGAAAACTTCCATGCAATTCTCCAGGTAATCCGAAAAAATACTAATCATACATCGCTGGAAAGTACCTGGAGCATTGCACAGACCAAATGGCATCCTTCTATAGGCAAATGTGCTAAAGGGGCAAGTGAAGGTTGTCTTTTCATGATCCTCGGGGGCAATATAGATCTAAAAGTATCCAGAATACCAATCAAGAAAATAGTAATGGGACTTCCCCGCTAGCCTCTCTAGCATTTGGTCAATGAATGGCAATGGGAAATGGTCCTTCCTAGTGTATTGGTTTAGTCGGTGATAATCTATACAGACATGCCAACTATTCTGCACACGAGTTGGAACCAATTCATTGTTTTCATTTTTAATTACCGTTAGGCCAGTTTTTTTATGAACTACTTGAATGGGACTGACCCATTGGCTGTCAGAGATGGGGTAAATGATTCCAGCAGCCAATAATTTTGTTACTTGCTTTTTAACTACTTCTAAGAGGTTTGGGTTCAGTCAACGTTGTGCCTGCCTCACTGGTTTAGCCTCATCAGTTAATAAAATATGATGTGTAAAAATTGATGGGCTAATACCAGGAATGTCTACAAGTGTCAATCCCAATGCTTGTTTATGCTCCCTCAAAAGTTCAAGCAGTCACAATTCATGCTCAGGAGGGAGTGAACTAGCAATGATGACGGGCAACTTGTTTCCATTCTTAAGATATGAATATTTTAAATCTTGAGGCAGTTGCTTTAGTTCCAATTCAGGTGGATTTTGGATTGATTGGAGTCTGTGTGAAAGTGGGAGGTCACTAATCTCATCTAACTGCTCAATGGTATCACCCTCAGATGGGGAATTAGCTTTTACAATTGTAGCAGTATCATCGATGGTCATGTGATCCTCCGTGTTCAAGAAATTATCAATTAATAAACATGCATGACACTTTTCTAGAATACTACAACAATCAACACACGATTCATTTCCATGAATTTCAATCAAAGAGGAAAATTTAGAAAGGGGATCAGGGGAAACAAATGAAGTGATTTTAGGGGAAGAGAGTACATCAATTGAATTTACCGAGAGAGAGGAATGTTCTTCTGAGGGGTGCTTCATGGCATCAAGGATGTTGAAATGGACTATGTCACCACCAAATTCCATAGATAATGTACCATTATGGACATTAATTATGGCTTTGGTGGTTTTCAAGAAAGGTCTCCCCTATATAATTGGGGCATGTCCATTCATCCTATCATCTTCCATTTTTAGCACATAAAAATCAGCAGGAAATATTAAATTTTGAACCCTCACAAGAACATCCTCTAACACACCAGAAGAGTGTGCCGTACTCCGATTTGCTAGCTTAACAACTATTCCGGTGGTCTTTAGTTCACCTACCTGCAAAGAAGAGTAAATAGAGTGAGGCATCACATTAATAGAAGCACCCAAATCAAGCATAGCATTGGAGAAAGAATACTCCCCTATGGTGCATGGAATCGAGAATGTTCCTGGATCGTTGCACTTGGTGGGAAGTGATGGTTGTGTCAATGCAGAGATGTTCCTCCCCAGGCTGACCTTCTCATCACCTCTAAGTCGCCTTCGGTGGGTACACATCTCCTTCAGAAACTTTGGATATATCGGAATTTTCTTGACGCCATCAATCAATGGAATGTTAACCTGCACTTTTTTGAAAGTCTCCAAGATTTCTTTATCAAGTTCAGTTTCATTTTGTTTCCTTGGTTGGGTGGCTCTTTGGGGAAATGGAATAGGAATGCTTGGGCTTGGTAATTCATCAATAGACACACTCTTTCCTTTGGTAGGACTTCTCTCAAGACAAGGTTCCATCTCATTTGAACCTTTTTCAGTGGTGGTTTCCTTTGGAGAGGATGAATCTAATGGAGGGTTTATTTGGCTTCTAAGTTGAGTTCCACTCCTAAGGGTGATGACACTAACATTTCCCTTATCCCTAGGGTTGAAAAGTGGTTGAGATGGTAGTTTACCAAACCCATGGATTTGGATCTCACCCAACGAGTTAGCTAGTTGGCCTAATTGGGTTTTGAGGTCTTGTATGGCTGCCTGAGTGGTTTGTTAGAATTAGAGATTATTGGCAGCCATTTGTTTCATCATATCTTCTAGGCTAGGTTCAGTTTTTGGAGGGGGTTGTTGGAAAGTCCTTTGGGGTGGTTGAAAATTTCTGGGTGGTGGTGGTTAATGACTACTTTTCCCTGGTTGGTTCCATGGTTGATGAGGCTGGTTTGAATACCCCCCTTGCCTATAGGCTTGGTTGTCTTTCCACCCAGGGTTGGATGGATAGTAAGGTTCTTTCCTAATGGGTGGGTTATAGGGGCGTCCTGGGAATATTGACTCACAACTCTCAGAAGTTTCTCTCAATTGGGAGAATTGGTCAGAATAGTGGGCATCAGAAGAGCATATACCACAATGTATGGGAAGAGGAGATTGGAATTTACCTTGGGAAAGAGCAAGTTGTCGTATAAGGGTACTCACCTCTTCAAACTTTGTGTCTACCTTCTTCTCGAATTCAGTACTTTTCACCTCATGAAAACCTAGAATGGGTACACTGGACCATGAACTGAATTGTTGAGTGTTCTATGCCATGGTCCCAATTAGGTTCCTTGCAGAAATTGGGGTTTTATCACTAGTGCACCACCTGCAGCAACATCAATCATGTTATGATCTATTGGAATTAAACCTTCATAAAAATATTGTATTAAAAGTTGATCACTTATTTGGTGGTGTGGAAAACTTGAACATAATCTTTTAAAAGGTTCCCAATATTCATGAAGGGTTTCTCCTTGATATTGTATTATCCCACATATTTCTTTCCTTATTGTTTCAGTTCGAGAGGCTGGGAAGTATTTTTCAAGAAAAAGTCGTTTCATGTCCGCCCAACCTCTAATAGGTGAATTAACATAATACAACCAATCTTTAGTAATGTCTTCTAATGAAAATGAAAATGACCTAAGTTTTAATTTTTCTTCATCCACATTAGCAGGTTTTAATGTTGAACACACAGTATGAAATTCTTTTAAATGCTTATGTGGATCTTCTCCAGGCAGTCCATGAAATCTTGGTAATAAATGAATTAAACCAGATTTTAGTTCAAAATTGGGTGCCTCACCTTGTAATTGAATGTAAGTGGGTCGGATATCAACATCAGGTGAGGTTAGTTATTTTAGTGTTCTATTATTTTCAGCCATGCTATACAAGTTATGTTCAGTTTTAACTTTGGTTTCAGAAGAAGAAGAAGGATCAAGAAGAATTTTAAGATGTGATGTCTTCTCCTTGAAAGTGTTGTCTTGTGTGTCTCGGTTTCGTTGATGTAGGATCCTCTCCGGTTCAGGTTTGAAAGTTTGTATGTCTCCCAGATTAGAATGAATCATACATAGAACCTACACAATAAATAAATTATAACACAAAAATAAATGCAAAGGTAGAAGATAAAACAAACAAATATTCACAAAAATTACAAAAATTTTATAAAAAACACGCACAAAAAAACCAAAGCGCTCCCCGGAAACGGCGCCAGAATTTGACCACGGTGTCATGACACGTCAAATTGATTATATTTTTAATGTTGATTTATAGTCTATGGAATACTCTAGGTTGTCTCTCAAGGAGCATTGGTAGGTTTAGAGTGTGTATTTTTAATAAAAATGACTAAGAGATGGGGTGGTTTTGAAAACAGTTTAAAACAATGACTTAGTTGAAATAGCTTAAAAGATGAGTGACCTAGTGGATTGTGAAAAATATGAGATAAAAGGGTCGATGTAATTTCACTACACACATATCAAGTTCATTGTTCATAGAGATTCATCTTAGGTTTAGAGTAATTCTTTGGTTAGAGTTAATTGGAATCCCGATTAATTCCTAAGATTTTATTTCAATACTTTAAGGACCAAACCTTGACGTAACAATCATGTTGTCAAGGTCCAGTACTTATGCATGGAATAAGAGCTTCCAAAGCATATTTAAATCTCAATAAGGTGGGTATGAAAAGGATTCTTGTGATGTCCAATCGGAACAACACAAGTCACACACTCAAAACCTCACACCGATCGGTTAGAAATTAAGATCATAACACTCACATGTATCAAATCAAGCATTCAAATCTGAAATAAAATAAGATAAATGTAATTAAATGTTTAAACACACAAATTAATATAAACCAGTAGCTAGTTTATGCATCGGAACTCCCTTGACATGTGTGTAGCTCCCTCACAATGAACACCCAACTTTTAGCTCGACATCGGGAGGAGGAGGAAGCTCGGGTGGAACTCCTTCTTCATCCTTGATTCCAATATGAGGATAGGGGCCTCCAGAACCTCCAAGGTGATTAGGATACTCCTCTAGGACTCCAAATTTTTATAACTTCACTCCTTTGCCTAACTCCCAAATGAGGTTCCCTTGGTGCCCTTTTATAGGAAAATTGGAAGGTGGTTTAGGCACACAAATTTCATCAATCTACTTTCACAATGCGTTTCGGCCTTTATACAGTCTTATCTAGCTTTGGATAAAATAGAAAAGTTGTATCCCTACCTCTTTAATGTCTCAACCTAATTTTTGTAAGAATTTAGAAAACTACAGCTCAAGATATTGATAAAATACAGAACACCGCATTTGACTTGGTCCAAATTCGGTGGCTTGGACAGATCGGTTCGGATTGGCCCCATAGAATCCAAATCAGGATTTGGTTCCTTAATATTAAATGTATCCTATTAAATTTTGGACAGGACCACAAAATATCAGCCCATTTGGATGCACAAATGTCGTGTACTATGCAAAACAGTGGACAGCTGTCCATGGATCCATGTAATTTTGGCCCATTTTTCTTTCACTTCATCAAGGGCCCTCCAAATCACCTCCACCTACATTGAAACAATATAAACAAGTAACATTGCCAATTATAATATTTATTAACATTAATTGATTTATTCAAACATAAAGTGAAATTTATTATTATATTTGGAATATTCATTACAAAACTAGTTTAAAACTGCGGTGTAAGGGTGGAATAAAACAGTGAATCATGGTACGATCACTCCCCCTACCTTTAGTCGCAATGGAGACCCCCATCCTAATCATGAAAACCCATCCCCAAATTTGTGAGACCCCCCCTCAGATCATGACTACCCCTGGATCAAGTCTTATATTCCTCTTATGTAGGTCTCCACAAAACTCCAACAAAATCGGGTACTTCTCCTCACTGAAACCTTTTTCATGTCATAGAAACTCCACTAGCTTATCATCTCCCTCCCGAAACCCTCTCCCAATGGACACCGTCACCAAAACGGTTGGTATTTAGGGATTATTCATTTCTAAATTCATGGACTTTTTTCTATTCCTCATAAAACCATCAACAAAACCATTGTAGGACAATAGCGTAGCAAAACCTTGTTTGGATTTCTTTATATTAAAATTAATGTGAAATGTTATCCTTGGTAGAGATCAACTTGTAATTTTTGCATTAATATATTTTTATTATAATATTAGGAGCCCCTTCTTATATATAAAAGTAATCCCCTTCACTATGATATCTACACATCATTTTCATCGTACATTTTCTTTTTATTTGAAGTATCTTGTATTTGGATTCCCCTATTGTTAACTGCTTGTAAGACATATTAGTTATAATAAGTGCCACTTGTTTAAGTAGTTCTCTTTTAAAACAAAAGTGCAATTTTTTTTTCTAAAATTGAACAAACTTGCTTATTTTTCTACCTGTTTATCATAACTAATAAGGCTTATGATAAGTTTTTAATAAGAAATTCCAAATGAACCCTAAGTATGAGCTTTTAATTCAACACACATCCTATAACACACTAAGATTCCATGGCATGCTTCCTTTTAAATAATTCAATAGCTTATGCTACACACAATATCGAGTTTGAGTGCACCATAACCTTTCAAACTAACCATTTAAAAATTATTTATGAATAGTATTAACCAAATTATGAAATTTATAAATTTTATTTTTTAAAATAGACTTCATTTTTGAATTTGGATTATCCAAATTTTCTTTGGGTGAAATTTTGGTAATTTTCTAAAAAGTTTTAATTTTTGATGAATAGTGAAAAATATAGCATTATTGTTAAAAAGATGACCATTTCATTTAAATAATTATTCTAATTTAAATTTATTTTAATGTCAAAATAGATACATTATATATATATATTAGTCCAATGTAGTTCACTGAAATAATTTTTTATAATAGAATTAGATATAAAAATTTATTAAACTTTTGAATGTCTCTCTTACCCACCTTCTAGCCACATTTATGAGATTTGAATTAAATGTAATTTTACCGCTTCTGTTATTTGAATTTCAAATAATGGACATACATGGTTGTAATAAATATGAAAAATGCGGTCTAATAAGATCAAAATTGTCATGACCTATCCCCTGGGGCTCGTGCTGTGACTACCCCAAGCCCGCCTTCCATAGGCCAGGGGTTGGTGACTAGCACCAGAAAGATGAAACCAAAAAATGGGAATATATTTCCTTTAAACATGTACACACAAACTTCCAACCACATCCCAACAAACTGAAAGGGAGAAACAAGTATACCACTAAAATAAGGCTGAGTGCAAGTACAAGTGAAAGTAAGTGAGCCATAATACAAACCCAACAAGGAACTAAAAACAGTAAAGTACAAAAGAAAACTCTGATGGATATCCACAGAAAACCCCACCTAATTGTGAGAGTAGTGAAGATACTGGAGGCTGAAGTAGTATGTCATGCCCACCTGGTCCTACTGGGCCCCACCCGATCCTAAGCCACCAAGTCCACTGACGTAGTGTCCGTTTGTCTCGTCCCCCTGAGCACCTCTATCAAAACATCGAACATCTTCACCAGACACAACACGTGCGGGCGAAGCCCATGCAGGGGTGAGTATAACAATTCTCAGTAGGGACCCCGAGACCCCAGAAGGTTTCTTGGTAATCTATGAAGAAAAACACCACAAAGAAAAATACCCGAGAGGTAAAACCACCAAGCAAGACCTCAACCACTTATCAGAAAGTAAATGACGCAGCTCACACCAGGTGTATAACTTAAAGAAAAGGAATAAT
Organism: Viscum album; assembly: GCA_963277665.1. Taxonomy (NCBI): domain Eukaryota; kingdom Viridiplantae; phylum Streptophyta; class Magnoliopsida; order Santalales; family Viscaceae; genus Viscum; species Viscum album. The sequence goes on along the minus strand of OY728139.1, from coordinate 1,393,257,480 downwards.
GATGATTAGTCTTAAAGATAAATCATCTTATTCCATTTAGAAGTTTCACTGCTGAACCACGAAGAAGTCGTTTAATTGTTGATCCACACAGGGCCGTAAAACACCATTACACACAGGGTCGTAAGTCGTCGTTCCGCACAGAGTCGTAAGTCATCGATCTACACAAGGTCGTTAGTCGTTAATCCATGATGGGCTGCTCTAAGTAAGGTCCTTGTCGGTTCGTGCTACTGCTTATCCACACAGGGTTGCTCTGATGCCGATCCACAAAGGGTCTCTCTTTACTTGTTAGCCAGCCATAGGATTTCTGCCCTAGGTGCGCTTGAGTTTCATAGATTACACTCCTCAAGTCATCTGTCATACCTCAACTACCACTAAGTCCCCAAAAAAAAGTAACCCAATTAACCGCCATGTTATATGGGTTCCAACGCAACAGACAACGCATCAATCAGATGTTCGGTCTGTAAGTTATAAGCATTTTAGTACCGAGGGTCCAGTTGGATTCGAGTTCGATCCAACCCGTACATACTAAAAATTTCTCCAAAACTGAAGTGGAGTATATCAAAAGGACCAACTCATACTTAGGGTTCCAGTGCCACAGACGACGGATCAAACGGACGCCTGGTTTGTGAGATACACCCAATTTTGCAAAACAGGACCGGTCAGGTCTGGGTCCGACCCGGCTGGCGGGTCCGGACCGGTTGGCTGACTCGGCCCGGATGGTGGGTCTGGCATAGGTGTCGGACCTATCCGAAAAGCGGGGCACCGTCCCTCCTTCCAAAACAGACGACTGAAGCAGGCCGTTGCACTCTAGCCGAGCGGCCCAAGCGGGCCGCTCATCTCTTCCGCACGTCGCGTCGGCGCCACGCCGTTCCACCCACCGCGGCTCGGCTGGCTGTGGATTTTTCCGCCATGATTCTTGAGGGTGATTCTCCTCCACACAGCTATCTCGGATTGGCTGCCCCCGCCGGTTGCCGGCAGGTGCTTCTGCGGGCCACCGAAAATGCTCCGGTGGTCCGATTTCCTTCTCGTTTGTGCTTACGGGCCTCCTGGGTCGCCGCCTTCACTACGAGAGCCCCAAAATCATCTTTCCACCACATTGTTCGGTCTCCCATGAAGAAAGAATAAAACCCAATAGCGGCGGAGGGTCTGGGCCTTGTTCAGATTGGCCTGCGCCCTTCACGTTAGTGTTCTAACATGGGGGTGAAATAATAATCATCAAACTTTAAGATTATCCCCCACAATGAAACCCCACAACAACCACCTGCAAGAAAAAACAAGACGTGGATCAACCCGTTAATCGGTTGATTAACGTTCATTATATTTTCCAATAACGGGGTGAGAGGAAATCATAAACACTTAGAAATCAAAATAATTCCTCTACCTAGAAACGGTGTTGCAGATGAAGGAGAAGATTCACATTCATTGTCGTTTGACATTTTTCACCGCTTATCGATCCCTGGTTAGATTCCTACAACGATTGTCGGTTGATTACCATTTTTCGTTGGAGAGGAAATTCGTCAGCGTCATGGCAGAGGCTTCTCCCACCATTGTCAAATTGCTTGCCAACAATTTGATTAAATAAAAAGAAAACGCTCATATTGCGTTCATTAATGTGGTTCATTAATGAACTATAATTAATGATCCATTAAATCCATGAGCATTGCAGTTATAAAATGAGAAGATTGAGTCATTTAATGAACCTCATTTAATGACCGATGTTACACAACAGTTCCACCAACTGTCGCTCAACGGTGGAAGAACAAGAATAAAATAACATTTAGTTATTTTTTTTCTAAAAGTCCAAAAATTAACCTTTTCATCCAACCCTTATCGGTCAAAGTTAAGCTTCACCTAAGTGAATCTCGTCACTGTGAATCCAACGGTGCCATCATAATTCCAATATGAGCACTGGTTCAAAAGATAGAAATTCCCGCTTGCACGTTTACTGAACGTACCTTAAAAAAGTTCAAAAATTATTAACAGCCACCCTCAACCCACGCTGGTCAAGGTTAGGCTATGACTAAGAGGAAAACACCCTCATGAGCTCAATGGTACTCTCGTATTTCCAATTCGAGTTACCATTTAGGAGTTATAAGGATTTGACAATAAAATAATTATTACTCAATTATTTTATTTACGGTCAAAAACTAACTTTCACTGTTGGCCCATGCTGGCCAATGTTAGGATCTTCATAAGGAAAGCATACCCTCACGAGTTCAGCAGTGGTCTCATATTTTTAATCTGAATCACTGTTCGTAAGTTATAAGCATTTGAAAAATAAAATAATTTTATTTAAATATTTTATTTACGGTAATGCCATTTTCGGGTTTTCTCACTGGAGGTCTACGTCGACTAAAATTAAGTCGCGTATAGGGTAAACCCGCCATTTTGAACACAACGGTGCCTTTAAATTTCTGATTTGGGAACCCGTTTAAGAGTTATTCCACTTTTTCAGGAAAAATGCTCACGCGCACTATTTAAAGCTTAACATTTTTTGACGGATCATTCTGAGCACTCTGGGCCTCAGAATCATGTACCATCAAATTTCACAGTCTCAAAATAATTTCATATAATAAAAAAATTATACAGAAATTCCAGAAAATTAAAAAAATAATTTTTGGATAACAATAACTTTTGAATTTTATTTACCACGGTTAAAGGTAAATAGAGTAATTAAAGGTAAGATTAATATTATAATAATATAATATTACCCTAACACTAGTCCTAATTTCACTGGATAAGTGATTTTCGACCAAAATCAACCTTAAGTTGAAATTATGATCTTTTTAAGCCTCTTGTGTTAGATTAAGACATTTATTATATTTTTTTTAAAGAAGAGTTAAAAATGTCATATTCAAATTTTAATAACTAAACCATTTTTATATAGAGTTATAAATAATATAAATTAGACTATAAATATTCTTTATAAAGATAAAATGATTATATACATAATTTTTTTTTTATAATTTTAGGAAATAAATAATTAAATTAAATGGTGACACAATAACGATGAAGTAATTGACTTATTAAAAGAAGAATCAATTAAATGATATTTAAAATATTAAAATAAATATAATTTGAGTTAATTAATGACATAAACTAATTTTATAGATAACATAGACATTTTAGTGACATATTAGAAGTATTGGTTTGAAGTTATCATGTTGGTTTGATATTTTAAAAAATTCAAAGTTTGAATAGTATCAAAATTGACATAAATGATACTTTAAAATAAATAATGTTTAATTAAATTCCATAAAATTTATAAAAATCTTAGGTTTGACCAAATAACTAGGATAGTGTTAAATATGTTATAAATGACCCAATTGGTGTTATTTTAACAATTTATAGTAACTATATTAACCCTATAGTGTAAAAATACAAGAAGACACGGTAAGAGTTAAAATGCTTAACTAAGGGTTAATTCTAAAATATAAGGTTAATTTTGTGACATAACTTGTCTAAAAATAATTGGCTGAGAGGATTTAGACCCATACTAAACTTATCCTCTAAATAAATCACTTTTGAGCTATTTTAAACCAAAAGTAAATTTATAATAAATTAATAATTTAAAATCTTTCAAAAGTGCCCCTCATCTCTCTTATAAAAGGGCACTTCTCCTTATCTTTAGTTCACACCTCCAAATACATTTGTCTTAGCCAAACCAAGCCCACTTCTTCTCCCAAATTCCCCCACTTCATCTGAGAGGTCACACTTTGGGTATAAATCCATTCTAAGGAGTCCTTTTGTGCCAACCAAAAGGAGATACCTGAAAAAGAGGTAATTATTTTATCACTTCTTTCAAAGTTATTTTCTTCTTCTATTTCCTATTTATACGTTGTTTCCATATAAAAATAATAAATCCAGTATCATACATATACTTATATGTTATTATAATCATGATACAACCATATTACTCATTTTATCCATCATACGAATAACAATATTACCGTGCGGGCGTACGTACGACTTATCATCTCCACGCTATGGTGTAAATTATTATTAAATAATAATTTATTTGGATGGGTATAATGATGAGTATAATGAATATAAACAATGAATATAACACAATAATGATTTTTTATAATTAATATACCATCCAATTCCATTCCATTTAACCATTAAGGGAATGATACCGTCGCTCATACGTACGTATGGTTTACCGTCTCCACGACACAATGAGATTCATTCTCCAAGTTAACCATTAAAGAATGATTATAAAATTTATATGATGAGTAAAAATAATAATTATGAACTTAATTTCATTATGGATATGAATAAAATACATCCTATGCATAAAAAATATGACTTTCATGACAAAACAGGAATGGGAAAACGAAGCAGTTAACACCCAAAACAATGGTAATACTAAAATATTATTACCAAAATGATATAATAGGATTATATATGATATAATAAATATGGATATGGTCCTAGTATAATTTATTAACATGTTTTAACCATTATAAAAGAGGATAACTCACCCTCTACTAAAGTATAAGTTAATGGTTAATTTCACAATCTATTTATTATCCAAGATTGCTTATATGTGAGTATCTACTGGGAAATACTTATTATCCATGTTCACGCTTCTTAAAATGTAATTCAAAATATTATCGAAAATTTTTTAAAGTCATTTTTATCCATGTTTTACTTTTTACGCAATTTTTTTAAAGGAATCTTTTTTTCGTTTCCTAACAAGGTACTTTATAACCTTTTCGACAAATTTAAGGAAAGAATGTTTTTTTTAACTTATACGGCGTAAGCAACGATTTTTTCCATTATGACGCCTTAAAATTTTGAAGCTTTACTTGAAATATTATAAGGTTATTTTAAAAATAAATGTTTTCTTTTATAATTATGTGACTTCTAAATGATTTCAAAGTAAAAAAGGGATATTTCCCTCAAAGAGTTTTAAGGAATTTACTAAATTATTTTTTGCTATGTCAACATACTTTTTTGGATTTTATGCTTATTTGAGGTTGAATTATTATGATAAAATCTTCCATATTGTATTTAAGGGTTTATGATATATTTTACTGTGGATGTTATATGTTTATACCATTCATGGTTTATAATTAAAGTATTAACATTTCGTATGCTAGTTTTAATACGAATGTTTATGTTATGTTTCACCCTTTTGATAAGAGGAATGAATTGGACTTAGTAAGTGATGGGTGGGGCCTTATATATACCCTAGATGCATCGATAGGTCTTATAAGACAAACTAGTGTCTTGCCACAAGGCTTTGACGATATGGTAATGGTCTTGACATGAGGCCCTGAAGGTACGGCTATGATGTATGACATTATACATTTACTCATTATAAGATTAGTTATTGATGTTTCATGTGATTATTCGACTAGTAGAATATCCATGTGAAAGTTTAAATGGAATTATTTGATTTATTCTTTCCATATTGTGCTGAATATTATGTTTAAAAGGCTTGTGTTTTAGTTTTATACCTTGCCTTAAAAGTTTATGCTTATTTATGATAGCTTCTGCTATATTGTTTATCCTTACTATGAATCTAAGCTCACCCATTTCTTATGTTTCATTTTTCCCCAGGATGTGAAGAAGTATATTATTATTAACATGCAGTGATAATCTAAGGGATATGAGAGTTTCCAAAGGTGATAATATGTTATTTTTCATTACAAGTTGTAATGTAAAACATATGTTTAAATCTAATATTTCCAAGGCTACCAAACTGATCGATCCTTCAGGATTTTATTTTCTTATGATCATGCCAACGTAATAAAATAATGCACCGACTCTAGAAAACTGAGTTCAGGGTGTTACAGTTGGTATCAAAGGATGTTTAGTAAAAACCTTAGAAACTAGATTTATAAAACAACCTTGATTAGGTAACATCACCCCAAGCTAGACATTGATGATAAGTATAAAAGAACATCATAGAATTTTGGTAATATAGAGATTATGTGGGTATTATTTGAAAATACATCCCTATCTGGATACTATAAGTGGATGTGGTTCTAGAACAGATGTACCTAGGGGTGAAAACTCTAACAAGGTGTTCCAAGCTTGACTTGGGGTAACCTGGTACACGACAAGGGGCCTTACTTTGCACCTGGTTTGACACTCCTGGGGGATATGATTAGGATAATTCATATTTTAATTACAAACAATTATGAAGGATTTATGATTAACTATGTCCTCAAAGAAACATGTTTATGATTATGGATTGGATATGCATAAAATTTTCAATTTATGTTAAGTATTTTACTAGTTTGGAATTATGCACTATGATTCATAACTTAATCTAGTGTATTCCATTGTTTAGAAATGGAACCTAGTGGAAGAAATAGAAATCATATCAACACACATAATATATGTAGGGATTTACCTCATATGCAAGATAATGATAGTGTAACTGGTGATACAATTGGTGTTGAACAACTTATAACCATAATGGGACAGCTGACTCAGGTTATGAATAATAACCTTACCCATATGGATCACCCTGATCTACAATGCGAAGGATCAATGTTAGAATCATTCATGATATAACAACATCCAACATTAAATGAGACTATACATCTATTTGTAGCTGAGCAATGGATAAGTTCCTTAGAGAAAATATTTCTTACTTTGGGGAGCAACACAAGGGAAAAGGTTATCATGATAGTTTATTGTCTCTCAGGAGATGCAGATTAATGGTGGTCATTAATAAAAAACATGAAGGAGGATGAAGAATTAGAAAATATGAAATGGAGGGAGTTTAAAGAACTTTTCCTAGAAAAATAATTTCCTCATGAATATTGAGATGACATGAAAATGCAATTTTTGATTCTGAGGCAAAAAGATGATGAGAATGTTGCAAAGTATGAAGCTAACTTCACAAGGTTAGAAATACATGCAACAAACGACATAGGTATCCCAAGAAGTAAGATTTATTGATTCTTTGATGGTTAAAACTATTCCTCTGATGGGCATTGGTCTCACAATATTTATCATCATACAAAGATATAGTCTCATGTGCTATCAAGACAGAAAATAAATTCTCTAAGTATTATGAATTTAAATGGAATCAAGAGAAGAATTGGGATACTAAACACTCTAGAAAAGTAAATAAATGGAATAAGGGAAAAGATAACTTTCCACCCTATAGTAATTGTGGGAAGAAACACCCTGGTACTTTCCTAAAGGGGATAGGAGTTTGTTACAAGTGTGGAGAAAAATACTACCAAGCTCGTGATTGTAAGAGGAAGAAAGAAACTATCAATGTTAAATGCTACAATTGTAAAGAAATGGTACAATATGCAAATGATTTTCCTAAGAGTCAAGGAAAATTACATTAGAAAAGGCCAAGGGAGAAAGGCTAAGCTTTCTATCACAATTATTGAGGTTGAAACTCCTAATGATGTTGTTGCATGTACTATAATAATCTCCTCAAATTTAGGCAAAGATTTATTTGATTTTGGATCCTCATGTTCCTTTATATATTCCTAGTTTTCTTTAAAAATTAGATATTTCCAATTCACATTAACATGTAAGTTTTCAGTCAAAACCCCTAAGTGAAGTCTCATTGCTACAAAGATGTGTCAGGTAGTTCCCATTATGGACTATAAACATGCATTATCTGATAACTTTATTATCATACCTATGGTCAAATTTGATATAATAATTGGTATGGATTGTCTATCAAAACATTATGTGAAGATTTATTGTAAGAATAAGGAAGTTACGATTTGTGAGGATGATATAGAATCCATCATCTTTAGAGCAGAAACTTCATCACTTGATTCTCATCAAAATCCACCCCCAGTAGCTTTACTAAATGAGATTCTTGGGGAGGCATAGGAAATAAAATATAAGGATGAAGAAAGAAATATTCAAATTTAGGATGTACCCATTATAAAGTAATACATTGATTTTTTCCCAAAGATTTACCTAGACACCCCCCAGAGTGTGAAGTTGAGTTTTTTATTGATTTAATCCCTGATGAAAGACCAATATAAAATAATACTTATAGAATTACCACTGTGGAATTAGTAGAGTTGAAGAAACAACTAGAGGAGTTTAGTAATAAGGGATTTATTCACCCTAGTGTTTCTCTATGGGGATCCCCATTTCTTTTTATTAAGAAGAAAGATGGATCAATGAGGCTATGCATTGATTATAGAGAAATCAATGCTATTACAATAGAGAACAAGTATCCCCTACTTCTCATTGATGATTTATTTGATCAACTTCATGGAGATCAATATTTTTTGAAAATTAAGCTTTGTTTTGGATATAATATGAAGACACCATTCCGAATAAGGTATAGTCATTAAAAATTTATAGTAATTCCATTTGGATTGACTAATGCACCCTTTATTTTCATGGATCTAATGAAAAGAGTGTTCAAGGAATATCTTGACGTTTTTTTCATCATATTTATTGATGATATCTTGGTATAATCTAAAATCTATGAAGACCATGAGATCCACTTGTGTATTGTTTTGAAAACTCTTAGAAGAAATGAACTATATGGGATGTTTAGAAAGTGTGAATTCTAGCTTTAGAAAATTTATTTTCTTGGCAATATTGTCTCCAAGGATGAAATCTTTGTTGATCATACAAAGATAATGAAAATCCAAGAATGTCCAACACCAATGATTATAACTAAGGTATGTACTTTTATTGGTTTAGAAAGTTACTATCAGTGTTTTATCTATAATTTTTCCTGATTGGAAAACCTGTTAACCATGATCACATGTAAAGGGGTTAAATTTGTTTGAAAAAAAGAGTGTGAAGAATGTTTTGAATAATTGAAGAGAATATTAGTAAATGCTTCTATTTTGACTCTACCATCTGGGAATGATGGATTTGTGATTTATATTGATGCATCAAGGAAAGGACTTAGTTGTGTCCTTATGATGAATGATATGGTTATTGCTTATGCATCAATATAATTAAAAATTCACAAAAAAACTACTCAACTCATGATTTGGATTGATCAACAGTAATATTTGATCTGAAGATATGGATACACCATCTCTATGATAAAAGATGTGAGATATATACTGATCATAAGAGTTTGAAATATATTTTATCACAGAAAGAACTTAACATGAGACGAAGGAGATGACTTGAGCTACTCAAGGATTATGATTGAACAGTACACTACCACCCAAGGAAGGAAAATAAGGTGGAATATGATTTTATTGGAAAATACCATGGAGTTATAAACAAAATGAGAGTTTAAAGGGATCCTATGTTTATGGATATAGTAAATATAGATATGAGAATTATCATGGAAGGTGAAACATCACTACTTTTTTAGATGGTTACCAAACCATCTTTACTAGAAAGGATGAAAAGTTCTCAGTCTGATAATGAGGAGTTTCAAAATAAAATTAAAGTTGTGAATGGTGGGAGACTGATTGACTTCATATTTTAAGATGGTGTTTTGGAACTTGGGAAGAGGATTTGTGTTCCTGCTATACTTAAGCTAAAAATGAAATTATTGGATGATGCTCATAACTCTAATTTCTCTATACACCCTAGTGGAACTAATATGTACAGAGATTTGAAGGAAATTTTTTTTGTGGGACAACATGAAGAGGGAGATTACTGATTATGTGTTGAGATGTTTGGTTTTTCAACAGGTGAAGGCTGGAAGACAAAATCCTATAGAAGTCATGAAACCTCTTCCAATACCTGTGTGTAAATGGGATGATATTACGATGGAATTTATCATGGGGATACCAAAGAATCCCAGAAGAAATGATGCGATATGGGTTATTGTTGATCATCTTACCAAATAAGCACATTTTCTTGCTATAAGAGAAGATTTTTCCACTTGAACATTTAGCAAGACTATATATTAATGAATTTTTAATACTTAATGGTGTGCCCCTATCGATTTTTTTGACTATGATCCCTATTTTACATCACAATTTTTTAAAAGTCTTCAGAAGGCCCTAGATACTAAGATTCATTTGAGCACCGCCTACCTCCCTCAGACTGATAGACAATCAGAAAGGACTATTCAAATCTTAGAAGACATGTTGAGATATTTCTCTCTTGAATTTAAAGGTATGTGAGATTAGTATTTACCTCTGGTAGAATTTTCTTATAACAATAGCTTCCATTCAAGTATACATATGACACCATATGAAGCGTTATATGGAAAGAGATGTCGTACAAAAAATTGTTGGGATGATGTTGGTGAAATAAAACTCATAGGCCCAGAACTTGTTTAGGAAACAATAAAAAAGGTAAAAACTATTCAGATCCATATCAAAATAGCTCAAAGTAGGCAAAAGAGCTATGTTGATAACTGAAGGAAGGATTTAGAATTTCAAGGGGGAGATCATTTTTTATTGAAGGTATATCCATGGAAGGGTGTTATATGATTCGATAAGAAGGGTAAATTAAGTCCCAGGTATATCAGGCCTTTTGAAATTTTAGAATGAATTGGAGCTGTAGCATACCATTTGAAAATGTCGCTAAGTCTCTCCAAAGTTCATGATGTGTTCCACGTATCAATGTTAAGGAAATACATGCTAGACCCAATGCATGTACTCACCTACAAAGAAATAAAACTAGAACCCAATCTGTCGTATTATAAAGATCCTATCAAGATTCTTGATACCAAAGAACAAGTTTTGTAAAATCAGATGACTCATTTGGTAAATGTTCTTTGGAGAAAGCATAAAGTGGAAGAGGCGATGTGGGAACTTGAAGAAATTATGATGAAGAACCACCCAAATCTTTTTATGAAGTGATATTCTAGAAATTTCAAGGATGAAATTATTTGAAGGAGGGAAGAATGTAACACCCCAAGCTTCCATGATACACTTTCTTTTAAACAATTCAATAGCTTGTGTTATATGAAATATCAAGTTCGAGCGTACCATAACCTTTCAAACTAGCCGTTTAAAAAGAAGTTATGAATAGTATTAACCAAATTATGAAATTTATAAATTTTATTTTTCATAATAGACTTCAGTTTTGAATTTCTAATATCAAAATTAGCTTAGGGTGAAATTTTGGTAATTTTTTGAAAATTTTCAACTTTTGATGAATAGTGAAAAATACTACATTATTGTTAAAAAACTGACTTTTTCATTTAAATAATTATTTTAATTTAAATTTATTTTAATGTAACAATAGATACATTATTCATATATTATTTAAATGTATTTCATTGGAATAATTTTTTATAATATAATTAGATATAAAAATTTATTAAACTTTTGAACATCTCTTTTACCCGCCTTCTAGCCACATCTATGAGATTTGCGTTAAACATAATTTTACCAATTCTATGATTTGAATTTCAAAAAACAGTCATACATGGTTGTAATCAGTATGAAAAATGTGGTCTAATAAGATCAAAGTTGTAGCACCCCAAACACTTCATGGTATGTTTCTCTTAAACATATTCTAGTTATATCCTATATTTCATGAATCACTGAGCCTATATGGAACAAAACATGGTTACTTATAGGAGATATCCCTAAACTATCCATTAAACATAAATTTTCCAACTCTGTGATTTGAATTTTAAAAATCTGACATGCACGGTTGTGTTCAAGATGATATTTAGAGTCTGATAGAATTAACTTAATTTTCGGTGAATAGTTACCTACCCTTATGAATAGTAACCTACCCTTATGAATAGTAACTTACCCTTATGAATAGTAATATGAATCTTATTAATGGTATCCATGCCCTTGAATGTATAAATGAATTTAGGCACCTTAAAAATGAAGATGAATATTTTAAGTGTTTATATTTTTCGAGTAAATAATTATTTTAATTAAATATTTAATTAATCATATTTAGAAAATTATTTTTGAAAAATGGAATTCATTTTTGGATTATACATGTTTAAAGATAGTTAGGGTGAATTTTTGGGATTTTTCTAAAATACATAAATTTTTGATGAATAGTAAAATCTGATAATTCACAATAAATGCTAAATAATGGATTAATTGAGTCATTGATGATGATCTACTGATGTAAGACCAATTGATTCAGATTCACATGATAAAATTACTATTATAGGTCATGAAAGACTCACTATGACTTGTATTATGAAGAAATAATAAATTAATGAATTTTATATTAAGAAAACTCCTCTCTCCTTCACTACAACAACCCCCTTCACTCCCTCTTCTCTTCACTCCTATCAAGCCTTGTTCCTTGCCAATATTCTTCCCAAATCTCTCCCCAAGATCACCCCCACGTCCAAAATCTCCTATCCTCTTCAAAATACCAAAACCTCTCCCCTTAAGAGGTTCTCAAAGGAGGAAGTCTCAAGAGGTAAACTTCTCTTTCCAATTCCTTTATTTCTTTTAAGTTCTTTTCTTTTTGTTTCTTTCCTCACCTCTCTCCACCCAAATAGTATGATAACTCCAATAACATACATGTAATAGAATGTTTTTATGATAATGAGATATTTCATTATCTTATCTCCTTTCCCCACCCTTTATTTGGAAGAAATGAAAGCACCGTTTGAGATGTGCTAATTTAGCACATTCAAGGACAACAATTTATCAATTTCTATTATAATATTTAATTCTGGTCATGAAACCATTTTTGTTATGGTTTAACCATATTATTATATATGTAATATATCCTATTTTTAGTCCTATAATCCTTTTGTACAAATGGTATTAAGTTATGAATCAAAACATGTTCATTGTAATCAAACCCACCGTTTAACCAAAACGGTTGTCACTAAGGTTACATATATGTAATAATTCGACCTCACTATAAGAAACCAAATTAAATTTAAAACCATTCAATCTCCTGTAATTTCACTAATGAAATATAACTTCATTTCTGGACAACCACTTCCATCTTTCATATTTATCCAAACTTGAATATAAGTGAACCGATCTTTTAAAAACAAGTAATCAAACGAGCCCGAACAATGAAATTGAACATTATAACTAATCAAAAAGGCCTTGAATGAACTAAAAAGGGTTATAATAAATAATTTACATATATTATAGGTTCTGTAATTATGAATTAATAATCCCAATTTTTTTATTCAGGTCTTTAATAACAAGTCAATAATACCTTCAAGCATAAGGTAAGGGATCCTCTCTCTCACTTTTGTTCAAGAATCTCTCCTATGTTGTGCCCTTTTATTTTTAATTACTAATGATAGGGTATGTTTTCTCAAATCCCCCATACTGCCCTTGTGACATATAAATAATGGAATACCCCTTTACCTCCCATTAATCCCTTGCAATAACACTCGTTACCATGCCGAAATGTTTGTAAGGGGTTTCTCATCTCACTTTTATTTTTGTGAGATTTTCATTATTCGCCACTTATTTATTGGATGTGGTATATGTGTACTTTAATTTGATATATAATAACATTATTCTATTTATATTCATGTCATTCAATGATTCATTGTAGGGTTATTAAGTTCTGGTCATATGATTCGACCGATTACATTGTGGTAAGAGACTTTGTCTCAGCTACTATTTTGTTGTGACTAACTATGTATTGTGCACCTAATAATCCTTATGTTGTGTAACTAATACCCATTTGAGATCAATTTTCATTTAAAATTATATTTATATTAAATATACATAATCTCATATCATTGATATGTTTGTTGTCTAAACCGTATACCATTTTACATATGGTGTTTATTTAGAAAGTTATTTTAATTATGGAAATATTGATGAATCCGTATACTCTACTCTATACAGATATTGAAAAGGAATATTGCTCTTGTATTGAATCAATGTATAAAGAATTATTTGGACATGAAGTGGTGGTTGGGTCTTGCTATATACCCTCAATTCATCGGTAGGTCTAATGAGTCAAATCAGTTTGGCGACAAACCCTTCGAGTTTGTTTCCAAAAATTAGACAGGTTTCTACCCATAGAACTAAACCATTTTAATGGTATTATGGTTTCATGTGCCAGATACATGAATTAAAATTAATAATCATTCACTTTATTCATTATCAATTTTTACTATCCATGAGGTTTTCACTATGACAAAATATATGGATGCAATTTCATTCTCAGTTTATTAATAACATGAGTTTTTCATTTATTCACCATGCCATATTGATTATGTTAGATTGATTATGATTAACTTAATATTGTATTCATGATTCTTCTATTTGTAACCCTTACTGAGCTATTGATCTCACCCCTTTCATTGTTTTCCATCAATTTGTGATGAAGAGGTGATCGTTTATTGAGTTCTTGTGGTTTCAATTTTTAGTTTTTGTTATGTATTATATTTTGTAACCTTTTATAATGTATTTTGAGTTACATATATGTATCTAGTTTCTTCAAGACTACTAAACTGATCATTCCTTCAGGATTTTCATTCCTTCAAACCATGCCAATATCACAAGTAATGCACCAGCTCCAGCCTAGAGGGGTCAGGGTGTTACAGTTGGTATCAAAGGAAGTTTAGTAGAAAACTTGGAAACTAGAGTAGGAAATGTATAACAAAGAACAAAACCCTAAGGTAGTATTTGAGGATAAACGTACAAGAACATACTGGTATTTTGGTAAGGAATAGATTATATGTATCTTTTAATCAATACATCCCTATTTGGATATGATCAGGTAGAGGTGGCTCTGGCACAGATGTATCTAGGGGTAAAACCCGAAAACACCGATTTGAGCTAGACTCGAATGGGAACTGGTGCATGAAAATGGGCCTTCCTTCACTCTTGGTTACGACACTCCTGGGGGATATACTTAAAATAATTCACATTTTCTTTACAAGCCATTATGAAGGAGTTTAATGTAAATTTTTCCTCAGAGAAACCATGTTTATAAGAGTAGCTATGCATAGAATTTAAATATATGTTGAGTGATTTTATATTTAAGATTCATAAACTAATCTAGTGTATCCCATTACTTAGAAATGGTGTCTAATAGAATAATGGGAATAAATACTAATGGGAAAGGTAGGGATCTCCCTATCAAACAAGTCAACACAATAAATGTTGGAGAAAATCAGATCATGACCATATTGGACAACTTACTCAGGTTGTAATGAATAACCATTCCACACCTGTGTTGGATTGTTTCATGCGGAAAAATCCCCCATCTTTTAGCGAGACTACTAATCCAGTGGTTACTGAACAATGGATCAAGTCCCTTGAAAAAATATTCATGGCATTAAGATGCAATGAAAATTAAAAGGTAGTATTGGCAGTATATTATCTCAAGGGAAACTCTAATCAATGGTGGTCCTTGATTCAGAATACCATGGAGGAAGAAGAAATAGAAGATATGGAATGGAGGAATTTTAAGGAAATATTCTTAAAAAAATATTTCCCTCGTGATCAACGAACCGAAATGAAGAGGAAATTCCTTGGCTTAAAGCAAAGGGAAGAAGACAATGTTGTAGAGTATGAGACTACATTCACAAGGATATCCAAGTATGTTGTAGATTATGTATGTGACTCAGTAGAAAAGATTGATCATTTCTTTTAAGGTCTTAAGCAAATTCTTTGAAGGGTACTAGCTTCTCAAACATTTTCATCATATGATGAAATTGTATCAAGTGGAATCAAAACAGAGAAGGAATTTTCTAGATTAATTTTTTTTGAAGGAAACCAAGATAAGAAGCGGTACTATGATAACCAAGGAAAAGGAGAAGCACCAAATAATAACAAGGGAACAAAGCTATTCCCATTATGTGTGAACTGTGGAAATAATTATCTCGGGAAATGCTTAAAAGGCATGGGAGTCTGCTATAAGTGTGGAGAAAAGGGTCACCGATCTGATGAATGCAAGGGAAAAAAACAATTCAATGATATTCAATGCTACAATTTTAGAGAGTTGGGACATTATGAAAATGAGTTTCCTAAGCACCTAAAAAATTTGACTCAAAAAGGCCAAGAGATCAAGGGAGAGCCTATGCGATTACAGCCGTGGAGGTTGAAGTTCCTAATGACATGGAGGCAGATACTTTTTTTGTTTCCTCAAACTTAGAAAACACTTTATTTGATTTTGGATCATTATATTCATTTATATCTTCCTAGTTTTCCAAGAAAATCAGATATGTCCAATTTGATTTAATAAAGGATTTTTCAGTCAAAACTCTCAGGGGATGTATCATTGCAACAAAGGCATGTCGACTAGTCCCTCTCCAGACACCAAAATGTGCTTTAGTTGCTAAACTTATCATCATATCAAGGACTAAATTTGATATAATTCTCAATATGAATTGGTTGTTAAATTATGATGCGAAGATATATTGAAAGAAAAAGGAAGTTACAATTTTTGAAAATGGTGTAGAATCTCTTATCTTTAGAGCAGAGACCTCTCCATCTGATTCTTATCTAGACCCACCCCCAGTAGCTCTATTAAATGAAATTATTGGAGAGGAAGAGAACCCAATATATATGGGTGAGGAAGGAAATATTCAAATTGAATATGTGCATATAGTTCAAGAATACATTTATGTATTTCCAGAGGATTTACCTAGACGTCCTCCAGAGCAGGAAGTTGAGTTCTCTATTGATTTAATTGCTAGTTCAAGACCTATATCAAAAAATACCTATAGAATTCCCACCATATAATTATTAGAGATAAAGAAATAACTAGATTATTTGAGTGAAAAAGGATTTATTCGACCTAGTGTTTCTCTATGGGGAGCCCCTGTCCTCTTTGTCAAGAAGAAAGATGGATCCATGAGGCTTTGCATTGATTATAGGTAAATCAATGCTATTATAATAAAGAATAAGTATCCTATGCCCCAGATTGATGATTTATTTGATCAAATTCATGAAGATCAATACTTTTTAAATATTTAACTTTGATACAGATATCATTAGTTGCGTGTGAGGAAGGAAGATATTCCTAAGACAACATTTCGGACCAGGTATGGGCATTACAAGTTTACAGTGATGCCTTTTGGACTGACAAATGCACCCTCTATTTTTATAGATTTAATGAATAGAATTTTTAATGAATATCCTGATAACTTTTTTGGGGTATTCATCGATGATATCCTCGTATACTCAAAAAGATATGAAGACCATGAGAATCACTTGTGGGTTATTCTGAGAACTCTTAGAAGAAATAAATTATATAGGAAGTTTAGCAAGTGCGAATTCTGGATTCAATCAGTTTCTTTTCTAGGCCATATTGTCTCTAAGGATGAAATTATAGTTGAAACTACAAAGACAAAGACAATACAAGAATGACACACTCCAACAAACATAACTGAGGTACACAGTTTTATTGGCTTAGTAGGTTACTATCAGCATTTTGTTTAGAATTTTTCCCGACTAGCTAACCTGATAACCAAGCTCACACATAAAGGAGTTACGTTTGTGTGGGAAAAATAATGTTCAAAATGCTTTGAATAATTTAAAAGAAGATTGGTCAAAGTGCATGCAAGGGAAAAACCCGACTCGGATAGCAAACCATAATACAAATCTTTGATCCTTCGCAGATGTGGTGGCGGGGAGAGCAGTTGAAGTTGTTTCTTCGAAGACAAGCATAGTGCATGAAATCCAAATCAAACCTAATTTCTTTCATCACCGTGGGAAATCAGTTGTATCCTTCTCAATAGAAGAGGTAAATTTTCTTGCATCGGGTCTATGATTTGTGCTTATTGGGAAGTTCTTGAATCTTCGCCCTTCAATAAAGTTCCTTAGATCTTCACTTGAAGCTATAGGATTTTCAGGTTTCTAAATTGGTCTCCTAAACCCCTCCCATATCTTTTTTATATTTGACACTGAGGATGATTATTACAGGCTATGGGTTAAGCGCTCATGGTATTTTGGTGGTTTCCTTATAAAAGTTCTTAAATGGAATCCAGAGTTTGATCCTCATTCAGAATCACCCATTGTACCTGTCTGGGTACTTTTTCCTGAGCTACCCCTTCACCTATTCAATCAGGCTGCTTTGTTTCCTATTTCCAGCCTCATTGGATCCCCTTTGAAGTTGGATTCATCTACAAGACTTCTTTCCAGACCCTCAATAGCTAGAATTTGCATCAAAATTGATGTCTCACAATATTTGCCTTTGCACTTATGGATTCAAAGTGGTGAGTTTGGATTCTCTCAAGAGGTCTTATATGAAAAACTGCCTGACTATTGTCACAAATTCTTTAGACTTGGTCACCCCACAAACAGTTTTGGTAAAAGTAAGGATTATTCTAAAAGCTAAAAACCCACTTGGATTGAAAAGGGTAATGTTGGAAACAAAGACATGGCCGGCCCCTCTAGCTCCTCTAAAAAGGAATGATCTGAAAATATTTTAGGATTGGATAATACCAAAGCACTTAAGAATCAAATCTCAGATTATGTAAATGCTGTCTTTGACATCAATGCCAATATTCCTTCTCGCAAAGAAGAAAATTCTAAACAACTTGTGTCCTCTCGCTCAAATAAAATGGAGGGAAATTTCCCTGATCCACCCATTTTTGAGGAACACGAAAATCAAATTAAGACTCTAGAGGATGGAAGCAAGAAACAGGTTGAGGTTTCAGACTCCAGTGACTCCTCAATTGAGGAAGATGATCATTCGGGCCAAATTGAGGAGTCTTATTTGGAAACCATGTCCAGGAAAGGAAAAAAGGCCATGGTGGATGCTGATGGATTCATCACTCTGAATCCGAAGAAAACTAGAAAACATAGGGATTATTCTCACACTGAAAGAACTATTGTTACTCGGTCGCTTGATGATTCCAGGAAGGTTCCTACTAAACCTTCCCAGAAAAATACTGCTGAACCACCTTCAGAAAATCCTATGACTGATGACCCAAATCTTGTTTTATACTAATTTTCGCATCACTTCATAGAGTATGTGATTAAGGACAAGAACACACATATGGAAATGCAACAAGAATTGGCCCACTAAAAACTTCAACAAGGTGTTATCTCTGCTGATCAATAACTTAGAGTAAAATGTTTCATCTTTAACCAGAGGATGTAGATGTCTATTCAGGCTCCTTAATATGCTTGATCCTTTTCTGATTCATAATCTACTTTAGTGCAAGATGCTGATGATATGAAACTTAGAGTTTTCTGGTTTTTGATGCTTCTTTCTTATCTCTTACTGCCACAACACTGTTTTTGCCTCCTTGATGGAGCTATACTGCCTGTTTGAATTAAAATTCTAGGTTTTTTTGTGATGTTAATTTCGATATGATGATGCAATTTGGCTGTTTTGGTCTGATCCTCTTCTATGCTACAATGTGCTGCTTTCATTCTTCCCCCTTTGAGCCGTTACTTTTATGGTTTTCTGATACTTTAACTCTCAGCTGCTCTAATAATCAATCTGCTTTGAGATTCTTATGTTGACAACAGATTGCTGATCCATATCTTCTATGTTTTCACGCACCTCTTTGTTTGTATGCACCTAGATGGTGGTGGTTGAATGTGTAGTTTTAATTTCCTAGAGGCTTTTGATGTTGTATACCAGGTTATTTAAATATATATTTCTATTTGGATGCCTTCTTGTTTTTAGATGGTGTAAGCTCATTACACCTTATGATCTCATTGTAAAATTTTCATTTAATAAATTCCTTCTGACATGGATTGGGAAACCAATCCATGTCACCTTCTAAAAAAAAGAAGATTGATCAATGCTCCAATTTTGAATCTTCCATCTGGAAGTGGTGGATTTGTAATATACAGCGATGCATCAAAGAATGGACTGGGTTGCATCCTTATGCAAAATGATAAAGTTATTGCTTATGCATCAAGACAGTTGAAGACTCAGGAGAAAAATTATCCAACTCATGATCTTGAGTTAGCTGCTATAATCTTTGATCTAAAAATATGGAGGCATTATCTCTACGGAGAGAGATGTGAGATTTATATAGACCACAAGAGTTTGATATATATTTTCACACAAAAAGAACTCAACATGAGGCAAATGAGATGGCTTGAGTTACTCAAAGATTATGATTGTTCAATACACTACCACCTGGGAAAGGAAAATAAGGTGGCATATGCATTAAGCAGGAAAGATCATGGACTTCTGGCTTAAATGAGGATTGAGAGAGATCCTATATTTTTGGATCTACTAAAGATGGATATGAGAATTATTAAGGAAAGGGAAACATATTTCTCTTTCAAATGATTGTTAAACCATATTTATTAGAGAAGACAAAAATCTCTCAATCTGATGATGAGAATCTGCATAAGGGAATTAATGCTGTCAAGGATGGGAGACTGGATGAATTCGTGTATGAAGAAGGAGTTTTGAAATTTGGGAAGATGTTATGTGTTCCATTAGTACCTAAGCTAAAAAGGGAACTATTAGACGATTCTCACATCTCAAATTTCTCTATACACCCGGGTAGCACCAAGATGTATAGAGATATGAAGGAATATTTTTGGTGGGATAATATGAATCGGGAAATTGCTGACTACGTGTCAAGATGTCTATTTTGTCAACAAGTGAAGGTAGAGAGACAACATCCTAAATGAGTGATGCAACCTCTACCTATTCCTATGTATAAGTGGGATAACATTGTTGACGCTCCTTTCGTCACAGAGTCTAAAACAAGGAAATTGGGGAAGAAAATTGAGAAAGATTTGAAGTCAAAGTGATTCAAGCTTATGAAGTGGAAATGGAATTTGGCATTGGAAACTTGGTTACTTTGTTTTATACAAAGCCCTAATATTAAAGCCCTAAGAATTACTTTGCAAAAATTTTAAGCCATCAAGGAGGCCAGCCGAGGACAACCACCTAGAGCTCATATGGGACATGAGGGTCAACTGCGCTCAAGGGGTGTCCTCAAGGCCAAGGCGACACCCTGAGGCAGCGCGCCCCCGGAGGAGCGCACATGGTGGGCGCATAGCGCGCCCGAGGAGCATAGTTGGCGGTTGGAGCGCGCCCGCAGAGGCAGGGGTGGGCGCAGAGCGCGCCCGCAGAAGAACACGGTGCGGGGCGGCACCGTGGAGGTTGGGAGTTCAATCGAGGTGTAGCGGGCAGCGCTACTTTGATAAACCGCGAAAAAACTGAGAGCCGCTTTGATGTGGGACGCGGGATTTTCAGCCGGGATCTAATCTCGGCCGTCCGCTTCATCCCGCGTCGATCCAGGCCGCACGATCCATCTCGCACGAGATGATCTAATCGCAGCCGTCCGCCTTCATTAAATGGCCAATCCGACGGCTCCCCGAATGTCTTCAACCTCGAGCTCAAGCCGAGGACACCCCGTGCCACCCACGGCCTCGCCGTGTACCAGGTGCCTCCCGAAGCCGGTATTCGAGCATCCGGCCACTTCCGAACAAACTAAGACCTCCATCCGGTTCGTCTAGACCTAAGGAACACAACCATGCATAAAAATAAGTTTGCATGCAATGTTTGGAGAATTTCGAGGTTGGCCGAGGCAAACAAAGTGCCGAGGCCATGAAGGTTTGTGTTTTGCATGGTTTGGGCCAAAGGAAGTTCGTGCATGCATTCTAAGTCGCATGCACGTGAAGGAGGAAAAATAATAAAAGGAAACCACGTTCAACAACAGAGGATATTTCAAAATTTGGAGGAAACCGTTAAGATCCGAAAATCGCGGTGGTTCAGTTTTTTTGTTCTCTCACGCGGATGAACTAACCCTACCTTGCCTATAAAATGAGGCCGTGGGGATGGAGAAGAGGGCTGAAGTTTTGGCCGAAAACTTAAAGTCTCGTGAGAGAATACATGCCTCGCGAAGAATACCCCTGTGCACACCACTTGCGTAGCAGAATCCCGAAGCCTCCTTTTGGATTCGTTTTGTTCCATTTGCAGACTCCATGCACGAAAGAAGAAATGGAGAAGACCCCCTGCATGCTACCCCTTGCGCGACAAGAAGAAGAAGGCCGCACTCCAAGCATCACCTTGCGCGCCCGCGGTGCCTTGCACACTTGATGATTAGCGGCTGTCTTGTCTATTGGACTTGCACGATTGAAGAAAGGAAGATGAGCCCGCACCCTTGCGCGGCGGTTGCACCTGCGCGCTGCCTTGTGCCCTTGCACCCTGCGCGTACCCGAGGTGTTGTAACACCATGCGCGCCCTTCTTGTGCCCAAGGCAGAAGCACCACTTGTGCGGCCCTTGCTTGTGACCCTACGCGGCAGTGTGTGTGCAAGAGTGAAAGAAGGTGTGCAAAGGGTGAAGGCCGAGAGGCCCTTGTATATACAAGAAGAAGGGAATGCCGTATGCCCCTATGTGTGCAAAATGGTGAACCGAGTGTGTGCATAAGGAGTGCACACTTTGAAGGAGAACCCGAGGCCATATTTTGTGTGTGATAAGCAAGTGGAAGAGACCAAGCTCACTTTTGTGCAAAAAGTAAAAGAATTGTATGCAAGAAGAAGTAAAATGCCGAGGCTCAAACTCACTTGTGTACCAAATGAAGAACATACCCACGGCTTGTGTGTGCACCAAGTGAATACTACACTCATTGTGTGTGTGCAATTTAAGAAGAGGTCGTAGCCTTAAGTTTGTGCAAGAATGAGGTCGTAGCCTTAAGGACTTGCACGCCGCTTAAGGACTTGCGCGCCGCTTAAAGACTTGCGCGCCCTTATGTTTTTGGGTGCCCTCCTTGTCCAAGTCATCTCCTTAATACCATTCCACCTCTCCTTTTCAAGGATCCAGTCTTCAAGACATTCTTCAAAGCCATCTTTGGCATGTTTTCTTGATTGACTTCCTTCTCTAAAAAGAATTATGTGGAAGGTTTTATTCAACCTCATCATTCAAAGGATGAGAGAATCTTTTAATTTAGGCCTCCTCCTCAGGATTAAGCCCTAATCCATAATTCCTTAAATGCTCTGGGCCTCCTTTTCAGGAGTAAGACCCAATCCCCTAAAACCTGGGCCTCCTTTTCAGGAGTAAGTCCCAAGTCTCCAAAATACTTTTCAATTCCCTCAACCTGGGCCTCCTCCTTAGGAGTAAGTCCCTGTCTTGACAAGTTCCCTTATGGTCGCGCAAGTACACTTGCGCGCCGCCTAGTAGTCGTGCAAGTACTTGCGCGACGCCTTATGGTTGTGCAAGTGACTTGCGCGACCTAAGTGGTAACCGCCCGGTAACCGCCCAGGGTCTTCTTTTGCCTATAAATAGACCCTGTGGGCCCCCCATTTAGGAGGATATTTTTCCAGAAACTCGGATCAAAGCTCCCGACGCCCAAGTCTCTTCTCAAAGCTTCCGGAACACTTCTAAGGTAATTTCTTACCTAGAACGGAAGATCTAAAGAGAAGAAGGAAGGCCCAAGTGTTGAAATTTATCAAACACTTGCGCGCCAACTTAATTCCTTCAATATAACTTGCGCGTCCCTTCTCTGGAAGAACTTCAAGAGGATTATAAAGGGTTTAATAAAGAATCGCTCAAGTATTTTAAATCTGGTTGAAAATCGCGCAAGTATCCCTCATGTCGCGCAAGTATACTTGCGCGACCAAAACTTGCGCGCCGCCGCAGGACTTGCGCGACTTTTAATACTTGCGCGCCCCTATCTTTTTGGGTGCCCACCTTGCCCATTTTTACCCCTCTTAAGCCATTTCACCCTTCCTATTCAAGATTCAGCCTTCAAGATACTCTTCAAATCCATTTATGGCATGATTTCTTGATTTGACATCCTTGTCTGAAAGGAATTCTGTGAAATATCTCTCAAAACCTAGTGATTTAAACATCTTTATGTCACCAAAAATTGAGAGTTCATTCATTCAACCTCATCCTTTAAAGATGAGAGAATCCTAACTTGGGCATCTTCCTCAGGAGTAAGCCCCAATCAAGTCCTCTAAATCTTGAGCATCTTTCTTAAGAGTAAGCCTCAACCCCAACTTTGGGCATCCTCCTCAGGAGTAAGCCCCAAATTCTTAAAAGTTCCCAAACTTGGGCATCCTCCTCAGGAGTAAGCCCCAAACCCAAGTCCCCTAACCTGGGTCTCCTTTTCAGGAATAAGACTCAGTCATAACCTTGGGCTTCCTTTTTCAGGAGTAAGCCCCAAGTCCCCTAAACCTAGGCTTCCTTCTCAGGAATAAGTCCTAGTCATAAATCTTGGGCATCCTTCTTAGGAGTAAGCCCCAAGTCTCTTAAAATTTCTCTTAACCAGTCATAAATTACCTTTGATTTGGGTTTCCTTTTCAGGAATAAAACCCAATCATAAGTCCCCTCCTAACTTGGGCATCCTCCTTAGGAGTAAGCCCCAAGATTAGAGTATTCAAATCTCCATAAAGCACATCTAACTTTGTGGACCCTGTTCTTGGATTTTCTCCCTAAAAGTAAATCCTAAACTTTCGTCTATCTGGGCAGTCATCTATACATAATCCCCAAAACAAATTCTTATGATTGCATCTTTTATGGCACAATTGTCTGAATTTTACCAATACCTCTTGTTTCTCACACCGAGCATGACTCACGTGAGCTTAGAGTGTAAAAGTAATTATGACATTCATCTTTGAGCCATCAATCATAAAACATCATATCCCATTCCTCGAACTACGTGGGTTCTGATTCCTTTTTTTTAAAACAAAGGATATGTAGGTAGCCCATTTATGGGTTCGATCCCAACATTGAAATAATCTCTGTCCTTCTGAATGACGATAAACTTCAAGTGCCCCACTGAGTGGCTTTAAAACCAGCCTGGTCATCAAAATGACCAAGAGACTTTTATATAAATGTTTTGAAGGATACCATTGACCAAGAATCTCTAAACAAATATAGATGATTCTACATTGATGAAGAACCTCGAATACATATAAAAGATTCTCTAAATTTCTTGCATATTTAATCATTGATTGTTAAAACTAAAGGAAAGTTCATTTTATACTTGGTAATGTAATAAGGATTCACGAACTTAACTTAAATCTATAAAGAGAGTCCCGGAGTAGACAATAATTCCCCTCAAAAAGGTGTGATGAGTCCGACCTCCCATCCTCTCGACCAATGCAAATTCCTAAGCCTCATTAGCCCACAAGCTAATGAGCGCCTGCCTTTGGAAAGTAGGTCCAAACGGATGTGGAATCATTGGATGTTTCCGGTTCTACGAACAAACCCGTTAGAAACCGATCAGAATGTTTGAATCTCCCGTCCAGGAGGTCATCCCCGGATTCCGCGCGAAACAAAAAATGGTGAACCCGACGTGAATCCTTAACCAAGTTAAAGTGATGTTATTCTTAGATGTTAGGCCCCTTGGGCCAACAAGGCAATCATTGACATATGATCATCCAAAAGATGCAGTAGCCGGATTCATCTTGATTATGTCTGTTATATGGAACAGGCACTCTTTTTTCAAGATCTTCTACAAAAAATGGCTTTCCTTAAATTCACCCCTGTGAATACTGCTGCTGGGAACACCTCTACTGTGAGGTCCGCTGCTGTGAGAACCAATGCTGCTACTCCTACTGGAACATCATCCGCTCTGAGGATGACATCACCAACTCAGCGTCTTCAACGCTGTGTTTCAAATGCACTGGTTAAGGAGTACCGTCGCAACGGTACTATCCCAACTCTGGAGGCCGCTCGTCAAGCCCTCCAAGTTAACAATTCTACCTGGTCGTCCGGACAACGGCGACCAGCAATCAAGAAGCAGGCGGTGCTGACTACCGTCTCCAACCGTTTCGGGTCGTTATCCCCGGAACGCAATTTCCACTCACTCCCTTACTCCGAGGAAGTGAATGAGCAGGTCCCGCAGGACCTTAATTCAAAAAGACAGGAGTCCTTCTCAAGGGCTCCCATCAACAATCGCCGCCAGACTCGTGCGGTAGTGCACCCTCAACATGATGAGGGTACCGGCTCCAGGCATTCAGCTCAGGTTCCTCGAACCCGAGCAGGCAAGATGAATCACCAGAGACGGAATCCGGTTAATAATAGGCAGGTTGTCATCCCTGCCATCTCCGGAGAAGTCCACCAACCTAACTTGGTGGCAAATAATGAGCAGGCATACACACCTGTTCGTTTTAATCCCGCTGTCCAGCAGACTCGTCTGGCAGCATCAAGCCGATCCCACCAGGCAATTCCGGCGGAGTACCATAGGCAGGAACATACACCTGCTTATACATCAGCAGTTAGTCAGCAGGCTCGCCTGACTACATATGATGGATCTCGTCAACAGCGTTTGGCGAAGTGTAATCAGCAGGTACATACACCTGCTAATACTAATCAAGCCTACCAACAGTCTCGCTTGGTAGCGCACGGAGAAGTCAGTCGGAAAGTCCCGACGACAAACAGGAGGCAGACTAAACTCTCTACCTCCACACTTGAGTACTGTCAGAATTCACTGACAGGAAAAGGAGGACAGGAGCAGGCACATACACCTACTCCAAGCCCGGAATGGACGTATATCCCTGTTCCGGCGGCTGAAGTCACCAAGCATATTTTATCAATGGTGAAAGAGCAGAAGCAAATTCCTGCTCATATTCTGGATGCTTGCCAGGATATCATAACATCTTCAGCATCATCTCAGGGACAGACACATACATCTGTTCCAGTCCAAGAGGGTTGTGGGGCCTACTCCCCCATATCATATGGACAACCAAGTCAGGCACATACACCTGATTTGAGCGATGATCGTCAGCCTAACCTGACCATCTTTCCTGATCAGGCACATACACCTGCTCAGAGCAATCACTTTCGTCATCAAGTGATTTCTAAAGCGAGTAAGAAGGCATCTAAGAAAAAGATCCACCCAGCACAGTCAGGAGATCAAAGGCCAATCTGCAACAAGGCCTTGCTCGATGCTGGAGTTCTTGAAGCCCTCAGACATTTATCTGTCGGAATTCAAGATTCTACTCCCTCAGTTCCCAATAACAGGAACATTAATCCCGAAGGTCTTCAACAGACACTTCCTCATGAAGACTTGCTTCATGAAAATTCGGTCAATCTTGAAGTTTCTTCTTCAGATGAGAACCACAGGAACCCTCTGTGTGGTCAGAAGACCAAGGAGCAAGAGATCTCATCTTTTGCTGTAACCCATCATGAAGGTCCTCCTCATGGTGATGAACTTCGCTGCGAAAGTCCTCTCCGCAGTAGTGATTCACATTGTCTCGAAAATTCTTCAGAAGGCAATGTAGTGACGAGAAAGCCCTCCTATCTCGAGGCACTTGCAAACGTAAAACCAGTCATGTCTGAAGTTTTACTATCGGCAGGTGAAACTCTTTCTCCATCAGAAGATAGCTTGGGGTTCAGGTTATTCTCCGAACCTTCCCTGGGTCATTCATCTTCCAGCATGAATAGTGATTCCTCTAACAATCTTGTTGAATCCGATGAAGCAACAAGGAAACACCAACTCTGGTCCAAACAGGTAGAAGAATCTTCATTTAATGATAAAGAGGAAATGCTGAACATGAGGAAAAAACTGGCAAAAGGTGAAGTACCAGTCATGTTTTGGCCTTTGGCTGACTCACAGTATGACATTCCAAAGATGTTGACAGATGATGGAATCCATGATATTCGTCTCAACATATGGAAAACTCTTTGTCAATTAAAGAAGAAGGTATTATCTTACGATGAATATGAAAATCATCTTAAGATAATAGAAGGGTTACAACGCCAGATTGATTTGGCATCTCTATCAGTCTCTCGGTATCCGAAGGCTGAAAAGCAACAGAGAACCCTTCAACGTTCATGCCTTGGCTCACTAAGAAGATTGCGTCAGTTAATTTCCAATGCTCCATCTAATGTTCATATCAGAGGATGGGGTGTTCACGGAGCACTACATTTCACAGTGCTTTCCGGTCAGCAAAGCCCGCCGAAAATGGTCTCATGCAATGTTATTGCCCATGGCCGGCCACAGTCAATGGGCTTTGTTCATAATCAAAATCTTGCTCGAGATCAAGCTTCAACTAGTTCCTCTCAAAATCAAGTATATAGAGAACAGGTTGTTGAATTGCTCCTACATCAAGCAGGCGAGAATATTGCGCAAGCCTCTCGTCTGGAGCAAACACGTCATCAAATGACGGAAGTTTCGGAAATCATCCAACGGTCTGTTGAACCAGGTGATAAAAGTGGATACAGGTTAATGCATCCAGCTAATTTCCGAACTAAGATCCGCAAGATCAAGAGAGATTTCAAGAAGATCTCAGACATAGCATGTCAAGAGACACCCCAGCTTGCCAGACTGGGGACTTCTCTAACCCAACCCTCAGAATCAACGAATGGGATTCGAGGAGTTGAGCAGAAGCAACAGGAACACCCCCAGTCCACCGGACTGGGGACTTTTTCAAATCTTCAATCCCTCCCTCAGAGAAAGTCAGTATTCTCTCGATTAGGGAATAAGCCTCAAGAGGAACGAAGAGCCAAGATGTCAGGAGATTCTCTCCAAGTGACGGTTCACAAAGAAATTCCTGAGGGGTCAAGTCAACGGAATGCCATGTCTTATCATGGACATAAAAGGAGACAATATCACAGAAATGCTGATAGAAAGGATTCCATGAAATATGCATCCATTAATGTCATCACTGCCGTTGCTGCTGATTCACCAGATGAGGCTCAATCAGAGGGATCAGATGAAGAGGTTCCTGCTCAAGAAGTTGCGCACACAGACCTAAATGAAGAAGGTGTGCGCACACGTAATCAAAGGCTTACCCAAAATCTGGGTATTCCTTCAAGTAACCCACTTCCCCCTCTCCGAAAAGGATCCAATAAGGGGAAAGGAAAGAATCAGGTTACTTCTCACCCTTCCTCTGAAGGAGGTCAATCGCTCTCATTAGAGCAAAGGCTTGCACAACAGGAGGAAGAAATGAAAGAATTAAGAAGGTTGAATGCAGAACTACTTCAGAGTAGTATTCTTCTTAAGAATGCTGAAGTCAGACAGCCGAAGGAATTTGTTTTAACTACTGAGATGGATCAGGAATATCCTCCTTTATCAGTACACCCACAGAGGTCTAATCCTACGGGTCAAACGCAACAACGGTTGGCAGCACTACCATTAGTTGCAGCACCAACCTCCACGGCTGTCCAAGCTCCATTCATTGCACCTACCCAAAACCAAGTTCAACCTGACATTTCTCAAAAGTTAATAACTACTATTGAGTCCTTAACAGCTCGGTTAGAAACTATGGAAGGGAAACGGGCGCAAGTTCAACCTGAAAAGAAAGTTTACCCTGAATGGGTAGATTCAATTTCTCCTCCATCCAGTTTTGGAAACCCTATTTTCCCTACTTTCAATGGATCAGGTGACCCTGAACAACATTTGACGCATTACGTGTCTTGTTGTGATCCTATGATGGGAACTCCAGAGCAACAAGAAGCAGTGAAACTCAGATGCTTCGTGCTAACCTTGCAAGGACCAGCTTTTGTCTGGTATACAAGCTTGAAATCCCGGTCAGTCATCGGATGGGAGGATCTTCGTCAAAAATTCCTTCTTCAGTTCAGCTCAACTTTGCCAAAAACGACAGTTTTCGATCTTACAAACTGCAAGCAAAGGGAGAATGAAAGAGTCTCTGATTTCATTGCTCGTTGGAAGGGATTAACGTATTCCTTGAGTTCATCACTCCCTCAGGAGGAATTATTGCCAATCTGTGTGGCAAATTTGCGTGATGAATTACGCACGCCATTGATCCCTGTGAAATACACAGGAGGGTTTCGAGACCTTACTTCAATCGCTCAACAGATTGAAGATTCCCTTATGCAGGCTAAGGTTAAATCTCGTGTAATTCCATCAGCTCCAGGAATAAGAATGGGTAAAGCATAAACTGCTACAGTTATGCTTAAACAGGCACCTGTACCTATTTCTACTTCAAAACCTTCATCTTCTCGAAGGGCTCCACCTCCTGAACGCCAACAACAAAGGCTGTTTCGTCCAAATGATCAAAAAGATCAACGACGAAAACAATTTGAGGATATGAAGAGTAAAACATACTCTTTCCGAAGTGAGCAAGTTCCTGGTTACTTCATTTCAGCTCTGGAGAATAATTTGGTTCAATTACCAGTGCCGAAGAGACCAAACAAGGAAGGAGATGAAGACCGTCCCAATTATTGTCCCTTTCATCAAATGTTGGGGCATCCCATCCAGGAGTGTTTTGTCTTTAAAGACCTCCTACAAAAGATGGTCGACTTGGGACAAGTCAAATTGAAGGGTTCTTCAGCTCATGTAGCGTGTATTACCGCTACAGATCCAGAGGAAGGAGGCGAGTGGCAGGAAGTCAAAAGCAAAACTGCGAAAAAATATGATGATTGGATGGTCAGAAAGACAATCAATCGGACCCATTCCATTTTGCGAACACAATTGAAGAAGCCAATTGTGTCTCCTACAAAAGCTGCAGTAAAGCCTCCATCAAAAGACAAATCCTCAAAAGGGAAGAGCAATTCAAAGAAGAAAGAGGAATCAGGAGAAGATGAGTATGTATCAAAGCCTAAATTGTCTTTGACTCTGGCAGATTTCATGCCATCTACTTCAAAGCAACGGGCACCGTCCCACCAAACGGCACAGCCTAAACAGGCTAACTTGGCAGAGTCTTTATCAGACGAAGAATTGATCTTTGGTTCTGTTAATATGATTCAATTAACAGATTCATATTCCAGTCTTGATGAGCCTGAATTCCCTATATCAAATAAAGGAACCCGAGGAAGTTCTAGAGGTTCAGGATATAGGGGAAGACGTGGATCTTTCCGAAGCCACTACTCTAATTCTACCCCTGCTAGCACTGTATATGCAGCAGAAACTCGTGGTAGAGCCCTTCAGCGAGCTCAAAATGAACAAGCAAGTTCTTCTGCCAATGGCCAACTCAGCTTCGACACAGTTATTTTGGAAGACCGATTAAATGTTCCATCTTCTTTATCTCAGCAAGTAAATGGATCTAATCAGTCTAATTTTCCAAAACCAAAGATGTTGCCAACTTCAATACAAGAGGCATCAGCTTCCAAAGCATCTGCTTCCAAGATACCTACTAAACCGCATATTCCTATTGGGAAACGCAGGCCTATAGATCAAAAGTATGATATATTGAAACACTTGGCCCAAGTACCAGCCAAATTATCAATTTTAGATGCTTTGAATCTATCAAAAGATCTTCGGGAAGCACTCATCGAAGCTTTGTCAAGTTCTCAGGAGTTTGAAGCTGAAATTGCTGCAGCTGAAATTTATCACATAGAGAATAATCCTGCAGAATGCCATGCAGTGATATCTTTTACTGATAAAGATGAAGATGATGTTGTGCATGGGCACATAAAACCTTTGTACCTATCTGGCAAAGTCAATGGTATAGATGTTCGAAGAGCTTTTATTGACAATGGTTCAGGAGTCAACCTCATGCCCATTCGCACACTTCGTCGATTGGGCCTCACGGAATCTGATTTATCTCCTTCTACCATGATGTTGCAAGGATATGATAAAAATGAACAAGAACCACTGGGAGAAGTTACGCTCAGAACTCAGTTTGGAGATCTTGTTTCCAATTCAGATTTCATGATTGTTGATCAAGACTCAACTTTCAATATCTTGCTTGGAAGACCCTGGTTACATCAGCATGCAGCTATTCCGTCATCATACCATCAATGTCTCAAATACTGTTTCGATGGTCAAGTTGGAACATTATATGGTGATAAGGCCCCGTTCAAAACATGTGAGTCTCAATACATTGAGGCGGAATTTTATCACATGAAGGGAAGAGAAAAATCTACAATGAAGGAAATTACCAAAGTTAATGCTCCATATGGTTTGGAAAAAATTCCAATAAATCCATTTTCACATGTGAGTACAGATTATGTGTTACCTATCAGTCAAATTGACAAAATAGGCCCAAATCAAAATACTCTTATGGAAAGATCCATAATGTCAATTACGGCAATCGAGCCAGACAACATGGGAGAAATTGGTAACTTACCAAGCAATGATGAAAGCATAAGTGGTGACGTTTTCATTTCGTCTGCTGAAATCCAACAAGTCTATACTTCGCTAATCAGGCCAGAAGAAGTTATAGCAACACCAGAGGTGAATGTTGATGTCGATTCTCAATCCATCATCTCCTCTTTATTTCCCAAAGAAGACCCTTTTTCATCAATAGGGACGGAAATGGAAGCTTCTTCTTCAAAATGTGAAAATTTTGACATCTCTTATGATCATGAGAATTTCGTTTTTTCATCTACTTTGCAAGTAGAAACGGAAGATATAACACATGATGAAGAGGAAGAGGAAGATCTTAGAGATGCTCCTCCAGCATTTGAAGAGGGTATCTCTACCACTGTGGATGAACTCAGAGAAGTAAATCTGGGTACAGAGAAAGATCCACGCCCCACTTTAATTAGTGCGGCCATGACCCTTGAAGAACAAGAGATGTATATTTCTTTTCTAAAGCAAAATAAAGATATCTTTGCTTGGAATTATACAGAGATGCCTGGCCTTGATCCTGATGTTGCCACCCATCATTTGGGTTTGCCAAAAGAACATCGAGGATTCAAGCAAGCCGCGAGAAGAACACACCCAACCTATGCTTCCAAAATCGAGGCTGAAGTGGATAAGCTTATCAAAGCTAACTTCGTCAGAGAAGTTCAATATCCCAAGTGGTTGGCTAATATTGTCCCAGTAAAGAAAAAGAACGGACAAATTAGGGTTTGCATCGATTTCAGAGATCTTAATCGGTATTGTCCCAAAGATGATTTTCCAGTTCCGATTACAGAACTCTTAATTGATGCGACGGCTGGCTATGAAGTACTTTCTTTCATGGATGGATATTCTGGATATAATCAGATCCGAATGGCCCCAGAAGATGAGGAATATACAGCCTTCAGAGCTCCTCAAGGTGTGTTTTGTTACCGGGTGATGCCCTTTGGTTTAAAGAATGCAGGTGCAACATATCAACGCGCCATGCATCGTATCTTCAAACCTTTTCTAGGGAAATTTGTTGAATGCTATGTAGATGATTTGGTGGTTAAATCCAAACAACGTTTTGATCACTTGGCTGATTTGGAAATCATATTCCACAAGCTTCGACAACATAATTTGAAGATGAACCCCTTAAAATGTGCTTTTGGGGTAACCTCAGGAAAATTCCTTGGCTTTGTTGTATGCCATCGTGGTATTGAAGTCGATCCTGAGAAGACCAAATCAATCCTTGGTATGTCACCTCCTCAGAATTTGAAAGAATTAAGAGGACTTCAAGGACACTTAGCCTATATTCGGCGTTTCATCGCCAATTTGGCAGGCAAAAGTTTACCTTTTACCAAATTATTGAAGAAAGGAGTCACTTACCAGTGGAATAAAGAATGTCAAGAAGCATTTGATGTTCTCAAGAAATACCTCTTAAGTCCACCAGTACTCATGCCACCTGTTGAGGGTAGACCTCTTATCCTCTATGTGACAACTTTAGAGCGATCATTGGGTGCCTTTCTCGCTCAAAAGAATGATGCTGGGAATGAAAATAGTCTCTACTATCTCAGTAGAACTATGCTTGAAGCAGAAACCCGGTATTCGAGTATTGAAAAATGCTGCCTAGCATTAATCTTTGCAGTTCAGAAACTAAGACACTACCTGCAACATCACGAGGTCCAATTGGTATCTCGTAATAATCCACTCAAATTCATCCTTAGTCGTCCAATGCTTACAGGACGTCTGGCAAGGTGGGCGGTTATTCTACAGCAGTTCGACATTCAGTATGTGTCTCAAAAGGCAATTAAGGGCCAAGCTCTGGCTGATTTCCTGGCTGAACACCCTTCAGTGGAAGACACATATTCAGATATCGAACTCCCTGATGAGGAAGTTTTTTCTATTCAAGAGAATCCTCAAACATGGGAAATGTATTTTGATGGTGCTTCTAGAAGTCCAACAGGGAAGAAAATGGAAAATCCTAAATTCAACAAAGTTGGTTTAGGAATTGTGCTCATTTCTCCAGATAAGGCAGTGTTACCTTATTCCTTTTTGTTGTGGGAAGGTGGTACCAATAATGAAGCTGAATACCAAGCTCTCATTGCAGGCTTGGAGTTAGCGCTTCAAGCACAAGTGAATCACTTAAAGGTGAAAGGTGATTCAGACCTGGTAATCAAACAAGTCAATGGGGATTATGCCATCAGAAAAGAAGAATTAATCCCTTTGTATGATTACGTCAGAGAGTTAATGTCGGAATTCCCTTCAGAACCGACATTTTCTTATGTCCCAAGATCACAAAATGCTCAAGCTGATGCACTGGCTAATATAGCCACAGCTTTAGCAGATCCAAATCGGGACGAGACAACCATCGGTATTGCCCACCGTCGTGCAATTTCACCTTATGTTCAAGTCAGAACAGAGGAAATTAATGAAATTAGTCCCATTCCTGAACCATATGGTCATACTACAGGATGGATGTCACCTATCAGGGAATACCTTCAAAATGGAACACTTCCACCTGATAGAGCCGAGAGAGAACAAATTCGGCGACGTGTGGTCAATTTTACTCTTTATGATGGTCCAAACCACCTCGAGAAAATTCTCTACAAACGTGGTTTTGATGGAGTTCTCTTCAGATGTATTGATGGTGAAGAGACAATGGCTGTCATAAAAGAAGTGCATGCAGGAGTCTGTGGTGCCCACCAGTCTGGACATAGATTGTCTGATCAAATTCGAAGGCTTGGATACTTCTGGCCTTCAATGATACAAGATTGTGTTAATTTCACAAAGAAGTGTCATTCATGCCAAGTATATTCCAACTTCATTCATCAACCTCCAGAGTTGCTTCATACAGCTAAATACTCATGGCCATTTTCCACATGGGGAATGGATGTGGTAGGACCTTACCCTTCAGCTACGGCCAAGCAGTTTAAGTACATTCTTACTGCTACTGATTTCTTTTCGAAATGGGCAGAGGCAGTACCTCTCAAAGAAGTCAGTTCTAAATGCATTGTTAGCTTCATCAAGTCTAACATCATTACTAGATTTGGTGTCCCTCATACCATATTGACAGACAACGGCACCAACTTCTGTTCTGCTGAGGTAAAGAGATTGTATCAAGAATACAACATTAAGTCCAACCATTCATCTCGATATCATGCAGCGGCTAATGGCCAGATAGAGGCCTTCAACAAGACTCTTTCAAATATACTGCAAAAGATGGTGGATAAAGATAAGAGGTCATGGCCTGATAAACTCTATCATGCTTTATGGGCTTATCGGACTACCACTCGCAATGCAATGCGGTCTACTCCATATTCATTGGTATATGGAACAGAAGCAGTCTCGCCAATTGAAGTTCAATTGCCCTCACTCAGAATAGCCATTTGTGATCAGTTATCAACAGATGAGCAATCCCAAAAGTGGTTGAATGAATTGGAACAGTTAGATGAGAAAAGATTGTGCACTTTGCACCACTTGGAAATCTATCAGAATCGAATAGCACGAGCTTTTAACAAAAAAGTTCGTCTTCGTTCATTCATTCAGGGAGAATTGGTATTGGTTCTCAGAACACCAATGATACCAGGAAAGAAACCTCCCAAGCTTGAACCAAAATGGGAAGGACCTTATTCAGTACATAAGGTCTACTCCAATGGAGCGTATTCTCTGATTTCAATGGATGGAGAACACATCACGACTCCAACTAATGCCAGATTTCTGAAGAAGTATTTTGTATAAACACAAAATATTGTTCCTAGAACCAAGACTTACAATTGGTTCATACACAAAGGTCCGGTATGACCTTAAACTACACCAAGGTCCGGTATGACCTTAAACTACACAAAGGTCCGGTATGACCTTAAACTACACCAAGGTCCGGTATGACCTTAAACTACACAAAGGTCCGGTATGACCTTAAACTACACAAAGGTCCGGTATGACCTTAAACTACACCAAGGTCCGGTATGACCTTAAACTACACAAAGGTCCGGTATGACCTTAAACTACACAAAGGTCCGGTATGACCTTAAACTACACCAAGGTCCGGTATGACCTTAAACTACACCAAGGTCCGGTATGACCTTAAACTACAACTTCGTCCAACATGACGTTAAACTGTGTCACCTTCAATGTCCGAGATGACATTAAACTAAATTTTGTCCCTGCAACATGACATTAAACTGTGCAGCACCAATAGTCCTAACTGCAAGACTTTAAACTGCATAGTCCCTGATTTTGTCCTACATGACAATAAACTGTATAGAAGTTCCTATATTTTGTCCGAGATGACATTAAACTATATTTTGTCCTAGCGACATGACATTAAACTGTGTGGCACTTTCATCGTCCAGCATGACGTTAAACTGTGTTAAGTCCCTTATTGTCCTACATGACACTAAACTGTATTCTGTCCGAGATGACATTAAACTATATTGTGTCCTAGCAACATGACATTAAACTGTGTGGCACTTCCAACGTCCAGCATGACGATAAACTGTAAAAAGATCAGAACTGATATCCTCATATTGATTCACCTTAGTCTTAGCTACATGACTTTAAACTGTACAGCATCAGTTCGTCCTTGCTATATGATGCTAAAACTATACAGCAATGGTCCAGTATGACTTTAAACTGCAACTTCGTCCCACACGACATTAAACTGTGAAAAGTTCCATAAACAGTCCAGCATGACCTTAAAACTGCATCATTCCTGGTCCATGTATACGACCATAAACTATTTGCAAATATGTCCAGCAAGACGTTAAACTGTGACGTCCTAACTACATGACGCTAAACTGTATAAAAGTCCCTCACGTCCGGAAAGACGTTAAACTATATAATCATCAAAAGTCCAGCATGACATTAAAACTGCACAATCCCCCTTTCGTCCAATATGACGTTAAACTATATTGTCCCCATCGTCTTAACTACATGACGCTAAACTGTACAGAAAGTCCCTTTTTTATGTCCTACATGACATTAAACTGTACATCGTTAAGGTTTTTATTACCTCTTGTTTCTCACACCGAGTATGACTCACGTGAGCTTAGAGCGAACATCAACCATAACACTCCCTTTGGGCCACTAACCATGTGTAAGTCCCAACAACATTTTTTTTAGATCATTGTCCACAAGAACAACTTGATCATTAATTCATTCTTTAATTGAACTACACAGACTTTGATCCTTTCCCTCCAGGCTGGGTATGTAGGCAACCTCCCAAATGTTCAAACCCAAAAACAATCTCTTCACATTAGTTCACCACAATCTCATATGATGATGATTTGTGAAACCACCCTTGGAATCAATATCTTTACATTGATTCACTTCCGTCCTTGTTATATGACGTTAAACTATACAACACTTTTGTCCAGTACGACAATAAACTACAATATTCTTTGATTTCCTCATTTGAGAAGGAACCATTATTAACATTGATTCTTTTTCAATCATGGTTTTCATTTTCAAAAAGACTACGTACATACATGGTAATGCCTAAACTTTTTATCTTAGGTTAAAACCATCATTGCACTAAAGTCCCTTTTCACCCTTCACATGTACGAACCAAATTTGTACAAAGGGTAGTTTCTAGAACTACGTGGACTTGATTCCCATCTTTATGGGATACGTAGGAACATTCGAGTGTCCCTCGAATCCAGTCCCAAGTCTTTTGGGCTTAACCCCAAATTTCACTTTCAGTCCCTTGGCTGAAAAGTCCTCATGAAAACACACACTGTGTATTCATTATTATGGTCCGAATTCTATGACCCCAAAAACTAAGATCACTCATCCTTTCGTCCTGCACGACGTTAAACTGCATTTTAAGAACTACGTATGGCTTGATTCTCATTCTTATGAGATACGTAGTGAAGTCCAAGTTTCAATTCAGGACCCAACCACAACATGATTATGGTTTTCATTGACCTATGTATCTCTATATACATTGGAAAATACCCATCTTTATGTATTATAATCCTAACCTTAAATATTTTCAGATCTTCATAACCCTTTTCATGACTTATAGTCACAAAAATGTCAAACTTCTGAGAATTCTTTTGCCTGACTATGCAGCACGTGCCCATAGGTGGCCTTGCATAAACAGTCCACATAACAGACTTGTCAGCCAAGAGATGCTATTTATTTGACAATGCAGCCAATGCCCATAGGTGGCCCTGCATATTTCAACCCCCTAACAGGTTTGTTAAATAATAGTAACTTCATTCTTGGGAAGAATGCCTCTTTTGTCCTTATTTGTCTTAAACGTCAGTATGTAGGGATCCGCAAAAATAGCCATCCTTAACATATTTGTCCCACATCCTTTTCCATGATCTGAAAGTATTCAAGTCTATGGTTTATTCTTCTTCCCTACGTTTGGGTCAGACCTTCGTAGGAGTGATATTCATCCAGTTCTTCGATATTCTTGTTCGGAAATATCCTCTCCATATTCAAGTACCTCTTTCCATACAACAAACTCTATGCTTTAGAAAATTTGAATCTCCATAAACTTTCACTGGCTTTTAGCACTAGGAAAGTAAATTTCTGGGAGTTCTTTTGCCTGACTATGCAGCACGTGCCCATAGGTGGCCTTGCATAAACAGTCCACATAACAGACTTGTCAGCCAAAAGATGCTATTTTATTTGACAATGCAGCCAATGCCCATAGGTGGCCCTGCATATTTCGACCCCCTAACGGGTTTTGTTAAATAATAGTAACTTCATTCTTGGAAACTACTTTTTCTAATGCCTTTTAGCTCTTTTTCATATCATTCCTCATATTCAAATATTCTTAAGCCATAGTTTACATATTTTCTCTCATACTTGAGTATGGTAATTTATTTTCAGATAAATTGTCAAGGAATTGAATCAATTTTAATCCATTTAGGTCAAAGCTATTTCGACCTTAAACATTAGCCCCTTTATGTCCGGCGTGCATGACTTTAAACTGCCCACACAAAAGACAAAGGAACTCTGAATAAAAGTCAAGTTCCAGCTCGCTAAACATACATTCAGTATGATTTAGGTAATATTGAGCAATTATATGATTCAAAGTTTGATTTCCTCAGAGTCAAATCCTCTTTTCTCTCCGGATCCAACTCTGAGGGGGGACTTTTGTTGACGCTCCTTTCGTCACAGAGTCTAAAACAAGGAAATTGGGGAAGAAAATTGAGAAAGATTTGAAGTCAAAGTGATTCAAGCTTATGAAGTGGAAATGGAATTTGGCATTGGAAACTTGGTTACTTTGTTTTATACAAAGCCCTAATATTAAATCCCTAAGAATTACTTTGCAAAAATTTTAAGCCATCAAGGAGGCCAGCCGAGGACAACCACCTAGAGCTCATACGGGACACGAGGGTCAACCGCGCTCAAGGGGTGTCCTCAAGGCCAAGGCGACACCCTGAGGCAGCGCGCCCCCGGAGGAGCGCACATGGTGGGCGCATAGCGCGCCCGAGGAGCATAGTTGGCGGTTGGAGCGCGCCCGCAGAGGCAGGGGTGGGCGCAGAGCGCGCCCGCAGAAGAACACGGTGCGGGGCGGCACCGTGGAGGTTGGGAGTTCAATCGAGGTGTAGCGGGCAGCGCTACTTTGATAAACCGCGAAAAAACTGAGAGCCGCTTCGATGTGGGACGCGGGATTTTCAGCCGGGATCTAATCTCGGCCGTCCTCTTCATCCCGCGTCGATCCAGGCCGCACGATCCATCTCGCACGAGATGATCTAATCGCAGCCGTCCGCCTTCATTAAATGGCCAATCCGACGGCTCCCCGAATGTCTTCAACCTCGAGCTCAAGCCGAGGACACCCCGTGCCACCCACGGCCTCGCCGTGTACCAGGTGCCTCCCGAAGCCGGTATTCGAGCATCCGGCCACTTCCGAACAAACTAAGACCTCCATCCGGTTCGTCTGGACCTAAGGAACACAACCATGCATAAAAATAAGT
Organism: Viscum album; assembly: GCA_963277665.1. Classification (NCBI taxonomy): domain Eukaryota; kingdom Viridiplantae; phylum Streptophyta; class Magnoliopsida; order Santalales; family Viscaceae; genus Viscum; species Viscum album. The sequence continues at coordinate 1,393,217,858 of OY728139.1, read as the reverse complement.
TTGCATGCAATGTTTGGAGAATTTCGAGGTTGGCCGAGGCAAACAAAGTGCCGAGGCCATGAAGGTTTGTGTTTTGCATGGTTTGGGCCAAAGGAAGTTCGTGCATGCGTTCTAAGTCGCATGCACGTGAAGGAGGAAAAATAATAAAAGGAACCCACGTTCAACAACAGAGGATATTTCAAAATTTGGAGGAAACCGTTAAGATCCGAAAATCGCGGTGGTTCAGTTTTTTTGTTCTCTCACGCGGATGAACTAACCCTACCTTGCCTATAAAATGAGGCCGTGGGGATGGAGAAGAGGGCTGAAGTTTTGGCCGAAAACTTAAAGTCTCGTGAGAGAATACATGCCTCGCGAAGAATACCCCTGTGCACACCACTTGCGTAGCAGAATCCCGAAGCCTCCTTTTGGATTCGTTTTGTTCCATTTGCAGACTCCATGCACGAAAGAAGAAATGGAGAAGACCCCCTGCATGCTACCCCTTGCGCGACAAGAAGAAGAAGGCCGCACTTCAAGCATCACCTTGCGCGCCCGCGGTGCCTTGCACACTTGATGATTAGCGACTGTCTTGTCTATTGGACTTGCACGATTGAAGAAAGGAAGATGAGCCCGCACCCTTGCGCGGCGGTTGCACCTGCGCGCTGCCTTGTGCCCTTGCACCCTGCGCGTACCCGAGGTGTTGTAACACCATGCGCGCCCTTCTTGTGCCCAAGGCAGAAGCACCACTTGTGCGGCCCTTGCTTGTGACCCTACGCGGCAGTGTGTGTGCAAGAGTGAAAGAAGGTGTGCAAAGGGTGAAGGCCGAGAGGCCCTTGTATATACAAGAAGAAGGGAAGGCCGTATGCCCCTATGTGTGCAAAATGGTGAACCGAGTGTGTGCATAAGGAGTGCACACTTTGAAGGAGAACCCGAGGCCATATTTTGTGTGTGATAAGCAAGTGGAAGAGACCAAGCTCACTTTTGTGCAAAAAGTAAAAGAATTGTATGCAAGAAGAAGTAAAATGCCGAGGCTCAAACTCACTTGTGTACCAAATGAAGAACATACCCACGGCTTGTGTGTGCACCAAGTGAATACTACACTCATTGTGTGTGTGCAATTTAAGAAGAGGTCGTAGCCTTAAGTTTGTGCAAGAATGAGGTCATAGCCTTAAGGACTTGCGCGCCGCTTAAGGACTTGCGCGCCGCTTAAAGACTTGCGCGCCCTTATGTTTTTGGGTGCCCTCCTTGTCCAAGTCATCTCCTTAATACCATTCCACCTCTCCTTTTCAAGGATCCAGTCTTCAAGACATTCTTCAAAGCCATCTTTGGCATGTTTTCTTGATTGACTTCCTTCTCTAAAAAGAATTATGTGGAAGGTTTTATTCAACCTCATCATTCAAAGGATGAGAGAATCTTTTAATTTAGGCCTCCTCCTCAGGATTAAGCCCTAATCCATAATTCCTTAAATGCTCTGGGCCTCCTTTTCAGGAGTAAGACCCAATCCCCTAAAACCTGGGCCTCCTTTTCAGGAGTAAGTCCCAAGTCTCCAAAATACTTTTCAATTCCCTCAACCTGGGCCTCCTCCTTAGGAGTAAGTCCCTGTCTTGACAAGTTCCCTTATGGTCGCGCAAGTACACTTGCGCGCCGCCTAGTAGTCGTGCAAGTACTTGCGCGACGCCTTATGGTTGTGCAAGTGACTTGCGCGACCTAAGTGGTAACCGCCCGGTAACCGCCCAGGGTCTTCTTTTGCCTATAAATAGACCCTGTGGGCCCCCCATTTAGGAGGATCTTTTTCCAGAAACTCGGATCAAAGCTCCCGACGCCCAAGTCTCTTCTCAAAGCTTCCGGAACACTTCTAAGGTAATTTATTACCTAGAATGGAAGATCTAAAGAGAAGAAGGAAGGCCCAAGTGTTGAAATTTATCAAACACTTGCGCGCCAACTTAATTCCTTCAATATAACTTGCGCGTCCCTTCTCTGGAAGAACTTCAAGAGGATTATAAAGGGTTTAATAAAGAATCGCTCAAGTATTTTAAATCTGGTTGAAAATCGCGCAAGTATCCCTCATGTCGTGCAAGTATACTTGCGCGACCAAAACTTGCGCGCCGCCGCAGGACTTGCGCGACTTTTAATACTTGCGCGCCCCTATCTTTTTGGGTGCCCACCTTGCCCATTTTTACCCCTCTTAAGCCATTTCACCCTTCCTATTCAAGATTCAGCCTTCAAGATACTCTTCAAAGCCATTTATGGCATGATTTCTTGATTTTACATCCTTGTCTGAAAGGAATTCTGTGAAATATTGCTCAAAACCTAGTGATTTAAACATCTTTATGTCACCAAAAATTGAGAGTTCATTCATTCAACCTCATCCTTTAAAGATGAGAGAATCCTAACTTGGGCATCTTCCTCAGGAGTAAGCCCCAATCAAGTCCTCTAAATCTTGAGCATCTTTCTTAAGAGTAAGCCTCAACCCCAACTTTGGACATCCTCCTCAGGAGTAAGCCCCAAATTCTTAAAAGTTCCCAAACTTGGGCATCCTCCTCAGGAGTAAGCCCCAAACCCAAGTCCCCTAACCTGGGTCTCCTTTTCAGGAATAAGACTCAGTCATAACCTTGGGATTCCTTTTTCAGGAGTAAGCCCCAAGTCCCCTAAACCTAGGCTTCCTTCTCAGGAATAAGTCCTAGTCATAAATCTTGGGCATCCTTCTTAGGAGTAAGCCCCAAGTCTCTTAAAATTTCTCTTAACCAGTCATAAATTACCTTTGATTTGGGTTTCCTTTTCAGGAATAAAACCCAATCATAAGTCCCCTCCTAACTTGGGCATCCTCCTTAGGAGTAAGCCCCAAGATTAGAGTATTCAAATCTCCATAAAGCACATCTAACTTTGTGGACCCTGTTCTTGGATTTTCTCCCTAAAAGTAAATCCTAAACTTTCGTCTATCTGGGCAGTCATCTATACATAAGCCCCAAAACAAATTCTTATGATTGCATCTTTTATGGCACAATTGTCTGAATTTTACCAATACCTCTTGTTTCTCACACCGAGCATGACTCACGTGAGCTTAGAGTGTAAAAGTAATTATGACATTCATCTTTGAGCCATCAATCATAAAACATCATATCCCATTCCTCGAACTACGTGGGTTCTGATTCCTTTTTTTTAAAACAAAGGATACGTAGGTAGCCCATTTATGGGTTCGATCCCAACATTGAAATAATCTCTGTCCTTCTGAATGACGATAAACTTCAAGTGCCCCACTGAGTGGCTTTAAAACCAGCCTGGTCATCAAAATGACCAAGAGACTTTTATATAAATGTTTTGAAGGATACCATTGACCAAGAATCTCTAAACAAATATAGATGATTTTACATTGATGAAGAACCTCGAATACATATAAAAGATTCTCTAAATTTCTTGCATATTTAATCATTGATTGTTAAAACTAAAGGAAAGTTCATTTTATACTTGGTAATGTAATAAGGATTCACGAACTTAACTTAAATCTATAAAGAGAGTCCCAGAGTAGACAATAATTCCCCTCAAAAAGGTGTGATGAGTCCGACCTCCCATCCTCTCGACCAATGCAAATTCCTAAGCCTCATTAGCCCACAAGCTAATGAGCGCCTGCCTTTGGAAAGTAGGTCCAAACGGATGTGGAATCATTGGATGTTTCCGGTTCTACGAACAAACCCGTTAGAAACCGATCGGAACGTTTGAATCTCCCGTCCAGGAGGTCATCCCCGGATTCCGCGCGAAACAAACATTATGATGGATTTTTTCACCAGACTACCAAGGACACCTAGAAGGAATGATGCAATATGGGTAATTATAAGGCCCCAACATTAAACCTTGCTTAATGTTGAATTAAATGAATAATTCACATTGAGGATCGTTTTAGGTTTATAGTTTTAGATAATTAGGACATAACTATTACACCTCAAAAGATTACAAAATAGAAACTTCTACTAAGTTTCCATAAAATAAAAACTCTTAAAAAGAAACATGTCTAGTTCCATGTTTTAGGTAGCATGGCTTTCCCTTGATCCCATCCTTGACCCTATTCCACGTTAAGTCCTGTGAAAAACATTTCAAAAACTTGGGATGATCATAAAAAGCTTAGTAAGGGATACACAAAGAATGAAAACTGTTAGTTTTTCAAAACAACAAGTAAACCATGTATACTTTATCAAAGTAATACTTTTCACCTTTTCGAAGTAGTAAAAACTCTTCACTGAATAAAAGTTCATTACTTACCCTTCTGTAACCAAAAGAATACCATAAAACCCATATAAAGATCACATAACATATAAAGGTAACTTGGTATATAAACATACTTAAGTGGAATAACCATAAGGCCAACTTCCACACATATCACTTAATGGAATAGCCATTTGGCCAACTTCCATACATACTTAATGGAATAGCCATACGGCCGACTTCCACACCCAATGCATTGGAGGTTATAACGTAACCACCCGTCCTGGTATTCACAGCACCACCCGTCATATGGTTTATCATGTAACCACCCGTCAAATGTCCAAGTACCATTATAAAATTACAACACATAAAACCAATATAATGGAATGATAACATTTCCACATTTCAATCACAATATATCATTTAAATATATTGACATAACATAATCCTTTATCAAAACCATTTTAAATACCAAAATACATAAAAGAGTACATGACATTTATTTTATTTTAAAAACATTACGGCTTGTTGAGGAAGCCAAAGATCAAACAATACTCACGGCGGCAGAAAAGGTCGTTGTCACCGCGTACGTTAAAAGAAACATTCCATTTTGTCGTTTAGTAAAACGATTCATAGAAAAAGATTCCTTTTGTATAAAAGTAAAAGTCAAAGGGGTTTATACACAGTATAGAATAATTTGTGTATAAAAGTAAATATGCCTCAATGAAAGGAGATTGAGATGAATTCCCTTACAAAGACGGTATCCTTGGATTAAGGATAAATCAATTATATAATTATGTGTGACAAACGAATACACCAAATATAAGTGGATATTAAGTGTAAGACAATCAGATGTTATTCACACATATTCATAGAATGACATATTCAATGAGTACAAGCTTATCCCAAAGAATCAAAATTGGGTTAAGAAGTTCCCTTGCAAAAATTTGATGGCCTAACGACGTCACTACAAAATTCAGAAAATGAGTTGATGAGAGATAAAAAGGGTATCTCACCACTTGGACATAAAATTTACATCAATAAGGATATATGAGAACATATCCCAACATAAAAATATGTAAATTAAAAGACCCAACAAAATAATTCTTTTAAAAAGAGGAGGGTGAAAGGTTCCCTTACCGACATGGGTATCTTTCGAGACATGCACCCCGTGAAAGAAGGACAATACAACATTGATGTAAATACTCATAAATGAGAGTATATTACACAATGAGTAAAATAATGGGCAGTACATACACCACTCAAAGGAAATTGTGGCAAATGTAGCATAAATCTCACGGGAATAAAAGTGAGATGAAATATCCCTTATGAAAACTCGACAGCCTAACGACGCCACATAAAACTTACAAAAATGGATTGATGAGATCAAATAGGGTCTCTCATAATATTAACATAAAGTTTACAGAAAGAGGAATATAAAATAACATCCCCCAACATAACAAAGAGGAGCTTAAAAGAAGTGACATAAAGGAGAGTACTTGAAAAGAAAGAGAGAGGTTAGATCTCTTACGAAAATTCGGCAGCCTAACGGCGCCACTCAAAACTTCCAAAATGGATTGATGAGAGAGAATAGGGTCTCTCATCATATGAACATAAAAATTAAAGTAATAGTAATATAAAATAACATCCCAATAACAAGAAATATGAGCTTTAAAAGGAATGACATAAAAGAGCGTACTTAAAAAGAAAGAGAGGAGTAGGATCCCTTACCTCAAGTCCAACTTGTCTTGTTCGTTTCTTTATATTCCTGAATAATAAACTTGAGTTAATTTATACTTCCTTAAGAAACTTTTTCAAGTTCATTATTCCTTTTACAACACTTATTACCATGTCATAAACATTATGTAATCATTTAAGTTAATAATGTTTGTTTTGTCGATATTTGGTTCTTAAGTCGAAAGTGGACTTCTTACAATTACATGTTGTTCATGTGGTCAAAGGTTCATTATATCCAGAATTTTATTCATGATGTATATATCATATATATCATATATATCCAGTATATTCATGCATTTATAATATTACATAACATTTAGAGTTAAGAAATGAAATGCACCGTTCATGGAGACGGTAAGCCGTACGTACGCATGAACACTACTTCTATTTCTATTTCATATTTAATGGAATTAAAACATAATGACACATAATAGTATTTTAATTCCAGTATGGTATCATATATAATATCATTAAATATATCCTTTATACGTACCACATATGGTATTAACGAATCAAATCACTTTGAGGGGGCGGTAGTCCGCACTTCCTTAAATGAAGATATCGCGTTTACCCATAATGGAAACCATAAAGGTATTCCATAAATGAAAAATAAAGAAGCTTAAGTAAAACATAAATATATTATATATCATATATAAATATAGTGTCATATTAATGTCTACCTTTTAAGGTGTTAGAAGAATGTTGAACAATCATCGTTTCGGGAGGCAGAAATTCTCCATCCACAGAAACAATATGTTCTTTAACCATTAGATGTAGGTGTGTGTAAGTTTAGCTCGAATCCTTATTATAAAAACATCATATTATATTGAATATACTGGATTTTTTACAAAATAAATGAATAAAAAGAGTTTAGGGGGTTGGAGAAGCAAAATAAAACAAAAGGACTCAAGTGAAGACATTACCTTAAAATCGGGTAACTTCCTTTGATTTGAGTTCAAAGGCTTCCTTGGAAGGGATTCTGCCCAAAGTGAGGCTTCAATGAGTTAGAGAGGGATGTGGAGAGATGAAATGGGTAGGGTTTGTCTGAGACAAAGGCTTTGGAAGTGTGGGTAAAGAGGAAGAGGTGGGGGCCTTTTATAAGAGGAGAGGGGGGGGGGGGCACTCTTGGAAAGGTATAAAATGTAACTTTATTTCCAAATGAGTTTCGGATTTAATGGTCCCACATTGATGTGTTTCTAGGATAAGGTGATAAGGGTTCTAAATACACCCATCCAATAGGTTTCGGACATGTGTAGGTCTTATATTTTACATTATCTTTCTATTTTATTTAAATCGTTAAATAATGAGGTCATCGCTCCATCATCATGATGTCATAAATAATTCAATTTTTTTAATGTCTAAAAATTATATAAAAAAAATACTATGATGTATGAAATCATTTTAGATTTAAAATGAATATTTATAGTCTAAAATATCATTTATGTAGACAAAATTAAAAATATTTTACTTTGGTGATACATTCTTTGTTACATTTAACAATCTTTAAAAAATAAAAAGATAGAAAGTCACTTTCTCACAAAAGTGATTCCATGGGGCCCCCAAGTTTGGCACAAGGCATCCCATGGTCGGCCATGAGACAAAAAGTATCCTTAGGACACATTTTGTGGTCATTTTTTTTTATTACGATGTTATCTTATTATCTTTAACAACCCGATTACTCGTTAATCAAGATAATTAAAGATAATTACCGTCGTTACTATTCATAATGTTCAAAAACAAAAGAGTCTTAATTACATAATTTGGACCTTTTGATTAAAAATATGTAATTAATTTTACCAAATTCCAAACACATAAATTGCAATAATTAATTTTAAAAAACTTCCCATTGTCAAAACAAATAGCGGGTTTTTTAGAAACAATATTTATGAAAGGTTTGGCACTTGTTTATGCCTCATTCCAAAGTGAAATTAATCCCAATGACCATAATTTAATTACATGGTAAAAATATATTCTAATTACACTTTAAAACAAATTAAAAATATAAGATAACCATATAATTAAATTATATGAAAAAGTAGTTTTGATGTAAAATGCAGTATTTTTCACTATTCATTGAAAAATGAACATTTTCAGAAAAATACCAAAAATTAACCCAATGTAAATTTCAATGTCCCAATCATAAATAATATGTTTATTTTGAAAAATAGATCTTATAAAATTTTTAAAAAGTGGATTTAAAAGGGGTTCTCCATCAAAAGGTGGTTAATCGACCTTTTAAAGAATATTAGAATGTTTACGCTTAAAAACTGGATTCATTTGCATTTTTAATCTTCTAACATTTATTGTAAAGAGTAAAAATATTTGACAAACATATATAATCATTTTTTAGTTAGTTCTGTTCATTCCTGCCATTACAACGGCTAGGCGTTAACTACCATTTAAAATAATATTATTTTATTATTAGAGTGCAACGTAAGATTCCCAAGAAACCCGTTGTTGCGTATTGGGTACACCATCGAGCATAGCATCCCCTTTAAAGTAATATTAATATTTTATTCACAAATATGGATAAATATAAAGATGTAATATTCTTTATTTACATGGGGTATTACATCCTTCCCCCCTTTTTGGAATTGCGTCCTCACAATTTTAAAATTGAGCTTGGAAACATCCTTGAAAGTCCCACATCAGAACAAGAGTCGGTAAAACAATCACTTTAAAATAAAGAAAGATAAGTACAAAGGTCACCTGAGTTAACCCATACTAGGATTCCAAGTATAAAAATATGGACATGGAGGAAAAAAACAAAGGGTCATGTTCTGATGGAGAGTGATAGAAAACATGTTTAGGATAAAGTTAACCACAAGAAAATCACAAACTTGTGATGGGTTAAACGGTATTCGATTCCCCAGTAGGAAAAGTTAATAGACAACATTTTTTTCTTAAGTTACTTTTTATTGAGGAATTTATTCATAAGGAAACATAATCACTTATCATGTTGACTTTCAACTTTTATTAGATTCCTTACACAAACTCATATTTTCTCCAAAAGACAAGTATTTAGGAAGACTTGTTCGCATTAAGAGTACTATAATCAACTTCTAGAGAATCACCTAATCCACAAAAGAGAACTATATACTTCCCATGTCTTTAGACTTTAACCAAAACCAAAACCAAAAAGGTTAGTACAAGATCAGATAATCCAGAAAAGGATAACCCTTTATAAAAAGAAAATCTATTCTTAATCTCCAAAATTTGTCCAACAAAACCCAAAGTTCAACGAGGACCATTAGATAATCAATTTGTCCATAAAATTCTTCAAAGTAAACAAAACTAAGATTGAAACCCAAATATTTTAAGGATTTAGTCTCATAGTCTTCCAAGTTAAATCATAACATTTATCTCCAAACAACATCAATTGCTCTTAATGTCTCGTATTGAAAAGTAATTAACCTAATCACATATCCTCCATGATAGGTTAATAAATTTACATAGATAACCCAAAATCAACTTAATCTTAATTCCTAAAATCATATAACTAAAAATAAAATAAGTCATACTAATTAGGGACTTCACGTAGTCCAGTGGTAGGTGATAAATACCAGTTGCACTTTGGTTGTGGGTTCGATTCCCACAGCTTTGTCCGACGCGACGGGTTGTCACACAGTCTACGTGTTGTCCATTTTCCAAAAATACATAAATAACCCTACATGTTTTACCATCAATAGTTTCCTTATACCTCTCATTTTCATCCAAATTCGTTACGATCTCAACATCTTAATTATTGAAGTCTTATTTCACCAAAATAAAATGATTCCCAAAATGAATAACATCATACCTTGATCATGGAGTCCACTCGGTTTCATCATCATCTTGTTCACATAGGTAGAAGTCCCATGCATTAAAACAATGATTTAGAGATCCTTCAAAATCATTTGCTTCCTCCATCCAAATACACCTCGTACAACATGGGTCATATGGGTGTTCACAAAAAAATAGTTTTGGAAAATAATCAGGTATGATGTATAATTCCAAAACATCTGATAAAACATGATTTCTATAAAATTGTTGGACCGAAATTGAGTTGAAAATTTCTATTATTGGTCCTTTTAAAATACCATAAGTATGTGCTGTGATACTATATTTTAAAATCAAATATAAATAGGTTGTGCAAGGGTCTCCTTCCTCAGAACCATATTTAAAATCATAATATGCTTCAAATTCTTGTGATAAGGTAAAATATTTGAAAATACCTTGATAATATTTACCTTTCTTAAAAATATGAGAATATTGTGAAAATAGTATTTGTCTAAAAACAACCCATGACCCACGATGATAACGAGGTATAGAGGAGGTGTTTGATATCTCAAAAAACTGCTTGCAAGTGAGTTGTATTCTAGAAAAAGTTTCACAATCATCCGAACATGACTTTGCAATAATTATTGCAAGCATGTCATCAGGAAGAGATAGGAATGTCATTTGAGATCCTTCTCCTTCCATTCATAACAGACTTTACTTTTCCTGAAAAAAATGTTATAAAAATAAGGATTTAACTGAAATAATAGATATAGGGACTAAGCATGTGTCTAACAAAAACTCCTAATCCCTAAAGTTGTCTAAACCGACCTTTGATACCAACTATAAGGCCCAGACCTTAAACCTTACTTAATAATGAATTAAATGAATAATTCACATTGAGGATCTTTTCAGGTTTAGAGTTTTAGAGAATTAGGACATAACTATTACATCTCAAAAGATTACAAAGTAGAAACTTCTACTAAGTTTCCATAAAATAAAAACTCTCAAAAAGAAACATGTCTAGTTCCATGTTTTAGGTAGCATGACTTTCCCTTTATCCCATCCTTGACCCTATTCCACATTAAGTCCTGTGAAAAACATTTCAAAAACTTGGGATGAGCATAAAAATCTCAGTAAGGGATACACAAAGAATGAAAACTGTTAGTTTTTCAAAATAACAAGTAAACCATGTATACTTTATCAAAGTAATACTTTTCACCTTTTCGAAGTAGTAAAAAATCTTCACTGAATAAAAGTTCATTACTTACCCTTCTGTAACCAAAAGATTACCATAAAACCCATATAAAGATCACATAACATATAAAGGTAACTTGGGACATAAACATACTTAAGTGGAATAACCATAAGGTTGACTTCCACACATTTCACTTAATGGAATAGCCATTTGGACAACTTCCATACATACTTAATGGAATAGCCATACGGCCGACTTCCATACCCAATGCATTGGAGGTTATAACGTAACCACCCGTCCTTGTATTCACAACATCAACCATCATATGGTTTATCACGTAACCACCCGTCAAATGTCCAAGTACCATTATAAAATTATAACACATAAAACCAATATAAAGGAATGATAACATTTCCACATTTCAATCACAATATATCATTTAAATATATTGACATAACATAATCCTTTATCAAAACCATTTTCAATACCAAAATACATAAATGAGTACATGGCATTTATTTTATTTTAAAAACATTACGGCTTGTTGAGGAAGCCAAAGATCAAACAATACTCGCAGCAGCGGAAAAGGTCGTTCTCACCACATACGTTAAAAGAAACATTCCTTTTTTTCATTTAGTAAAATGCTTCGTAGAAAAAGATTCCTTTTTTATAAAAGTAAAAGTCAAAGGGGTTTATACACCATATAAAATAAAGTTGTGTATAAAACGAAATATGCCTCAATGAAAGGAGATTGAGACGAATTCCCTTACAAAGACGGTATCCTTGGATTAAGGATAAATCAATTATATAATTATGTGTGACAAACGAATACACCAAATATAATTGGATATTAAGTGTAATACAATCAGATGTTATTCACACATATTCATAGAACGACATATTCAAGGTGTACAAGCTTATCCCAAAGAATCAAAATTGGGTTAAGAAGTTCCCTTGCAAAAATTTGACGGCCTAACTGCGTCACTACAAAATTCAGAAAATGAGTTGATGAGAGATAAAAAGGGTATCTCATCACTTGGAAATAAAATTTACATCAATAAGGATATATGAGAACATATCCCAACATACAAATATGTAAATTAAAATACCCAACAAAAGAATTCTTTTAAAAAGAGGAGGGTAAAAGGTTCCCTTACCGACATGGGTATCTTTCGAGACATGCACCCCGTGAAAGAAGGACAATACAACATTGATGTAAATAATCATAAATGAGAGTATATTACACAATGAGTAAAATAATGGGCAGTACATACACCACTCAAAGGAAATTGTGGAAAATGTAGCATAAATCTCACGGGAATAAAAGTGAGATGAAATATCCGTTACGAAAACTCGACAGCCTAACAACGCCACATAAAACTTACAAAAATGGATTGATGAGATCAAATAGGGTCTCTCATCATATTAACATAAAGTTTATAGAAATAGGAATATAAAAGAACATCCCCCAACATAACAAAGAGGAGATTAAAATAAGTGACATAAAGGAGAGTACTTGAAAAGAAAGAGAGAGGTTAGATCTCTTACGAAAATTCGGCAGCCTAACGGCGCCACTCAAAACTTCCAAAATGGATTGATGAGAGAGAATAGGGTCTCTCATCATATGAACATAAAAATTAAAGTAAGAGTAATATAAAAGAACATCCCAATAACAAGAAAGATGAGCTTTAAAAGGAATGACATAAAAGAGTGTACTTAAAAAGAAAGAGAGGAGTAGGATCCCTTACCTCAAGTCCAACTTGTCTTGTTCGTTTCTTTATATTCCTGAATAATAAATTTGATTTAATTTATACTTCCTTATGAACCGTTTTTCAAGTCCATTATTCCTTTTACATCACTTATTACCATGTCATAATCATTATGTAATCATTTAAGTTAATAATGTTTGTTTTGTCGATATTTGGTTCTTAAGTCGAAAGTGGACTTCTTACAATTACATGTTGTTAATGTGGTCAAAGGTTCATTATATCCAGAATTTTATTCATGATGTATATATCATATATATCATATATATCCAGTATATTCATGAATTTATAATATTACATAACATTTAGAGTTAAGAAATGAAATGCACCGTTCATGGAGATGGTTATCCGTACGTACGCATGAACGCTACTTCCATTTCTATTTCATATTTAATGGAATTAAAACATAATGATACAAAATAGTATTTTAATTATAGTATGGTATCATATATAATATCATTAAATATATCCTTTATACGTACCACATATGGTATTAACGAATCAAATCACTTTGAGGGGGCGGTAGTCCGCACTTCCTTAAATGAAGATATCGCGTTTACCCATAATGGAAACCATAAAGGTATGACATAAATGAAAAATACAGAAGCTTAAGTAAAACATAAATATATTATATATCATATATAAATATAGTTTCATCTTAATGGCCACCTTTGAAGGTGTTAGAAGAATGTTGAACAATCATCGTTTCGGGAGGCAGAAATTCGCCATCCATGGAAACAGTATGTTCTTTAACCATTAGATGTAGGTGTGTGTAAGTGTAGCTCAAATCCTTATTATAAAAACATACTAGTATATTGAAGATACTGGATTTGTTACAAAATAAATGAATAAAAAGAGTTTAGGGGGTTGGAGAAGCAAAATAAAACAAAAGGACTCAAGCGAAGACATTACTTAAAAATCGGGTAACTTCCTTTGATTTGAGATCAAAGGCTTCCTTGGAAAGGATTCTGACCAAAGTGAGGCTTCAAGGAGTTATAAAGGGATGTGGAGAGATGAAATGGTCCGGGTTTGTCTGAGCCAAAGGCTTTGGAAGTGTGGGTAAAGAGGTAGAGGTGGGGGCCTTTTATAAGAGGAGAGGAGGGGCACTCTTAGAAAGGTATAAAATGTAACTTTATTTCCAAATGAGTTTCAGATTTTAATGGTCCCACATTGATGTGTTTCGAGGATAAGGTGATAAGGGTTCGAAATCCACCCATACAATAGGTTTTGGACATGTGTAGGTCTTAGATTTTACATTATCTTTCTATTTTATTTAAATCGTTAAATAATGAGGTCATCGCTGCATCATCATGATGTCATAAATAATTTAATTTATTTAATGTCTAAAAATTATATAAAACAAATACTATGATGTATCCAATATTTTTATCTTTCCAATGAATATTTATAGTCTAAAATATCATTTATGTAGACAAAATTAAAAATATTTTACTTAGGTGATACATTCTTTGTTACATTTAACAATCTTTAAAAAATAAAAAGATAAAAAGTCACTTTCTCACACAAGTGATTCCATGGGGCCCCCAAGTTTGGAACAAGGCATACCATGGTCGGCCATGAGACAAACAGTAGCCTTAAGACACATTTTGTGTTATTATGATGTTATCTTATTATCTTTAACAACCCGATTACTCATTAATCAAGATAATTAAAGATAATTACCGTCGTTACTATTCATAATGTACAAAGACAAAAGAGTCTTAATTACATAATTTGGACCTTCTGATTCCAAATATGTAATTCATTTTACCAAATTCAAAACACATAAATTGCAATAATTAATTTTAAAAAACTTCCCGTTATCAAAACAAATAGCGGGTTTTTTAGAAACAATATTTATGAAAAGTTTGGCACTTGTTTATGCCTAATTCCAAAGTGAAATTAATCCCAATGACCATCATTTAATTACATGGTAAAAATATATTCTAATTACACTTTAAAACAAATTAAAAAGATAATATAACCATATAATTAAATTTTATGAAAAAGCAGTTTTGATGTAAAATGCAGTATTTTTCACTATTCATGAAAAATGAACATTGTCATAAAAATACCAAAAATTAACCCAAGGTAAATTTCAATGTCCCAATCATAAATAATATGTTTATTTTGAAAAATAGAGCTTATAAAATTTTCAAAAAGTGGATTTAAAAGGGGTTCACCATCAAAATGCGGTTAATCGACCTTTTAAGGAATATTAGAATGTTTACGCTTAAAAACTAGATTCATTTGCATTTTTAATCCTATAACATTTATTGTAAAGAGTAAAAATATTTGAAAAACATATATAATCATTTTGTAGTTAGTTCTATTCATTCCCGCCATTACAACTACTAGGTGCTAACTACCATTTAAAATAATATTATTTTATTATTAGAGTGCAACGTAAGATTCCCAAGAAACTCGTTGTTGCGTATTGGGTACGCCATCGAGAATAGCATCCCTTTTAAAGTTATATTAATATTTTATTCACAAATATGGATAAATATAAATATGTCATATTCTTTATTTACCTGGGGTGTTACAGTAATTGTTGATCGTCTCACAAAATCATCACATTTCCTTCCTATAAGAGAGGATTTTCCACTTGAGCACTTGGAAAGACTTTATATTAATAAATTTGTAAGACTTCATGGTGCACCTCTATCGATTATATCCAATAGAGATCCTTTGTTTACATAAAAATTCTAGAAAAGTCTCCAGAAAGATTTGAATACTGAGCTTCGTATGAGTACTGCTTATCACCCTCAAAATGACGGACAATCTGAAAGGACTATTCAAACTCTGGAAGACATGTTGAGATCATGCTCTCTTGACTTTCAAGGTATGTGGGATCAATAATTTCCTTTTGTAAAATTTTCCTACAATAATAGTTTCCATTATAGTATTCAAATGGCTCCATATGAAGCATTATATGGAAATAGATGTCGAACTCTAACTTATTGGGATGAAGTTAGTGAGAGAAAAATCACAGGCCTATAACTTATTGAAGAGTCTATGGAAAAGGTGAAGACAATCTAAGCCCATAAAAAAGCATCCCAAAGTAGGCAGAAGAGTTATGCTGACAACCAGAGAAAATATTTAGAATTCCAAGTGGGAGATCATGTCTTTCTAAAAGTATCTCCATGGAAGGGTGTCTTAAGGTTTGGTAAGAAGGGGGAACTAAGTCCCAGGTACATCAGACCATTTGAAATTATGGAAAGAATCAGAGCTGTACCTTACCATTTTGCAATGCAGCCAAGTCTCTCTAGAGTTAATGATGTGTTCCACGTGACATTGTTAAAGAAATACATGCCAGACCCAATGCATGTACTCACATATGAAGAAATTGAACTAGAACCTGATTTGTCATACTGTGAAAAGACTATCAGGATTCTTGACACAAGGGAGCAGGTATTGAGAAATCAGACAACTCGTCTAGTAAAGGTTCTTTGGAAAAACTAGAATATAGAGGAAGCAACAAGGGAACCTGAGGATGTTATGAAGAAGAACCACCCACATCTTTTTGGTGAGTTTCATACATAAAATTTCGAAGACGAAATTTCCAAAGGAGGGAATAATGCTGCACCCCAAACACTTCAAGGTATGTTTCTCTTAAATACATTCTAGTTATAGCCTATATTCCATGAATCACTGAGCCTATATGGAACAAAACATGGTTACTTATAGGAGATATCCATAACCTAGCCATTAAACTTAAATTTTCTAACTCTGTGATTTGAATTTTAAAAATCTGACATACACGGTTGTGTTCAAGATGATATCTAGATTTTGATAGAATTAACTTAATTTTAGGTGAATAGTAACCTACCCTTATGAATAGTAACCTACCCCTATGAATAATAACTTACCCTTATGAATATTAATATGACTCTTATGAATGGTATCCATGCCCTTGAATGTATAAATGAATTTAGGCACCTTAAAAATGAAGATAAATATTTTAAGTGTTTATATTTTTTGATTAAATAATTATTTTAATTAAATATTTAATTAATCATATTTATAAAATAATTTAAAAAAATGGACTTCATTTTTGGATTATACACATCGAAATATGGTTAGGGTGAATTTTTGGGATTTTTCTGAAATACTTACATTTTTGATGAATAGTAAAATCTGATAATTCACAATAAATGATAAATAATGGATTAATTCAGTCATTGATGATGATCTGCTGATTTAAGACCAATTGATTCGGATTCACATGATAAAATTACTATTCTTGGTCATGGAAGACTCACTATTTCTTGTCTTATGGAGAAATAATAAATTAATGAATTTTATATTAAGAAAACTCCTCTCTCCTCTACTATAAAACCCCCTTCACTCCCTCTTCTTTTCACTCCTATCAAGCCTTGTGTGTTGCCAATATTCTGCCCAAATCTCTCCCCAAGATCTTCACCCACCTCCAAAAGCTTCTAGCCTCTTCAAAATACCAAAAAATCTCCCCTTAAGAGGTTCTCAAAGGAAGAAGTCTCAAGAGGTAAACTCCTCTTTCCAATTCCTTCATTTCTTTTAAGTTCTTTTCTTTTTGTTTCTTTCCTAACATCCCTTCACCCAAATAGTATGATAACTTCAGTAACATACATGTATTGGAATGTTTTTATGCTAATGAGATATTTAATTATCTTATCTTCTTTACCCACCCTTTATTTGGAAGAAATGAAAGCACCGTTTGAGATGTGCTAATTTAGCACATTCAAGGACAACAGTTTATCAATTTCTATTACAATATGTAATTATGGTCATGAATCCATTTGTGTTATGGTTGAACCAGATTATTATATATTTAATATATCTTATTTTTATTTCTTTAATAATTTTTTAAAAATGGTATTAAGTTATAAATCAAAACATGTTTATTGTAATCAAACCCACCGTTTAACCAAAACGGTTGTCATTAAGGTTATATATATGTAATAATTCGACCTCACTCCAAGTAACAAAATTAAATTTAAAATCATGTAATCTTCTGTAAGTTCACTAATGGCATAAAACTTTATTTCTGGACAACCACTTCCATATTTCATATTTATCTGAACTTGAATATAAGTGAACCGATCTTTTAAAAACAAGTAATAAAACGAGCCCGAACAATGAAATTGAACATTATAACTAATAAAAAAGGAATTGAATGAACTAAAAAGGGTTATAATAAACCATTTAAATATATTATAGGTTTTTGAATTATGAATTAATAAGCCTAATTTTTTTATTCAGGTCTTTAATAACAAGTCAAGAACACCTTCAATATAACGCCCCGACCCCAGTTACCTAGAGTCGGTGCATTATTACATAACATTGGCATGATCACAAAGGATCAAGTCTCAAAAGAACGATTAGTTTAGTATTCTTGGAAACACTAGAAAGATTCATAAGTCTTACATTACATCATAAAATGAAAATTACAACAATATAGTCTCCATAGTCCACACTCTTATCCCCTCATACTATCCCTGCAGGTCATTTATAAATTACTTCTTCACATCTTGGGAAAAATAAAACATAGAAAAGGGGTGAGCTCAAATGCCCATTAAGGATAACAATATAGCTGAAACTTTCATAAATAAGAATAAACATTTAAGGAAATGTATAACTAACACAAAAGCCTTTTAAACTTAAACTTCAACATAGTATGGAAAAAATAAAATGAAATAATGCCATTTACTTATTCACATGGATATTCTACTAATAGAATAATCACATGCAATATCAATAACCACTTTCATAATGATGGAATGCATAATGCCAGACTATCATAACCACATTGCCAAGGCCTCGTGCCAAGAATACAAATAAAATTTTGTCAAGGACTTGTGCCAAGACACTAGTTTGTCTCATGAGACCTACCGATGCATCAATGAGCTATAGTAGGCTCCACCCGTCACTTAATAAGTCCAATGCATTCCCATATGAAAAGGTTTAAACATAACATAAACATTGGTATTAAAACTAGCATACAAAATGTCAATACTTTCTCTATAAACCATGAATGGTATAATAACACATCCACAGTAAAACATATCACAAAACCTTCAATACAATACAAAAGTTTTGTATCATAATAAATCAACTTCAAATAAGCTTAAAATCCATCAAAGGATTTTGACATAGATGAAATCAAAACTATTTGAGAGAAATATCCCTTTTTTTGAAATCATTTAAAAGTCACATAATTATAAAATAAAAAATTTACATTTAAAGTTTTCTTATAATCTTGTAAGGGAAGCTTTGAAGATTTTATAACGGCGTAAAATAGCCTCATATGCCGTATATGTCAAAAAAATACATTCTTACCTTAATTTTGTCGAAAAGGTTAAAAAGGACCTTGTTTGGAAAACGACAAAAATATTCCTTTATAAACCACTTATAAAAAGTAAAGCAAGGGTATAAATGAATTTAACCCATATTATGTAAAATAATAAGAATGTTTTTAATACATTTTTAAGAAACATGGATGTGGATGATAAAGAGGTCCCAGTGGATATTTACGAATAAACAACCTCGAATAATGAAGAGATTGTGAAATAAACCCTTAACTTGTACTTTTCCTTGGTTGAGGGTAGGTTAAACTCCTTTATAATGGTGAAATAGATCTTATTAAATTATACAATAATCATATACATGAATATGATATCATATATGATCTTTTAACATTGCTTTGTTAATAATATCTTATTATTATCGTCGTTTCGGGTGTTAACTTACTCGTTTTCTTTTATATGTTTTGTTATGTAAGCCATGTTTTTCATGGATAGGTTGTATCTTATTCATATCCATAATGATATCAAGTCCTTAGACATTAATTTTAAATCATAAAATGATAATTATACTTGAATGGATACGATGGAGAATGAATCTCATCGCGTTCATGGAGACGGTAGTCCGTACGTACGCACGAGCGACAATATCATTCTTTTCATATTAAAATAATATATAATTGGGTGGTATATCATATATACAGAATCATTATCATGTTATATTTATTATTTATACGAATTAAACATAATTATTATACCCATCCAAATAATTATTTATTGAATAACAATTACACCATGACGTGGAGACAGTAAGCCGTACGTACGCACGTATGGTGAAATGTCATTCAAAGGATGGATAGAATACTGAATATGGTTGTACCATATTTATAATAACATAAAAGTATATATAATATACAGGAGTTATTATTTTATAATGTTAATAACAAAGAAAGAAGAAGTGGAAGAAGAAAGGAACTTGAAAGAGGGTGGTGAAAACATTACCTCTTCTTCGGGTTCTTCCTTTTGATTTGATCAAAAGGGATCCTTAGGTTGGCTTTCTGACTAAAGGAAGGACTCTAGGATTAATTTAGGGAAGTTGAGAGAGTATTTGGGTAGGGTTTGGCCGAACCAAAAGTCTTTGAAGGTTTGAATTAATGAGAAGGGGGAGTACCCTTTTATAAGAGGGGTGAGGGGCACCTTTGGAAAAGCTAGAAATATTATTTTATAATAAATTCATATTCAGTTTCTAATGGATCCAAAGTGGATTATTTAAAGGTTAAGGTGGGGATAGGTAGAAAACCACTCAACCAATAGGATTTAGACAGGTTTGGGTTACTATATTAACCTTATCTTTAAGTATTAACTCTTAGTTAATTAGTTTCACTTTTACAATGTCTCTTTGTATTTTTATATTATATGGTTAATAAAATTACTATATACATCAAAGAGACCCCCAAGTGGTCCATTAATTATACACATATCATGATATAAGTCTCTTGGCCGAACCTTATATTTTTTGTAATTTAATATCAATTAATAATATAATTTTGTTTTTTAAAACTCTTTTATGTCAATTTTGACACTATTTGGAAAATTGATTTTTGTGAAAATCATAACAGAATGATTACTTCAAAAAAGTTGATTAAATAAATCCTAATATGTCATATTAATCTAGAAAATTAGTGTAATATATAAAAAGTCTCAAATCATATTTATTTGGGTATTTATAATATCAATTATTTTAATTTTTCACTATTATAGTAATTACTGCATCAACATTGTGTCATAAATAAATTAATTTATTTAATGTATAAAAATTATAAATAAAATACCATCATGTAGGAAATATTTTTAGATTTCTAATGAATATTTATAATCGAACATCCAACATACATAACCCTATTTAAATTTTTTTTTCTAAAATATATATGCTTAAGTCATTTTTGTATTTATTTTAACTTAATTAACATAAAGTGTCATTATCACTTACAAGTGGCTCCATGGGGTCCAAAAACCGACCCAAAGATGACCATGGTCAGAAATGTATCAACCAATAAGGTTAGGACACATTTTAGGGTAATTTTTTATTATTATAATATTATTTTTTAACCCTTATTTACCAAATTTACCCTTTAACCATGATAAATAAAATATTTACCGAAGTAATTATTCAAAATGTCTAAAAATAAAAGTTACCTATTTACACAATTTTAACATCCTAATTCCAAATATGGAATCCATTTTTCCAAATTGAAAACACATAAGTGGCATAAATTAATTTAAAATTAATTCCCGTTGTTAAAACAAAAAGCGTGTTTTTAAGAGATAATAACTATCAAAAGATTGACACTTGTTTATGTCCGGTTTAATTGTAAAATTATGTACAATGACCAAAATTATATTAAATGGTAAAAATATATTCTAAATATACTTTAAAATCACAAAAATTCATAATTTATCAATATAAATTATTTCGATTAAAAAAGTTGTTTTTAATAAAAATTTAGTAATTTTCACTATTCATCAAAATATGAAAGTTATCCAAAAAGTACCAAAATTTCACCCTAGGATAATTTTGATATTACAAATCCAAAAATGAAGTCAATTTTTAAAGATAAAATGTATAAAATTTCAAAAATTAGGTATTACTATTCATAACGGCTAGTTTGATTGGTTGTGGTGTGTGTTAGAACTCGAAGTTGCGTAGAACACATGCTATTGTATTATTCAAAGAGAAGCGTACCGTGGAAACTTGGGGTGTTACATTGAAAATATTTGATGTCCCCATTATAAATAATAAATTTATTTAGTCAAATTGAATATATAAAAGTTTAAAATATTGGATTAAAAAAAGGGGTTTCACTATTAAAAGTTAGTAAAAGTGCATTTTTTGAAAAATACTTCTTTTATCTGAAAAAAATGAATTTGTTCTTAAATTATGTCTAAGAAACTCATAATATGGATTCTAAAATTATAAGGATTATATAAAGTATAAAATTCAGTTAATACTGTTCATAACCTCTTTTGAACAACTTGTTTGGTAAGTCATGGTGTACTTGAACTCGGTGTTGCATGTAGTGCAAGTTATTGAATTATTTTGAAGAAATAACACACTATGAAATATTGGGGTGTTAAATTATCCCCTCCTTTAATAAATTTCTTCCTCGCAATTTGAAATTGTTCTTTGAAAATAAAAGGTTGAATATAGAAAATATCTTTGTGGGAAAACCCATATCGGAAATTGGGTTAATAAAATTTAGTCTTAATAAGAGGAAAAGAGAAATGAAAAAGTCACCACCAAATTATGATCTCTATTCGGAGAACATTGGTGGAAATTAGAGACATATAATTGAAGGAAAAACATAAATATTTATAGGTAGTGATTGAGGTCATCAATCACAAACACGTGTAAAATTGAGGGCCTTAAATTCATTAATCTATGATGATTTAAAATACCATCAGTTCAGCAAAACATATGGTATTAGGATAACACATTTTTTTTTGTTTTAAGATCCCTTAACTAAAGTATCAGAATTAATTTCTTCATTGAATAAGGGAAGAAGAAAAATATATACTTGACAAGTAGAGTCTCATCCTTTTACTAAGTTCTACCACAAACTCATATTTCACTCTAAAAGATAATAGAATTTAAAAATAATATTCTATTTATCTTATTCGTATAGGGTTAAAAAATGAATTTATAATTTATCTAGCAGAACCATTAAAAAAACGACATTATTCAATCCAGGACATCACATGGTTCTGTGGTAGGTGATACACCCTTGTCGCCCTTCGGTTGTGGGTTCAAGTCTCGTGGCCTTGCTGGACGCGACGAGTTGCCGCCCGACCTCCGGGTTGCCCTTTTATGACAATACAAAATAATCCAAACTAAAACTATCCAAAATACTTCAGTCCAAAATTTATAAGTAAGGTAAACACAATGAAGATCCTTTTTTCCACGTAATAACATGTGAACACCTTCAACATGTATTCTTTTAAAACACTACAACATCCTGAATTACCATAAAACCTTGTTGATTACATTAATGATCCCTTATTCCTTAAAGAATAATGGATATACTCCTTCAATCCAAAAATGTTGTAAACCCCAACAATGATGGAATATATAAATCATTAATCAGTTTCAAGGTAGTCAAGAATATCCAATATAATTTATTCAAATCAATCATGTATTATTCTAAAATCACTATCTCGGTATCAGAACCATATTATGGTTTATCATTCTCTCAACCATATATTTTCCAAAAATTTAACCCTTTATTGAGTCACTTTTCTTTGTTCCACACAATCTCAAGTCCTTAATGAAATAGTACTGCATTACAATCCTTATATACTCTATAATTATTATAACAAGTACATTACTGATACAACACTCAAATGACATAATCAACACAAGAACTCTAATCATTCCTCTTCATCTGTGGTAGTATCATAAATTGATTATTATCCAATAGCATTATTTGTGGAACAGTCTGATGACTGGGAAATAGGTTCGCGTAGTGTCCAAACTCCTTGAAAATGAAGCATTGTACATTTGAAACCATTTTCTTACCCTTGCAGTCACGTACTTTGTGCTCTTTTCCTCCACACTTATAAAAAACTCCCATTCCTTTCAGGCAAGTTCCGGGGTGTTTATTCCCACAGTTATCACATATGGGAAAATTCTTCTTTTCCCTCTTCCCTTTATCCATCTTTCTCTCTTCTGTCCTTTTCTTCTCTTGCTTCCCTTCAAAGCCATAGGACTCAGTAAACTATTTACTTATCTTATCAACACATGATATTATTTCTTCATATGATGATAATACATGGGAGAATATTTCTCTTATAAATTTTGGCTTAATACCATGAAAGATATGATCCTTCTTTTTCTTTGGATCATGTGCATTGGTGGAGTTCTAATTTCTTATACTGGGCGCCATTTCTAAACAATGACATACACTAGATTAGTTTATGAATAACAATACCTAATCCCAAACTTGTAAAACACATAACATAAATTAAATAGTTTATGGATATAATCCATAATAATAAAAATGTCTCCTTTGAGGAAGTATGTACTCATAAATCCTTCATAATGATTTGTAAAGAAAATGAGAGTTATCCTAAGAATATCCCCCGGGAGTGTCGTAACCAAGAGTGCAACAAGGCCCGTTGTCGTGCACCAGTTCCCGTTCGAGTCTAGCTCAAAGCGGTGTTTTCGGGTTTTACCCCTAGGTACATCTGTGCCAAAGCAGCCTCTACCTGCTCATATCCAGACAAGGATGTATTGCTCAGAAAACTCACAAAATCTCTACAATACCAAAATTCTAGGAAGTTATTCTATTCTAATCCTTAAAGTCCATCTTAGGCCTATATGCTCTAATCATAGTTTATCTAAATCTAGCTTCCAAGGTTTGTACTAAACTTCCTCTGATACCAACTATAACGCCCCGACCCCAGTTACCTAGAGTCGGTGCATTATTACATAACATTGGCACGATCACAAAGGATCAAGTCTCGAAAGACCGATTAGTTTAGTAGTCTTGGAAACACTAAAAAGATTCATAAGTATTAAATTACATCATAAAATGAAAATTACAACAATATAGTCTCCATAGTCCATACTCTTATACCCTCATACTATCCCTGCAGGTCATTCATAAATTACTTCTTCACATCCTGGAAAAAATAAAACATAGAAAAGGGGTGAGCTCAAATGCCCAGTAAGGATAACAATATAGCGGAAACTTTCATAAATAAGAATAAACATTTAAGGCAATGTATAACTAACACAAAATCCTTTTAAACTTAAGCTTCAACATAGTATGGAAAAAATAAAATGAAATAATTTCATTTACTTATTCACAGGGATATTATACTAATCGAATAATCACATGCAATATCAATAACCACTTTCATAATGATGGAATGCATAATTCCAGACTATCATAACCACATAGCCAAGGCCTCGTTCCAAGACTACAAATAAGATTTTGTCAAGGCCTTGTAAAAAGACACTAGTTTGTCTCATGAGACCTACCGACACATCGAGGAGCTATAGCGGGCTCCACCCGTCACTTACTAAGTCCAATGCATTCCCATATGAAAAGGTTTAAACATAACATAACATTCGTATTAAAACTAGAATACGAAATGTCAATACTTTCTCCATAAACCATGAATGGTATAATAACACATCCACAGTAAAACATATCACAAAACCTTCAATACAATAAAAATGTTTTGTATCATTATAAATCAACTTCAAATAAGCTTAAAATCCATCAAAGGATGTTGACATAGATGAAATCAAAACTATTTGAGTGAAATATCCCTTTTTTTGAAATCATTTAAAAGTAACATAATTATAAAATAAAACATTTACTTTGAAAATTTTCTTATAAGATTGTAAGGGAAGCTTTGAAGATTTTATAATGGTTTAAAATAGCTGCATACGCCGTATAAGTTAAAAAAAATACATTCTTACCTTAATTTTGTCGAAAAGGTTAAAAAGGTCCTTGTTTGGAAAACAACAGAAAGATTCCTTTATAAAACACTTATAAAAAGTCAAACAAGGGTATAAATGACTTTAACCAATATTCTGTAAAATAGTAAGAATGTTTTGAAATACATTTTTAAGAAACATGGATGTGGATGATAAAGAGGCCCCAGTTGATATTTACGTATAAACAACCTCGAATAATGAAGAGATTGTGAAATAAACCCTTACATTGTACTTTTCCTTGGTTGAGGGTAGGTTAACCTCCTATATAATGGTGAAATAATTGTTATTAAATTATACAAGAATCATATACATTAATATGATATCATATATGATCTTTTAACATTGCTTTGTTAATAATATCTTCGTATTATCGTTGTTTCGGGTGTTAACTTACTCGTTTTATTTTATATGTTTTGTTACGTAAGCCATGTTTTTCATGGATAGGTTGTATATTATTCATATCCAGAATGATATCAAGTCCTTAAACATTATTTTTAAAGCATAAAATGATAATTATACTTGAATGGATAGGATGGAGAATGAATCTCATCGCGTTCGTGGAGACGGTAGTCCGTACGTACGCATGAGCGACAATATCATTCATTTGATATTAAAATAATATATAATTGGATGGTATATCATATATAAAGAATCATTATAATGTTATATTTATTATTTACATGAATTAAACATCATTATTATACCCATTCAAATAATAATTTATTAAATAACAATTACACCATGACGTTGAGACGGTAAGCCGTACGTACGCACGTATGGTGACATGTCATTCAAAGGATGGATAAAATACTGAATATGGTTGTACCATATTTATAATAACATAAAATTATATTAAATAATCTGGAGTTATTATTTTATAAAGGTAATAACAAATAAAGAAGAAGTGGAAGAAGAAAGGAACTTGAAAGAGGGTGGTGAAAACATTACCTCTTCTTCGGGTTCTTCCTTTTGATTTGATGAAAAGGGCTCCTTAGGCCGGCTTTCTGACTAAAGAAATACCTCTAGAATGAAGTGAGTGAAGTTGAGAGAGTATGTGTGTAGGGTTTTCCGAACCAAAAGGCTTTGAAGGTGTGAATTAATTAGAAGGGGGAGTTCCCTTTTATAAGAGGGGTGAGGGGCACCTTTGGAAAAGCTAGAAATATTATTTTATAATAAATTCATATTCGGTTTCTAATGGCTCAAAAGTGGATTATTTAAAGGTTAAGGTGGATATAGGTCTAAAACCACTCAACCAATAGGATTTATATAGGTTTGGGTTACTATATTAATCTTATCTTTAAGTATTAACTCTTAGTTAATTAGTTTCACTTTTACAATGTCTCTTTGTATTTTTATATTATATGGTTAATAAACTTACTATATACATCCAAGAGACCCCCAAGTGGTCCATTAATTATAAACCTATCATGATATAAGTCTCTTGGCCGAACCTTAGATTTTTATGAATTTAATATCAATTAATAATATAATATTTGTTTTAAAAACTCTTTTATGTCAATTTTGACACTATTTGGAAAATTGATTTTTGTGAAACTCATAACAGAATGATTACTTCGAAAAACGTCAATTAAATCAATACTAATATGTCATATTAACCTATAAAATTATTTTAATTTATAAAAAGTCTCAAATAATATTTATTTGGGTATTTATAATATCAATTATTTTAAATTTTCACTATTATGGTAATTACTGCATCATCATTGTGTCATAAATAAATTATATTATTTAATGTATAAAAATTATAAATAAAATACCATTATGTAGGAAATATTTTTATCTTTCTAATGAATATTTATAATATAACATCAAACATAAATAAATCTATTTAAAAAATGTTTTTCTAAAAGATATATGCTTAAGTCATTTTTGTATTTATTTTAACTTAATTAATATAGTGTCATTATCACTTACAAGTGGCTCCATGGGGTCCAAAAATCGACCTAAAGATGACCATGGTCGGAAATGTATCAACCAATAATTTTAGGACACTTTTTAGGGTAATTTTTGATTATTACAATATTATTTTTTAACCCTTATTTACCGGATTTACCATTTATCCATGATAAATAAAATATTTACCGAAGTAATTATTCAAAATGTCTAAAAATAAAAGTTACCTATTTACACAATTTGAACATCCTGATTTAAAATATTTAATCCATTTTTCCAAATTCAAAACACAGAAGTGGCAGAAATTAATTTAAAATTAATTCCCATTGTTAAAACAAAAAGTGTGTTTTTAAGAGATAATAACTATCAAAAGATTGACACTTGTTTATGTCCGGTTTAATAGTAAAATTATGTACAATGACCAAAATTGTATTAAATGGTAAAAATATATTCTAAATATACATTAAAACCACTCAAATTCATAATTTATCAATATAAATTATTTCGATTAAAAAAGTTGTTTTTAATAAAAATTTAGTAATTTTCACTATTCATCAAAATATGAAAGTTATCCGAAAAGTACCAAAATTTCACCCAAGGATAATTTCGATATTAAAAATCCAAAAATAAAGTCCATTTTGAAAGATAAAATGTATAAAATTTAAAAAATTAGGTATTACTATTCATAATGGCTAGTTTGATTGGTTGTGGTGTGTGTTAGAACTCGAAGTTGCGTAGAACACACGCTACTGTATTATTCAAAGAAAAGCATACCATGGAAGCTTGTGGTGTTAAATTGTAAATATTTGATGTCCCCATTATAAAGAATAAATTTATTTAGTCAAATTGAATATATAAAAGTTTAAAATATTGGATTTAAAAAAAGGGTTTCACTATTAAAAGTTGGTAAAAGTGCATTTTTTGAAAAATACTTCTTTTATCTGAAAAAATGAATTTATTCTTACATTATGTCTAAGAAACTCATAATACGGATTCTAAAATTATAAGGATTATATAAAGTATAAAATTCAGTTAATACTATTCATAACCTCTTTTGAACAGTTTGTTTGGTAAGTCATGGTGCGCTTGAACTCAGTGTTGTGTGTAGTGCAAGTTATTGAATTATTTTGAAGAAATAACACACTATGAAATATTGGGGTGTTACATTCTCCCCTCCTTCAATAAATTGCGTCCTTGCAATTTTAAATTTTTCTTTGAAAATAAAAGGTTGAATATAGAAAATATCTTTGTGGGAAAACCCATATCGAAAAATGTGTTAATAAAAATTAGTCTTAATAAGAGGAAAAGAGAAATGAAAGGGTCACCACCAAATTATGATCTCTATTCAGAGAACATTGGTGTAAATTAGAGACATATAATTAGAGGAAAAATGTAAATATTTATAGGTAGTGATTGAGGTCATCAATCACAAACAGGTGTAGAATTAAGGGCCTTAAATTCATCAATCTATGATGATTTAAAATACCATCGGTTCAGTAAAACATATAGTATTAGGATAACACATTTTTTTTTAAGATCCCTTCACTAAAGTATAAGAATTAATTTCTTCATTGAATAAGAGAAGAAGAAAAATATATACTTGACAAGTAGAGTCTCATGCTTTAACTATGTTCTACCACAAACTAATCTTTCACTCTAAAAGATAATAGAACTTAAAAATAATATTCTATTTATCTTATTCGTATAGGGTTAAAAAAATGAATTTATAATTTATCTAGTAGAACCATTAAAAAAAACGACATTATTCAATACAGGACATCACGTGGTTCAGTGGTAGGTGATACACCCTTGTCGCCCTTCGGTTGTGGGTTCAAGTCTGGTGGCCTTTCTGGACGCGACAGGTTGCCGCCCGACCTCCGGGTTGTCCTTTTATGGCAATCCAAAAATAATCTAAACTAGAACTATCCAAAATACTTTAGTCCAAAATTTATAAGGAAGGTAAACACAATGAAGAACCTTTTTTCCGCGTAATAACATGTGAACACCTTCAACATGTATTCTTTTAAAACACTACAACATCCTGAATTACCATAAAACCGTGTTTATTACATTCATGATCCCTTATTCCTTAAAGAATAATGGATATACTCCTTCAATCCAAAAATTTCATAAACCCCAACAATGATGGAATATACAAATCATTAATCAGTTTCAAGGTAGTCAAGAATATCCAATATAATTTATCCAAATCAATCATGTATTATTCTAAAATCACTACCTCGGTATCAGAACCATATTATGGTTTATCATTCTCTAAAACATATATTTTCCAAAAATTTAACCTGCTATTGAGTCACTTTTCTTTGTTCCACACAATCTCAAGTCCTTAATGAAATAGTACTGCAGTACAATCCTTATATACTCCATAATTATTATAACAAGCTCCATAATCAATATAAGAAATCTAATCATTCCTCTTCATCTGTGGTAGTATTATAACTTGATTATTATCCAATGGAATTATTTGCGGCAGAGTCTGATGACTGGGACATAGGTTTGCGTAGTGTCCAAACTCCTTGAAAATTAAGAATTGTACATTTGAAACCATTTTCTTACCCTTGCAGTCACGTACTTTGTGCCCTTTTCCTCCATAATTATAACAAACTCCCATTCCTTTTAGGCAAGTTCCAGGGTGTTTCTTCCCACAGTTATCACATATGGGAAAATGCTTCTCTTCCCTCTTCCCTTTATCCATTTTCTCTCTTCCATCATTTTCTTCTCTTGTTTCCCTTCAAATCCATAGGACTCAGAAAAATCTTTACTTATCTTATCAACACATGATATTATTTCTTCATATGATGATAATACATGGGAGACTATTTCTATTATAAATTCTGGCTTAAGACCATGAAAGATATGATCCTTCTATCTCTTTGGATCATGTGCATTGCTGGAGTTCTCATTCCTTCTACTGGGCGCCATTTCTAAACAATGACATACACTAGATTAGTTTATGAATAACAATACCTAATCCCAAACTTGTAAAACACATAACATAAATTAAATAGTTTATGGATATAATCCATAATCATAAAAATGTCTCCTTTGATGAAGTATATACTCATAAACCCTTCATAATGATTTGTAAAGAAAATGAGAGTTATCCTAAGCATATCCCCCGGGAGTGTCGTAACCAAGAGTGCAGCAATGCCCGTTGTCGTGCACCAGTTCCCATTCGAGTCTAGATCAAAGCTGTGTTTTCAGGTTTTACCCCTAGGTACATCTGTGCCAGATCAGCCTCTACCTGCTCGTATCCAAACAAGGATGTATTGCTCGGAAAACTCACAAAATCTCTATAATACCAAAATTATAGGAAGTTATTCTATACTAATCCTCAAAGTCTATCTTAGGCCTATGTGCTCTAATCAGAGTTTATCTAAATCTAGCTTTCAAGGTTTGTACTAAACTTCCTATGATACCAAATATAATGCCCCGACCCCAGTTACCCAGAGTCGGTGCATTATTACATAACATTGGCATGATCACAAAGGATCATGTCTCAAAAGACTGATTAGTTTAGTAGTCTTGGAAAAACTAGAAAGATTCATAAGTCTTACATTACATTATAAAATGAAAATTACAACAATATAGTCTCCATAGTCCACACTCTTATCCCCTCATACTATCCCAGCAGGTCATTCATAAATTACTTCTTCACATCCTGGGAAAAATAAAACAAAGAAAATGGGAGAGCTCAAATGCCCAATAAGGATAACAATATAGCGGAAACTTTCATAAATAAGAATAAACATTTAAGGAAATGTATAAATAACACAAAAGCCTTTTAAACGTAAGCTTCAACATAGTATGGAAAAAATAAAATGAAATAATTCCATTTACTTATTCACATGGATATTCTACTAATCGAATAATCACATGCAATATCAATAACCACTTTTATAATGATGGAATGCATAATGCCAGACTATCATAACCACATAGCCAAGGCCTTGTGCCAAGACTACAAATAAGATTTTGTCAAGGCCTTGTACCAAGACACTAGTTTGTCTCATGAGACCTACCGATGCATCGAGGAGATATAGCGGGCTCCACCCGTCACTCACTAAGTCCGATGCATTCCCATATGAAAAGGTTTAAACATAACATAAACATTCGTATTAAAACTAGCATACAAAATGTCAATACTTTCTCCATAAACCATGAATGGTATAATAACACATCGACAGTAAAACATATCACAAAACCTTCAATACAATACAAAAGTTTTGTATCATAATAAATCAACTTCAAATAAGTTTAAAATCAATCAAAGGATGTTGACATAGATGAAATCAAAACTATTTGAGAGAAATATCCCTTTTTTTGAAATCATTTAAAAGTCACATTATTATAAAGTAAAACATTTAATTTGAAAATTTTCTTATAAGCTTGTAAGGGAAGATTTGAAGATTTTATAACGGTGTAAAATAGATACATACGCCGTATAAGTTAAAAAAAGACATTCTTACCTTAATTTTGTCGAAAAGGTTAAAAAGGACCTTGTTTGGAAAACGACATTAAGATTCCTTTATAAACCACTTATAAAAAGTCAAAAAGGGTTATAAATGACTTTAAACCATATTATGTAAAATAGTAAGAATGTTTTGAAATACAATTTTAAGAAACATGGATGTGGATGATAAAGAGGTCCCAGTGGATATTTACGTATAAACAACCTCAAATAATGAAGATATTGTGAAATAAATCCTTACCTTGTACTTTTACTTGGTTGAGGGTAGGTTAACCTCATGTATAATGGTTAAATAATTTTTATTAAATTATACAAGAATCATATACATTAATTTTATATCATATATGATCTTTTAACATTACTTTGTTAATAATATCTTAGTATTATCGTCGTTTCGGGTGTTAACTTACTCGTTTTCTTTTATATGTTTTGTTACATAAGCCATGTTTGTCATGGATAGGTTGTATCCTATTTATATCCAGAATGATATCAAGTCCTTAAAAATTATTTTTAAATCATCAAATGATAATTATACTTGAATGGATACGATGGAGAATGAATCTCATCGCGTTCGTGGAGACGGTAGTCCGTACGTACGCACGAGCGACAATATCATTCTTTTGATATTAAAATAATATATAATTGGATGGTATATCATATATACAGAATTATTATCATGTTATATTTATTATTTACATGAATTAAACATCATTATTATACCCATCCAAATAATAATTTATTGAATAACAATTACACCACGATGTGGAGACGGTAAGCCGTACGCACACACTTATGGTGAAATATCATTCAAAGGATGGATAGAATACTGAATATGGTTGTACCATATTTATAATAATATCAAATTATATATAATATACTGGATTTATTATTTTATAATGGTAATAGAAAATAAAGAAGAAGTGGAATAAGAAAGGAACTTGAAAGAGGGTGGTGAAAACATTACATCTTCTTCGGGTTCTTCCATTTGATTTGATCAAAAGGGATCCTTAGGTTGGATTTATGACTAAAGGAAGGCCTCTAGGATGAATTTATTGAAGTTTAGAGAGTATTTTTGTAGGGTTTGGCTGAAAAAAGGCTTTGAAGGTGTGAATTAATGAGAAGGGGGAGTGCCCTTTTATAAGAGGGGTGAGGGTCACCTTTGGAAAAGCTAGAAATATTATTTTAGAATAAATTCATATTCGGTTTCTAATGGATCAAAAGTGGATTATTTAAAGGTTAAGGTGAGAATAGGTCGAAAAACAATCAACCAATAGGATTTAGAAAGGTTTGGATTACTATATTAACATTATCTTTAAGTATTAACTCTTAGTTAATTAGTTTCACTTTTACAATGTCTCTTTGTATTTTTGTATTATATGGTTAATAAACATACTATATACATCCAAGAGACCCACAAGTGGTTCATTAATTATACACCTATAATTATATTAGTCCCTTGGATGAACCTTAGATTTTTAGGTATTTAATATCAATTAATAATATAATATTTGTTTTAAAAACTCTTTTATGTCAATTTTGACACTATTTGGAAAATGGATTTTTGTGAAAATTATAACAGAATGATTACTCCAAAAAAAGTCAATTAAATCAATAATAATATGTTATATTAACCTATAAAATTAGTTTAATTTATAAAAAGTCCCAAATCATATTTATTTGGGTATTTATAATATCAATTATTTTAATTTTTCACTATTATGGTAATTACTGCATCATCATTGTGTCATAAATAAATTAAATTATTTAATGTCTAAAAATTATAAATAAAAAACCATTATGTAGGAAATAGTTTTATATTTCTAATTAATATTTATAATCTAAAATCCAACATACATAACTCTATTTAAAAAATGTTTTCCTAAAAGATATATGCTTAAGTCATTTTTGTATTTATTTTAACTTAATTAATATAAAGTGTCATTATCACTTATAAGTGGCTCCATGAGGTCCAAAAATCTACCCAAAGATGCCCATGGTTGGAAATGTATCAACCAATAAGGTTAGGACACGTTTTAGGGTAATTTTGTATTATTATAATATTATTTTTTAACCCTTATTTACCCTTTAACCATGGTAAATAAAATATATACCGAAGTAATTATTCAAAATGTCTAAATATAAAAGTTACCTATTTACACAATTTGAACATCCTGATTCCAAATATGGAATCCATTTTTCCAAATTCAAAACATAGAAGTGGCAGAAATTAATTTAAAATTAATTCCCGTTATTAAAACAAAAAGCGTGTTTTTAAGAGATAATAACTATCAAAAGATTGACACTTGTTTATGTCTGGTTTAATTGTAAAATTATGTACAATGAACAACATTGTATTAAATGGTAAAAATATATTATAAATATACTTTAAAACCACTCAAATTCATAATTTATCAATAAAAATTATTTCGATTAAAAAAGTTGTTTTTAATAAAAATTTAGTAATTTTCACTATTCATCAAAATATGAAAGTTATCCGAAAAGTACCAAAATCTCACCCTAGGATAATTTCGATATTAAAAATCCAAAAATGAAGTCCATTTTGAAAGATAAAATGTATAAAATTTCAAAAAGCAGGTTTTACTATTCATAACGGATAATTTGATTGGTTGTGGTGTGTGTTAGAACTCGAAGTTGCGTATAACACACGTTATTGTATTATTCAAAGAGAAGCGTACCGTGGAATCTTAGAGTGTTACATTGTAAATATTTGATGTCCCCATTCTAAATAATAAATTTATTTAGTCAAATTGAATATATAAAAGCTTAAAATATTGGATTAAAAAAAGGGTTTCACTATTAAAAGTTGGTAAAAGTGCATTTTTTGAAAAATACTTCTTTTATCTGAAAAAAATGAATTTGTTCTTAC
Organism: Viscum album; assembly: GCA_963277665.1. Taxonomy (NCBI): domain Eukaryota; kingdom Viridiplantae; phylum Streptophyta; class Magnoliopsida; order Santalales; family Viscaceae; genus Viscum; species Viscum album. The sequence goes on along the minus strand of OY728139.1, from coordinate 1,393,183,146 downwards.
ATTATGTCTAAGAAACTCATAATATGGATTCTAAAATTATAAGGATTATATAAAGTATAAAATTTAGTTAATACTATTCATAACCTCTTTTGAACAGCTTGTTTGGTAAGTCATGGTGCGCTTGAACTCGGTGTTGCGTGTAGTTCAAGTTATTGAATTATTTTGAAGAAATAACACACTATGAAATCTTGGGGTGTTACATTCAAGTATAATGTAAGGGATCCTCTATCTCACTTTTTTTCAAGAATATCCCCTATGTTGTGCCCTTTTATTTTTAATTCCTAATGATGGGGTATGTTTTCTAACCTCCCCCATACTTACCTTATGACATATAAATAATGGAAAACCCCTTTAACTCTCATTAATCCCTCACAATAACACTAATTACCATGCCAAAATGTTTGTAAGGGGTTTCTCATCTCACTTTGATTTCTGTGAGATTTTCATTGTTTGCCACTTATTTCTTGTATGTGGTATATGTGTACTACAATTTGATATATAATAATATGATTCTCTTTATATTCATGTTATTCAATGATTAATTTGAGGGTTATTAAGTTATGGTCATATGATTCAACCGATTACATTGTGGTAAGAGACTTTGTCTCAGCTACTATTTTGTTGTGACTAACTTTGTATTGTGCACCTAATAATCCTTATGTGGTGTACCTACTACCCATTTTAGATCAATTTTCATTTGAAATTATATTTATATTAAATATCCAAAATCTCATATCATGGATATGTTTTTTTCTAAACCGTATACCATTTTACATATGGTGTTTATTTGGAATGTTATTTTTATTATGGAAATATTGATGAATCTGTATACTCTGCTCTATACGAATATTAAAAAGGCATATTGATCTTTTGTTGAATCAATGTATAAAGAATTATTTGGATATTCAGTGGTGGGTGGGGTCCGTTATATCCCCTCGATGCATCGTTAGGTCTCATGAGAAAAATCAATTTTGCAACAAACTCTTCGAGTTTGTTTCCAAAAATCAGACAGGTTTGTACCCATAGAACTAAACTGTTTTAACAGTATTATGGTTTCATGTTCCAGATACATGACATTAAATTAATAAGCATTCTCTTTATTCATTATCAATTTTTACTATCGATGAGGTTTTCACTATGACAAAATCCATGGATGAAGTTTCATTCTAAGTTTATTAATGGCGTGAGTTTTTCATTAATTCACCATGCCATATTGATTATGTCAGATTGATTATGATTCACTTATTATTGTATTCATGATTCCACTATTTTTAACCCTTAATGAATGATTGGTCTCACCCCTTTCATTGTTTTCCATCAATAGGTGATGAAGAGGTGATCGTTTATTGAGTTCTTGTGGTTGCAGTTTTTAGTTTTTGTTATGTATTGTATTTTGTAACTTTTTCTAATGTAATTTGAGTTACATCTTTGTATCTAGTTTCTTCAAGACTACTAAATTGATCGTTCCTTTGGAATTTTCATTCCTTATAACCATGCCAATATCACAATTAATGCACCGGCTCTAGTCTAGAGGGGTCAGGGTGTTACAAAAATAATTTTTGGTGAATTGCAACTTTTGGATTTTATTTACCATGGTTAAAGGTAAATAGGATAATTAAAGGTAAGATTAATATTATAATAATATAATATTACATGAAAAATTGTCCTAATTTCATTGGATAAGTGTATTTTGACCAAAATCAAAATTAGGTTGAAATTATGATCTTTTTTAAGCCACTTGTGTTAGATTAAGACATTTATTACATTTTTTTAAAGAAGAGTTAAAAATGTCATATTAAATTTTAATAACTAAATAATTTTTTTATTGAGTTATAAATAAGATAAATTAGACTATAAATATTATTTAGAAATATAAAATGATTATCAACATAATGTTATTTTTTTATAATTTTCATAAATAAAAAATTAAATTAAATGGTGACACAATAATGATGCAGTAATTGACTTATTAAAGGAAGAATCAATTAAATGATATTTAAAATATTAAAATAAATATAATTTTACTTAATTAATGACATATAATAATTTTATAGATAAAATGGACATGTTAGTGACATATTAGAAGTATTAGTTTGAAGTTATCATGTTGGTTTGACATTTTAAAAAATGAAAATTTTGAATAGTATCAAAATTGACATAAATGATACTTTAAAATAAATAATATTTAATTAAATGTTATAAAATTTATAAAAATATCAGGTAAGTTCAAATAACTATTATAGTGTTAAATATGTCATAAATGATCCAATTGGGGTTTGTTTGAAATTTTATATTAACTATATTAACCCTATAGTGTAAAAATACAAGACGCGGTAAGAGTTAAAATGTTTAACTAAGGGTTAATCCCAAAATATAAGGTTACTTTCATGACCTAAAATTATATAAAAATAATTGGATAATCTTATTTCTACCCATACTCATATAAACCTCTAAATAAATCACTTTGGAGCAATTTGGAACCAAAAATCAATTTATAATAAATTAATATTTTAAGAACTTCCAAAAGTGCCCCTCACCTCTCTTATAAAAGGGAACTTCTACTTATATTTAATTCACACATCCAAATCCATTTTTCTCAGGAAAACCTGACTAATTATTCTCCGAAATTCTTTCACTTCATCCTTGGGGCCACTTTTTGGGTAAAAATCCATCCTAATGAGTCCTTTTGTGCAAACCAAAAGGAGACACCCGAAAAAGAGGTAATTGTTTTATCACCTCTTTCAAAGTTCTTTTCTTATTATACTTTCTCTTTCTATATTGTTTTAATATAAAAATAATAAATCTAGTATCATACATATAATGATATGTTATTATAATCATGTTACAACCGTATTAATCATTTTATCTATCATATGAATAACAATATCACCATGCGTGCGTACGCACGACTTACCGTCTCCACGCCATAGTGTAATTTATTATTTAGCACTACTTTATTTGGATGGGTATAATGATGAGTATAATAGATATAAATAATTAATATGAAATTATAATTATTCTGTATAATTAATATACCATCCAATTCCATACCATTTAACCATTAAGGGAATGCTATCATTGCTCGTGCATACGTACGACCTACCGTCTCCACGACGCGATGAGATTCCTTCTCCATGTTAACCATTAAAGAATGATTATAAAATTTATATGATGAGTAAAAATAATAATTATTAACTTAATTTCATTCTGTATATGAATAAAATATATCCTATGTATAAAAAACATGACTTACATGACAAAACATGAATGGGAAGACGAAGCAATTAACACTCAAAACAATGATAATACTGAAATATTATTACCAAAATGATATAAGAGGACTATATATGATATCATAAATATGAATATGGTACTGTTATAATTTAATAAAATGTTTTAACCATTATACAGGAGGCTAACTCACCCTCGACTAAAGGAAAGTATAAGGTAAGGGTTAATTTCACAATCTCTTTATTATCTAAGATTGCTTATATGTAAGTATCTACTGAGACATCTTTATTATCCATGTCCATATTTATTAAAATGCAATTCAAAATATTATTGATAATTTTTTAAAGTCATTTTTATCCATTTTTTAATTTTTACAAAATGTTTTGAAAGAAATCTTTTTGTCTTTTTCTAAATGAGGTACTTACCTTTTCGACAAATTTAAGGAAAGAGTTTTTTTAGCTGATATGGTGCAAGTGGATATTTTCCACCATTATGACACATTAACATTTTAAAGATTTCATTACATTCTTATAAAGTTTTTTTTTCAATATAAATGTTTTCTTTTATAATTGTGCGACTTCTAAATGATTTCAAAGTAAAAAAGGGATATTTCCCTCAAAGAGTTTTAATGAATTTATTAAATTATTTTCATTTGTGTCAACATCCTTTATTGGATTTTATGATTATTTGAGGATGATTTATTATGATACAATCTTCCATATTGTATTTAAGGTTTTATGATATATTTGACTATGGATGTTCAATGTTTGTACCATTCATGGTTTATGGTTAAAGTATTAACATTTCTTATGTTAGTTTTAATATGAATTTTTATGTTATGTTTCACCCTTTTCATAAGAGGATTGAATTGGGCTTAGTAAGTGACGAGAGAGACCGCTATAGCCCCTCAATGCATCGGTAGGTCTCATGAGACAAACTAGTGTCTTGTCACAAGGACTTGACGGTATAGGTGGTCTTGGCATGAGGCCTTGATGGTATGGTTATGATGTCTGGTATTCTATATTTCCTTATTATGAGATTAGTTATTGATATTTCATGTGATTAATAAACTAGTATTATATCCATGTGAAAGTTTAAATGAAATTACTTGATTTATTCTTTCCATATTGTGCTGAAGATTATGTTTAAAAGTCTTGTGTTTCAGTTTCATACCTTGACTTAAAAGTTTATGATTATTTATGATAGCTTCTGCTATATTGTTTATACTTACTGATCATCTGATCTCGCCCATTTCTTATGTTTAATTTCCCCCCAAGATTTGAAGAAGTATATTATTATTTACATGCAGTGATAGTCTAAAGGATATGAGAGTTTTCAAAGGGGATAATATGTTATTTTTCATTTCAGGATGTAATGTAAAACTTATGTTTGTATATAGTATTTTCAATGATACTAAACTGATCGGTCCTTCAAGATTTTTTTTATCATGCCAATGTAATAAAACAATGTACTGACTCTGGGAAACTGGGGTTGGGGCGTTACACATCCCATGAATTTTCTATAATTTTAAAGGATAAAATTGTTTTTGGACTATGTTTTTAAAAGGAAAAAACCTTACTTTTAAGAAGAATAGTTTATTTTTTGAAATATAAATGAGATTTATATTTTATATATTTTAATTATAGTGTTTTTATGAAGAAAATTTATTTAGATGTTTTTTATTATATAAAATTTATTTAGATATTTATTATTTTTCCTATGTTTATTTAAATATATTTTATTAATATATTATATTTTTATAAATTCATTTAAAATGGATAAATCATGGATTTTTTGGTAAAGAAAAACTGGTGAGTATAAGGGAGGATTAAATACATTTCTTGATTTTTCATTTGAAAAAAAATATATCAAGGGAAGTATAATATGTCCTTGTCATAAATGCATTTGGTAGAGTTTAATCATATTACCATTTTAATCAAAAACAATTGCCATCTGAATATACCAAGTGGAAATGGAATGGAAAATTCAATGAAGTTGAACTACCATATAGTAAACTAGAAGAAAATGAGACTCCTTCCCATAATATCAGTCCCCCAAATTCTATATTGGAAATGGTAAATGATGTATTTGGTTTTGGTAATATTCTTGGTGAAAATGATTTATGCTCATCTCTTGAAGATATAAACAATAATGACTTGTTAAGTGTAAATATGGATTACAATTTTGCAGAATTATTTGAGTTATTGAATGATGGAAATAAAGATTTGTATGAATGTTGTAAAAATTACTCCAAATAGTCTTTTATTATAAAACTATACTTTCACAACCCACCTTTACCAAGATGAGGGAAGGGACAATAAAATGCCAGATCCTTCCTTCCTCAAGTTGAAGGAGAGATAATAACCCCCAAGTCCCACCTTCAATAGGCCCTAGAGTGGCGACTAACACCATGGGTATAGAATCACACGTAATATGGAAGGAATTACCCTTTTTATTTAGTAGGATCAAGAGATACGATGGCAAAAACCCAAAAAACTCTAAAACTGAAAGTAAAAGTAAAACCAAAACTCATTATCATATGCATGTTCAAAGATAAACCTATATAAGTACAATAAAAATAAAAGGGGAAAGTACCAAAAGAAAGAAAAAAAGCAACGAAAACTATCCCAACGTCTGAGCTAATACGGTCCCGCACGGTCCCCGAAGTCCTCCTAGAAACTTGAAAGCAATTTTATATACGTTGGGTGAGTATACAAGTATACTCAGTAGGTAAAACCAAAATCTCTCATGCACAAGTGGGGAGACATTCTAATACCCCATGAAAAAGGATATAACCAAAGCACCGAGCAAAGAAACTATCCACCCAAACCTCACTAAGGAAGACTCCCCAAATAACTCAAGTCATGTAAGTAATATTATTAGCACATTGATATTTGGGTACCCTGCACCACTTCCCCACTGGTTATTGAAGACATCCTATGCGTCAGACCTCCCATGCCATTCTCACCACAGTCCCACTGCCATACCCCACCCGCACACACCTGGGCTATAACAATCGCAAGTCCCCACCCGCAGACACCTGAGCCAACACTCATATCCCTGCCTACAGACACCTGGGCCACAAAAATCGCTACCACACCTGAAGAAACCTAGGCCAGAATAACCGATGCCAAGCCCAAATACACTTGGGCCTCATCCCAAAGATTCTTGGGAAACAAACCCTACCCGTACACACCTGGGACAACCACCAAAACAACATTGCCTGAAGAATATTGGAATATAATGGACCTTATTATATCACAGCCTGCCTGAATAATCTTAAGCTACTCAGGAGAGGGAGTAGAAAGGAGATAATAACCATCCACCCAATAAGATATTTGGAAAAACACCCTCCCCCATGAAATGGGGGTGTTTGACATGAAGTGCTAAACTTGGGTGGGGTGAGAATAATAAACTCAAAACTAAATTTATACATATAGGTAAAAAATCACACATCCAAACCTAAGGGTTCCAAAACCATCCCACACACAAACACCCTTGTTACTATTCATTCATAAAAAAGCACAATAGACACAACCAGAGCACAACTCATTCTTGAAAAACAATTCCCCATTAAACCCAATATTGTTATCATATTCAAGTGACTCCATTCAAATAATTATTCACTAATGGAAAAATAATAGGCATAGCCACAAGTTAAGGAAGGAAAAATAGCCAAGCAGTAATTTAAGAATTCACACCCGGTTCTCTTGTAAAGTCACAACAATAAAAGGGATCCATGATATCCCTAGAAGTTCTGGAACCAAAACGGGTCCCAACATATGGCCCCACATAGTTCCAATACACAAACTAACAACTGCACAATAGGGGATCCCATCCCTATCCAATTCACCTCACAAGCATCAAGTAGAAAAACCATACATATCACCAGAATAGATCAAGGGAGTTTCTGGATTTTAAAACACACCATTTGTTAAGTTCCTTCTTTTTGTTTGGTTAATTGGGGTGATCACACATGGATTCTTATTCATTGGGAATCCATTTAATCAAATGGGTTTATGAGATTAACTAGTTTCCATGTTACATCCATTCAATCACAGGATTATCCAAAAAACAGAGGTTTATTAGTGCACAGGAAAGGACCACCAATGACCACAATTTTCAGTGGATGCATGCAATTCACAACATATAAGCAATGATAAAAGAGTAAAACATCATCATCAAACACAACACTTTGTTCTTTAAAAAAAACCCAGTTATTATCTTATTTAAGGTTTGGTTTCATCCATCCCCAAAGGGACATTATCGTACCCACCCCGTATGATATACAATAAAGAGAGATGAAGGAAAACCCTACTTGGATGATAAACGATCGAAGTTTTATTCCTCTTGACAAGAACTAGGGATGCACGACTTGCAGGGGGAGAACTCCAAGGATTCCAAGAGTGAGTAAGAAAGGATCCAGCATTGGAACACAACTAGACTTTGTAAGAGGGACCCCAAATGCACCAAGGGAAGGAAAAGAGACCATCCAAGAAGAAGAAAGAAACTCCATGTGATAAAAGGCAAGATACTGGAGTTACGGGATATGAAATCTTGAACAGATTTAAAGTCTGATCATGGTTTCTCCATGTGGTTGGGTGGTTACACATGATGGAATTAATTGTTTTTTAATAATTCTCATAAGATAGGTTTCCATAACAGCTAGGAGTTAAAGGATTTCATTTAAACATAGGAAAATGTGTAACAACGACACACAGTTTGGGTCTGTTGAGGGTTACCCCACTCTTGGGGATTAGAATATCATTTATGGTCTTTAAAATGGCCACATACTACTTTAAATAAGTATTAAACCTTAAAGGAGTTGTTACGGGAAATTTGAGGAAAGAAACCCCTGACAACCCCTCATGGAACCGATCAGTGAGACCGATCAGTTACAGCATGGTGACACCCTTCCACCGACACCACCGCCCTCACAACTCACTGATGGGGGTCCAGGGAACCTCAAACACCAGAATTTAGAAAATTAATGGACCAGGAGGGTCCATTCCATTACATCAGATACCTCTAAAACTATTCTCGTCCTTGAGAATCAAAACTAAACCCAAAGAAAAGAGAGGTGTCTGAACAACCACCTCGAAAGATATCTATCAAGGCCAACCCATCATAGAGTTGTTCAAAAGCTGGAAAAAACCTCAATCTCTAGGAAGACCTCTCCCTCATCTATCTATTGAACAAATACAGATACACTACCACTCCCCTCCCTAAGGGAACCACACAAACATACAAAGGTCAAACCATCCGGTCATATGGATCAGGAAGTCCATTCCTCCATGTCAAGATACTATCTGCTTTAGGTGGCACTGACTCACTCGCATGGGTTTAATCGCATCCACTTTAATGCATCTTGATTAGGGATCATGTCCTCCACTAACCATAGTCAAGACTCTTCACACACATTTAGATAACAAGGGAATCAACCCATCTCATAGGTAATAAGGTCAAGCACTTCATCACAAACAAGTACAAAACAAAACAGAACAGATCTCAAAACAGTTCTGGGTACTTGGTGCACATCTGTGCCTCCCATTCCCAGGTACTCTCCTAGAGACCACCATGACTCCATAACACACAAACCAAGGGAATGGTTCATCCATGAAGCACCTTATCCTTATGATCCTAAATCCTCATTGGTCGCTCTATGAACTTCGCGTCATCCTCGATATCCATATTTCCCCAGTCAAGGATGTGCGAATCATCGTGTGGATACCGATAGAGCTGAGACACATGGTAGACGTTGTGCACCCTCTGTAGTGGCAGTGGTAGTGCCATCTTATAAAACACCTCACCGACCTGCCACAACACCTCTAAGGGTCCAAAGAACCTGGGAGATAGCTTACTTCCCCTGCCAAACCTCTATTTATCACACCGAGGGGAGACCTTCAAGAACACGTGGTCCTTAACCTTGAACTCCAAGGGTCTCCTCCTATGATCAGCATACGACTTCTTCCAGTCATGAGCCACCTTCATATTCTCTTGTATAAGCTGAACATTCTCCGCCATGCTCTGCACCACCTCCGGGCCAAGAACACCTGCTTCCCCGACCTCTGTCCAGCACATGGGTGAGAGACACAGTCTCCCGTACAAGGCTTCAAACGGATAGATTCCAATGGTAGAGTGATAACTATTATTGTAGGTAAACTCTACCAGAGGAAAGTGTCACGCCCATGATCCCCTGAAGTCCAAAACATATGCTCACAACATATCCTCTAATGTCTAGATGGTCTGCTCTGTCTGCCCATACATCTGGGGGTGGAAAGTAGTGGTGAGGCATAGCTGGGTACCAAAAGAATGTTGCAATCCTTTCCAGACCTATGAGGTAAATTGTGTATCCCGATACGAGACTATAGAACTTGTAACTCCATGAAACTGCACCACATAATCAATGTAACTTTTTGCTAAGGCATCCACTACACTAGAATCCTTGATTTATAGGAAGTGAGTTGATTTTGTCAGCTGGTCCACAACTACCCAAATAACATCATAGCCTCCTTGAACCTCGGGTAGTCCCATGACAAAATCCATTGAGACGTTGTCCCACTTCCACTCAGGGAAATCTAAAGGCTGCAACAGACCTCCTGGGGCATGGTGTTTAGCCTTCACATGCTGACACATGAGGCACTTCACCACAAACTCTGCCACTATCCGCTTCACACCAAGCCACAAAAACTGACCCCTCAAGCACCGTTACCTCTTGTAAACTCCTGGGTGTAATTCCAGGGGTGAGTTGTGGAACTCACCAAGAATTCTCTTGCGCATTTCCATACAGAAAAACAACTTTCAATGAAACAACATCTAATTCTGTCCGTCTTCCAACTATCCTTTCCGAGTATCACCCTGGCTAACACGATCGCACATCACTTCAGCCTCTAAGTCCCCCACTGGGACTCCTCCACCTACCAAAACAGAGAGGAATGGACTGTCATTTGGAACAAAAATCCTCTACCATCCTCCACCCTTTCATCCAGGTGTAGAGAAACCAACTCTTCCATCACCTTCCAATAATCTTCCAATTCTCGAACCACATCTTTCTGTGACTTCCTACTCAAGGAATCGGCCACCACGTTCCCCTTTCCTAATGTGTAGGAAATTTTGAAGTTATAGTCCTGAAGAAACTCCATCCACCTCTACTATCACAAGTTCAGGTCTCAATGGGAGAAGATATACCTCAAGATCTTATGATCCGTGAAGACCACAAAGCATTCCCCAATGAGGTAATGCCACCACAAATTCAGTGCGAACATGACTACTGTAAGATCCAAATCATGGGTGGCATAGTTACACTCATGGGGGAATAACTGCCTAGACCCATAAGAGATCACCCCTTTCTGTTGCATCCGTACACACCCCAAGAGTTGGACTAAAGCATCACAAAAAACCTAAAACATCACCCCTTCTTCTAGAAACCTCAGCACTGGGGCACTAACCAAGTTTACCTTTAGATAACTGAAGGCTTCCTAGCACTGCTCACTCCATACAAAAGACTGGTCTTTCTTGGTCAAGGATATCAAAGGTGCTACAACTCAGGATAAGTTGGGCATGAATCTCTTGTATTAACCTACTAGACCCAGGAAACTACAAACCTCTGTGACATTCTTGGGTGCTGCCCAAGAAACAACTGCTTTGACCTTCAATGGGTCCACTGCTATTCCCTGCTCGGACACCATGTGTCCAAGGAAGTGCACCTCTTGTGTCCAGAACTTTCACTTGGAAAAATTCCCATAGAGATGGTGTTATCGGAGGAACTCTAAAACCATCCTCATATGTTTAGCATGATCCTCCTATGGTCTTCAGTAGATCAGGATGTCATCAATAAACATGACTATGGACCATTCCAGATATTCTTGGAAGACGGAGTTCATGAGTCCCATGAAAATAGCTGGTGTGTTCTTGAAGCCGAATGGCATGACCACGAACTCAAAGTGCACATATCTGCACATGAAGGCATTCTTCGAGATGTCGCCATTATTCACCCTCAACCAGTGATATCCTAGATGTAGGTAAATCTTGGAGAACCATCCTACCACCTTCATCTGATAAAAAAGGTCTTCGATCCTTTGGAGGGAGTAACAGTTCTTGACCGTCACCAGGTTCAGCCTCCAGTAGTCTATACACAACATGAGACCACCATATTCCTTCTTTGTGAACAAGACTGGAGAACCCCATGGTGATGCTCTTTTTCGTACAAAACCCTTCTTCATCAGATCTTTAATTTTAATCTGTAACTCCCATAATTCAGAAGGCACCATCTGATAGGGAGCCATCGAAATCAGACGGGCACCGAGTTGCAAGTCTATCCCGAACTCAATATCACGTCAAGGGGGAAGAGTCACCACCACTCTAGGAAAGACGTCCAGGAACTCACTGATGATCCCTGTGACATCCACCATCTCCATATCTACTGACTCCATTGACATATCAGATAAAAAGGAAAGAAGGGGATCCTCTCACTGGCTGCCCTCCTAGAAACCCAGCTCATCGATGAAAGTCACATGTTTTCCGCCCATATCTAAAAATACGACCCTTCTTCAGATTCAGTTGATAATGAAACACACTGATAACAACAATTCGATTCCTAAAATGACATCACACGGATGAATCTGTAGAAAAATAAGGTCCCCACTGGACTGATGTGGTCCCAACATCAATCTACATACCCAACATACATGAGACAAGATGGTCTAACCTTCCACTGGTGTACTCAAAACTAGGGGCACGGGAAGTCTCTCTACATCTAGACCTAGAGTATAGGCTAGGCTGGGTGCAAAAAAGGAGTACAAAGATCCTTAATCAAACAAGGCACATGAAAGAGTGCTAAACAAGCTGATCGTACCTCGAATGACTTCTAGCCCTGCTGAAACTGTTGTCTCTATGGCGTGAAACTACCCACACCCATCTCCTCTAACCCTTGGCTGTTGGCTGCCTCCTTGAGCACACCCTGGTCAAGCTCCCTAAGGAGCACCCTGAGGTCGGCCACCTCCTGGAATGTATGCTTTAGGAGGAGCGGGAGCTCGTTGTCCCTACTGCTGCTGCTGAAAGGGACTAGCTGGAAATTGCTGCTTTTGAGGTGGGTGTTGAACCTGTCCACCCCCACTATACTTCACTCGGTATGGGAATTGATTCCAAAGGTGCCCATGGCTGCCACAGATGAAGAATCTTGGTCATGTTCCCACAAATAAAGGGTTAGGATCGGGATATCAAAATTGGAACGCTGGGGCCTACTCCTCATTGGCTGAAACCTGGAAGGCCCTGATGCTAGAGGTCTGCTACCGACGGCCTTCCCCTATGAAGATACCAAATTGATCCCCTCTCATAGTACATATCCTAGCTTGTGCATCCTCTCCACCACTTAGGCCTTCTTATGAACCTCCAAGTATGTCGGTATAGTGAAGGGAGTAACAGCATACTGAAGAGAAGGTAGGAGTGCCTCCTCTAACTGTCTTGCCCGAGACTCCTCATCCAGAAAGAGGTCCAGAGAAAAATTAAGGAGATCCTTTAACTTGATCCACATCTACCTCACTAACATACTCCCCTGCGGAAGGGAGAGTAGATCCTACCTCTTCTCATCCTGCATCGTAGAAGAAAGGAATTCTGACCATAACTTCTTCTCGAAGTCTGCCCACAAAACCTTAGCCTCCCTCTCCCCCCTAAGATAAAGCGTCCACCACTAATGCACCACTCACCATATATGGATTACAGTTAGAGGAACCCAGTACTCTATCAGATCCTGGATCAAGCTAAAAGCTATCACCAGCTCCTCAATCCAACTCTCTATCCCCATGTCCGACACGCTACCCTCATACTTCCCTATGGTCTGCCGCTGAAAGTCACAAATCATCCTACACCACTGTTCATCCTCCTCCTCTCGATTATCCCTCTACTGATCATACAAATCGGCCTCCTAGGCCTCAATTTTCTGCACTACTCATGGTCGTCGTCCGGGTGCCATAGCTGCAAGGTAAACATGGAATGCCTAAGCCTGAGTAGTGTAGAAGATCTCCTTTAAATTTTTCTTAAACTTTTTATTCATTTTAAACTCCCCAAACACCCAAAACATACAAGAACACAAGTAATTATGATGCATGTACCTTTCCTAGGTTCTCTTCACTACAATCAATGTAGCCTCACCCGGTTGTTTGGTAGGTCCAGAGTCCTTGCATCAGATCATAGGGGCCCCTAAAATCCCATGTCCTAATCAGTCTTCCCTGGCCTATTTCACACACCAAGATTTCCTAACACTGTTGCCCTACCATCCCATGAAATCCTCACTCTGTCTAACATCGAACTCCATCTTATATATTAACCACCGCCTTTGATACCATTCTGTCATGACCTGCCTTCACCAAGATGAGGTAAGGGACAACAAACTGCCAGATCCTTCCTTTCTCAAGTTAAAGGAGATATAATGACCCCTGAGTCCCACCTTCAATAGGCCCCAGAGTGGTGACTAGAGCCAAGGGTATATAATCACATGTAATATGGAATACATTACCCTTTTTATTTAGTAGGATTGAGAGATATGATGGAAAACCCCAAAAAACTCCAAAAATGAAAGTAAAAGTAAATACAAAACCCATTCCCATATGCATGTTCAAAGATAAACCCATACAAGTACAAGAAAAATACAAAGGGAAAGTACCAAAAGAAAGAAAAAATAGCAACAGAAACTATACCGACATTCAAGCTAGTACGGTCCCGCACGGTCCCAATAGTCCTCCTAGAAACCTGAAAGCAGTTTTTTATATGTTGGGTGAGTATACAGGTATACTCAATAGGGAAAACCAAAAGCTCTCGTTCACAAGTGGGGAGGAATTATAATACCCCGTGAAAAAGAAGATAACCAAAGTACTTAGCAAGGAAACTATACACCCAAAACTCACTAAAGAACACTCCCCAAATAACGCAAGATAGGTAAGTAATAGTATTAGAACATTGATATTTGGGTACCCCACACCTCTTACCTAGTGGTTATTAGAGACATCCTACACATCAGAACTCCCCCGCCATTCTCACTGCAGTCCCACTTCCATACCTCACCTGCACACACCTAGGCTACAACAACTGCACGTCCCCTCTCACAGACACCTGGGCCACAACAATCACTACCATGCCCGAAGACACATGGGCTAGAATAACCGCTACCACGCCTAAAGACACCTGGGCCTCATCCTAAAGATTCTTGGGAAACAAACCCTTCCCACACACACCTGGGCCAACCACCACAACAATGTTTCACAAATAATCTTGGGCTATAATGGACCTCAGGGCATCACAACCTGCCCGAAGAATCTTGGGTTACTCGGGAGAGGGAGCAGAAAGGAGCTAATAACCACCCACCCAATAGGATGTTGGAATGAAATGGGGGTGTTCAACACAAAGTTCTCAAATTGGGTGGGGTGAAAATAAGAAACACAAAACTAAATTTATATGTATAGTAAAACAAGAACTCATCCCAACCTAAGGGTTCCAAAACTAGTCCACACACAAACACCTTTGTTACTATTCATTCATACAAAAGCACAACATACACAACCAGAGCACAACTCATTATTAGAAAAATAATTCCCCATCGAACCCAATATTATTATCATCTTCAAGTGACTCCATTTAAATAATTCTTCACTATCGGGTAGCTAACAGGCATAGTCAAAAGATATGGAAGGAAAAACAAACAAGTAGTAATTTAAGCATTCACACCTGGTTCTCTTGTAAAGTCACAACAACAAAAGGGATCCATGAGATCCCTCAAAATACTAGAACCAAACCAGGTCCCAACATATGCCCCCACACATCCCCAATCCACAAACTAAAAATTTCAAAACAGGGGATCCCATCCCCATCCAATTAAACTCACAAGAATCAAGTAAAACAACTATAAATATCACCATAATAGAGCAATGGAGTTTCTAGATTTTAAAACACACTATTCGTTAAGTTCCTCTTTTCCATTTGGTTAACCGGGGTGATCACACAAGGACTCTTGTTCATTGGAAATCCATTTAATCAACTAGGTTTACTTGATTAACTAGTTTTCATGTTATAGCCATCCAATCACAAGATTATACAGAAAATATAGGTTCATTAATACTCAAGAAAGGACCACCAAGGACCATGATTTTCAGTGGATGCATGCAATTCACAAATATAAGCAATGATAAAATAGTATAGCATCATCATAAAAAAAACCCCTTCATTCTTAAAAAAATAGTTATTATCTTAGTTAAGGTTTTGTTTCATCCATCCCTGAAGGAAAATTATCGTACTCACCCCACATGATACACAATAAATAGAGACGAAGGAAAAAACCTACTTGGATGATCAATAATCAAAGTTTTATTCCTTGCGCCAAGAACTAGGGATGCACGACTTGTAGGGGGATAACTCCAAGGATTCCAAGAGTGAGTTGGAAAGGTACCAACATGGGTGAACAACTAGCCTTGATAAGTGGGACTCCAAACACACCAAGGGAAGGAAAAGAGACCAACTAAGAAGAAGAAAGAAACTTAGTGTGATAAAAGATGAGATCCTTGAGTTACGAGATATGAAATCTTGAATAGATTTAAAGGCTGATTGTGGTTTATCCATGTGGTTGGGTGGTTACACATGATGAAATTAATTTTTATTTAATAATTCTCATTGGTGAGGTGGCCATAATAGCTGAGAGTTAAAGGATTTCATTTAAACAGAGTAAAACACATAACAACGACACACAGTTTGGGTCTGTCGAGGGTCTTCCCACTTTTGGGTGTTAGAACATCATTTATAGTATTTAAAATAGGCTCATACTACTTTAAAGATTTATTAAACCTTAAAAACGTCATTATGGGAAATCTGGGGAAAGAAAACGATCAGCAAGACACCGATCGATGAGAACGATCAGGGACACACCAATCGGTGAGACCGATAGGTGACACACCTATCGGTGAGACCGATCGGTGACACACCAATCAGTGAGACCGATCGAGAACCCATCGATCTGTGATATCGATCGGTGACACACTAATCAGTTAATCATCGATCGGGGACACATCGATCGGTGAGACCGATGGGTGACACCGTGGTGACACCCTGACACCGACACCGCCGCTCTCACAACTCATTGATCAGGGTACAGGGCGCCCCAAACACTAGAATTTGGCAAAGTAATGGACTAGGAGGGTCTAGGACATTACATATATCACATAAAGTGATTTTTGGAATGAATGATAAGGCATTGATAATGATTTTTTGATTTTATAATACATTATTTTGAGCATGTCAAAATCCCCTACTCTTTTTATAAGGCCAATAAAATCATCAAAAATCTTGGGCTTAGTTATACTAAGATACAATCTCATTCGACTGACTACATGTTGTATTGGGGGAATGAAAAAGACAATGAATATGTAATAAATGTCAAACATATAGTTGAAAGGATAAGGTTATTGAAAAAAATAAACAACCAATTTTTTTTGCACTATTTTCCTCTTAAAAAAAGGTTTTAGTGATTGTTTATTTCTATTAAAACTACCAAGAACAATCATTGGCATAAAATTGTAAAATTTAATGTTGAATTGATGAGTATTCCTAGAGATTCTAAAACATGGAAAAAATTTAATGACACTCATCTTCGGTTTTATTTAGATCCTTGAAATGTTGGATTAGGTCTTACAACTATTGGTTTTAATCCTTTTTTGTAGCATGAGTTAAAATTATAGTATTTGTCCTATAATATTGATACCATAAAATCTACATCCATGGATGTGTATGAAATAAAAACATATGATTCTTTCAATAATGATTCCCAAGAAATAAATAGTAGGAAATGATATAGATTTTTATTTTAAACCCCTTTTGAAGGAGTTGAAAGAGTTATGGGTGGATTGTTTTGTCACCTATGATGTATTCATGTCTAAAATTATAGAATGCGAGCAACATTAATGTGGAAAATTAGTGACTTTCTAGGTCTTGGTAAATTATCTTGATGGAATAATTATACCAGATTATCTTGTCTGATTTGTAACTTTGATACAAGTTATCCAGATGAAAGTAAAAGGTTATTGGAAAAAAAGAAACAACCAATTTTTTTGCATTATTTTCCACTTTAAAAAAATGTTGAAACAACTGTTTATGTATATTAAAACTACCAAGCATATTCATTATCATGGAAGTAGAAAATGTAACGATGAATTGATGATGCATCTTAGATGTAACACCCCCAATTTTAAGTAAGTAACCTTTAATTTATGCCTTTTAATTATGTAAAGTGTTTGGGTAAAGTTTGGGAAGGATTGGAATACTTTTGGAATGTTTTTGGGGCTATTCTATAGGTTCATGGTTTAAGAATGGTTTTTGGAAACCGTTCAACTCCTATATAAAATCATACATAGTGAGACATGGGCTAAGGGGAATGTGTAGGGTTTGTCCAAACCATGTGGATACCTAGGTGAAACTGTGCAAAGTCAAACTATGAGATTTTTCATGGTTGGTGCACATTTTGTTTAACCATGTGAACCAACCACGTGAGGTGCTCCTTGAGGTAGAAGATAATGTACGATCAACACATGATCTTGCATAACCGTGTGACTAATCATGCATGGTTTAAAAACTAGATCCTAAAAAAGTGTATCTTGGTTGGGATTAAGTTTTAACCCATTTATTTTCCTCCAATTCAGCCTTAATTCAGTATTTCTTGCTCCCAAAGGCTGTGGAAGCTTTCTCCATTTATCCAAAGGTGATCTAAAGGCTTTTCTTGGTACATTGAAGCGAGATTCCCTTTGGTAAGTCCTCTTTTGTGGTAATTTATCTTAGTTTTTATTAGATCTACTTCCCCCCCCTCTCTCTCTAAATTTATTAGATATAATCCACTGTGGATAGATATAAGGTTTTTTATTCCAATCATGGTTAGATTTGGATTTTTTGATTCTCGGGGAAGATATCTAAGGCGGTCTTTGAAGATTCAACCTAGTTTTGTGGGCATTTGCATGTCATTATTCATTTTATCCATAATTCCTGAGGTAGGTGTCTTCACTCTTGACTCTTCTTGATTAAAACTAGAAGTATTTATTTGAAATTTATTGTGATTTTTTTGTGAAATTCTTGATAAAAACCCTCTTGAGTGATGGTTTGTGAAATTGTAGAATTTGGGATTTTTTTGGAAAGTGAATTTAGTAACATGATTTTAAAATGGTTGATTGGTTTTGATGTATGGAAACATGTTTTCAATAACCAGATTTTTTTATTGAAATGGTTTGAAAAAGATGGGTTTGTTATGTGATTAGCTTAAATGATTAAGCATGAGTTTAATGGGATGGATAATTGTTGTGAAGTACCCCCATCAAAGGGATGGGTTATGAACGTGAAGTTCCACCATAAAATTTAACACCAATCTCATGTGGATTGTGTGGTTAAGAATGTGTGTATATGGTTTAGTGAATTCCAATTGGTTATTTCAACATGGAAATTTAAAGAAAAGGGTTAAATGACTTGTTTGGGTGATTTCTTTGGAAATTGGTTTATTTGAGAAAATTGTTTTGGTATGGAAAATTTTATTGGTATTACAATTGTTTTATATTATAATATAAACTATTTAAAATTGTTTTATATAAATTATTTTATATAAATGTGATAACATTTTCTATCCTAGTGGAACAAGTAGGGAAGTCATTTGGGGAAAATCTACCGAGTTTCATTACTCGCCCCTACTTTGGAACTTTGGTGATTTTGCAGATGTTATCTATTGAGATATAGGTAAAGGTAAAGCATATCACTTATTTAGTGGTGATTGTTGATATTTGGGTGGTAATGTGGAGTTGGATCTTAAAGAAGGTTAGGATCCACAAAGTTAGTGTCTTGGAGTCTCTGATCTTTGTTTGGTTTTATCTTCTAATGTGTACTTTGATATTGTTAGTATTTTGTTGTGAAACTTTGTTGTAGAAAGTTTTTATATCAATTATATTTATTTTATTAGTTTTACATCACCACCATGTATCATAGAGTGGTTTTTGGTTATGGTTTGTTTGGTTAGTTTGTTTTATTTTCATAGGGAAAACTGTCTGTCATCTGTTAATGAAGCCCTTGGAATTTATTCTGAGCCTTTGGAATCTTGGGGATGTCACTTAAGGCCAAGTACCTATTTCTCCTCAACTCAATCCAATTATGAGGGTGGGATGTTATAAGTGGTATCATCCTATTCGATTATTGACTTACAAGTGTATCGGTCTTGGTCAGTCCGTCTTTCATTTTGGGACAAGTGGTATCAGTTGTCAGTCTTGTAGTTGAAATTAATTCTTTCTTAGTCCATGATTTAGGATGGTAAAAAGGATTAGGATTATTGAGACTTTAAATATATATCATAAAAATATATATCTAACCTTTTTATGTTGAACTTCAATTTACTATAGAGTTGGGTACAAAAGTGTTTTGGAGACACTTATAGGAATTGGAATCTCATTATCATGGGTTTAGACATTGAGACGAGCGTGACATGCATTATAAAAATGAATTCCAACTAGGAGTGAATATTTAATTTTGAGTAATGATTTTTTATTTGGTTAAAATGTGTTGATTTTTGAAAAATGATGAAAAGTTTTCAAATGTGATACTTTGAAAAAGAGCATGATTGTGGTATTTTGAAAATGGTGTGATTTTCAAGAGCATGGTGGAATTTTTCAAAAATGGTTTAATTTAGAAAATATTGAATTTTAGAATGCACTATTGTGATAGTTATGATGTGGTAGAATTTGAAATTGCTAAGACTTTAGTTGCTAGAGAGTGAAACTTATGACATTTTTTGTGTTTATAGAAAATGGCACCCGATAGGAGTTGTAGAAACCAATCAGAGGAAGATGCTAAGAATGTGGTTGTACTTAAGCCATAGGTCAACTAACATCTAGTTCATAGTATATTATAAGCATTTCAGGCCATGGATAGAGGGAAAATGAGAGATTACCCAAGACAATTGGATCATTCTATTTAGTTCCAGAAGCAGAATACACCCATCTTTCGGGGTGATTCAGAACCAGAGAAGACATAAGTGTGGATGAATCGAATGAATCAAATATTTGATTTCCTAGGAACATCAGAAGAGTTTAAAGTCAAGTTGGAAATGTATATGATGGATTATCTTGCACGATAGTTGTGAGATTTAGCAGTTCATGATAAATTAGACCAAGGCCTTGCATGGGAAAATTTTGAAGAATTTTTCAACAAACAATTCTATCCTCATACATTAAGGATCTCTATAATGATGTACTTATTCATCTTGAAACAATAGATCCTCACAGTGATAGAGTATGCAGCTAAATTAATGAATTTAGTCTGCTTTTCACCCAAAGTTGATGCTAGTGCATCCTGAAAGGCATGCATTTTTTAATCGAGGTTGAGGTAGGAGATTCAATCAAAGATTTTCATGCTATGTATAATGGATTATACAGAGATGGTCAATAGAGATATGGTAATAAAAATAGGAATATCATGATATATGGGTGTAGGGAGCATGTTGATACCTATATAAAATAGTGGGAACTCTAATATTGGGAGCAAGAAGAAGAGGGACACCAATTTCCAAGACAGAGGGATGGTTCAGAATCAAACAGTTGGATTAGTAAATATTCCTCCATGAACCAAGTGAAATCCATGATGTTTCCAATATGGATCCTTGGACCACATAAAGTGATAATGTACAAAACCAGCTAGAGCATTCCATAATTGCAACCAGATGGGACATATTTAGCGCTATTGTCGCAGTACTCTAAGGTCGGGTGTTCGGGACACTTCTTAGGGGTCACAAACATTATATGCTTTGATGGGAAGAGGGAAGTAGAATCACTCTTATCAGAATAACAGAGCTATCCATGGTGATTCTAGGAATACCATGACTCCTCAGGTAGGGAAATCTCAACTGGGAAATAAGGAACAAATTCAGCAAGTAAGCAATTATATGGAGTTGAGAAAATTATTATGGATGACCAATATGAACCATTGACGACAAGAGGTACTATTCTTTTGAATTCTACCCTTATTTAATATTTTTTTTGATATGAATTCATCCCATTCCTTTATATCTTCCCATGATTTTTATTTGATGGGTTTAAATGATGAGATGATGACTTTTGTTTTAAAACATAAAACTCCTATTGGTCAAAGAGAATGTCGGGCCTTTATGTGTAGAGCATGTTCTATAAATGTTGATGGAGATGAGTTGGTATGGGATTTATCTGTGCTTGAGATGGATGTCTATGAAATAATCTTGGGTATGGATTGGTTGACAATGTTGAAGGCTCACATCGACTGTTACACTTGAACGGTTAGTTTCACGATTGATGATGGCGTCAAGTATCTCTTTAGATGAGACTAAAATGAAAAGGCAGGTGTAGTGGGATAATTGGAACCAGTAGTTGGAATGATCTCATACTAGTTGATTTCTTTGAATTTGGTATCAATGGAAGAAATCAAGAGTAGCAGTTTTCCAGTGGTTTTTGATCAGTTTATTGATGTATTTCCTGATAATTTCTCATGGTTTCCACCTATAAGGGAAGTGGAGTTTATGATTGATCTTCTCCAGGGAACCAGTACTATCTCAATTTATTCTTATCAAATGACACTAATAGAGTTAAGGGAGTTTAAGGTGTAGTTGGAAGAGCTGGAGAGCAAAGAGTTCATTCGGTCGAGAATGTCTCCATGGGAAGCACTGGTCTTGTTTGTCAAGAAGGAGGACAAAACTCTTCGGTTGTGTGTGGATTATCATAAGATTAACCAAGTTACAATAAAGAATTGGTATCTACTTCCAAATATATATGACCTTTTAGATCAATTGAATGGAGCTCAGTGGTTCTCTAAAATTATCTTACGATCAGGATATCACTAATTGCATGTTCAGAAGGAGGATATTCCAAAGATAACTTTTAAGAGTAGATATGGCCATTATGAATATGTGGTTATAACTTTTGGTCTTATTAAGGCACCAAAAGTCTTTATGTAATTGATGAATTTGATATTTCATAGATATCTGGATTCTTTTATGGTGGTATTTTTGGATGACATATTGGTGTATTCAAGGACAATGGATGAGCATGAACAATAATTGGTGACAATGTTGGGAATCTTACAGGGTCATCATCTGTATTTAAAATCATCAAAGTGTGATTTTTGGATATAAGAGGTACATTTCCTTGTCCATGTAATCTCTGAAAGAGGTGTTTCTGTGGATCCATAAAATATAGAGGCTTTTATTTCTTGGTAACCGTCAAAGAAAATTTTCAAGATACGTAGTTTCCTTAGACTGGCTGGTTATTACCGATGATTTATTTGTGACTTCTCACGACTAGCTTCACTGATGACACCTTTTACAAGGAAGAATGCTCCATTTCAATGGAACGAAGAATTTCAGAAGTCTTTTCAAGAGATGAAATTTTACCTCATATCAAAACCTATCTTGATATTTCCAAAATCAAGATAAGGGTACATGGTGTATTGTGATGCTTCAGGATCTGGGTTGGGATGTGTTCTCATACTAAAAGATCATGTTGTTTCTTATGTATCATGAAAATTATGGCTTCATGAGAAAAACTACCCAACATGCGATTTGGAGTTATCTGTTGTAGTCCATACTTTGAAGACTTGTCATCATTACCTCTTTGGTAAAAAATTTACTGTATTTACATATCATAAGAGCTTGAATCATATTTTCTCACAAAGGTATTTGAACCCAAGACAGATAATATGGATAGAGTATCTCTAAATGTTTGAATTTGACTTGATGTATACACTTGGTAAAGATAATTCTATTGTAGATTCATTAAGCACAAATTCATATGCTTAGTTGGAAAAAGAGGCTTCAGACCAATGGTAGTTGATATTGGTCATAGCTGATATGAACTTAGAATGTGAAGACCGAGGTGATGTTGCAATTTTATTTCCAGTTTTGTTTGTTTCTAATCTGGTGGAGATGGTTAAATAGGAATAAACATCTAATTCAGAATGCATTTCTATGAGAAAAAAACTAAATGGTGGGGAGACCATTGAGGTATAGAAGATAGAGGAGAGTTTAGTTTTGTGGATTCAAAATCAGGTTGTAGTACCTATGGATTGTTAGGAACAACTTCTTCATGCTTACCACCATTCGATATGGTCTATTCATCATAGAATACAGAATATTTATAAGGAACTGAAAGCACAATTTTAGTGAATTAACATGAAAAAGAAAGGGGATGAGTTTGTTTCAGGATGCTTAACTTGTCAATAAGTTAAAGAAGAGCATCACTGACCAGAAGGTATGTTATTTTCTTTACCTATTCCTGTTTTCAAATGGGAGTAGATAGCTATGGATTTTGTAATATGTCTCCCAAGAATGGTTCAAAAACAAGATTCCAAATGAGTGATAGTGGATCAGCTCACAAATTCATCCCATTTTATCCCTATTCGTGAATATCATACAGTGGGGGAATTTTCCAAAATCTATATATGATAAATGGTAAAGAAGAACGATGTACTAGTTTCAATAGTGTTAGATAAAGATTTGAGGTTTAAGTCTTGTTTCTGTAAGTCCTTATAGCAATCCCTTGAGACTCAGTTGACTATGAGTATGGCGTATCATCCTCATATGGATGAGAAATACAAAAGTATGATACAAATGTTGGAAGATATGTTATAAGATTGTGTGATGGATTTTGGTGGCTCATGGGAAGAGAATATACCATTAGTGGAGTTCTCATATAATAACAGTTATTAGGCCTCAATACATATTTCTCCTTTTGAAGTATTGTATGGGAGTCCTTCTCATTCTATACTTTGTTGGGTGGAAATAAGTGAGACGCCACTAGTTGGGTTGAGCCTTGTCTAAGAGATAATGGAGAAAATTCAATTGATTGGAAAGAAGATGGATATGGCTCAGAGCCGTCAACAATCATATGCAGATCATTGTCAACAATCATTGTCATTCGAAGTGAGTGATCATGTGTTCTTGAGGTTCTCTCCAAGGCTTGGGGAATCATTGTTTTGGGAAACATGGAAAGTTTTCTCCCCGGTACATATGCCCTTTTGAGATACTTAAATGGGTTGTAGAGGTAGTGTAACTCCCTATCCCTAGAAGCCTGGAGCCGATGCATTATTTTATTTACTTTGGAATGATTAGAAGGAATAAAATCCTGAAGGACCAATCGGTTTAGCAGTTTTGGAAGACTATATTACATACATGATATCCATAGTACATTGGAAAAGATATAAAATAAAAACATTATACATAATAAAATGAAATAAACAACATCCTTGAAACTCATTCAAAGGATTCCTCTTCATAACCTAGGGAAATGATGTAACATCTTGGAATTCCATGAATTTTTTTTTTCAAAATTAAAAGGGATTATTTTGAAACCAGACTCTAAGACGACATGTAATTCTGAGGCCCAGAGTGCCTGGAACATATTTTTGAACTATTTTAAAGTTCATTAAATAAACATGTGAGAGGGATTTTTCAACTTTTAAACCGGTATTCGGATAAAAAATATGAGGTCACCATTGAACTCAGATCACTAGGATTCACCTAAAAAGGGTCTAAAATTGTCCGGTGCAGGTGAATAGTTGAAAGTAGTTTTTGGACATAAATAAAATAATTAAGTAATAATTATTTTATTTTCAAATCTTTATAAATCCTAAACGATAACTCGTATTGGAAATATGATAGTATCGTTGATCTTATGAGGGCATGTTTCCCTTAGGCGGAGCTTAACCTCAACCGACACAGGTCGAGGGTGAAAGTTGATTTTTGGAATTTTTGGAAGAAAAATAAAATAACTTAAAAAGTTATTTTAATTTTTTTTCTTCGTCATTGAGCAGTGGCACATCAGTGCTGCGGTGTAGCAATGAGGCAACGATGAATCTAATTAATGAGTTAGCATAACGATGCTGGAACTTAGCATAATATAAATGATGCAATGTGTTTTCCCCATTTAATGGGATAATGGGAGTGGGAGATCAGATCTAGATTTGGCAAAGCACTATGAATATTTGGATGATTTCCATTGATGAACAAAGAATGACAACCACCAATAACTTCAAGAACCCTCCCTCACCTTCAAGATATCCTGACTTTGACTTCGGATCAAGCATTTCTGTGGACTGATCACCATCAGCAACAAATCTACCCTTCGATCGAACTTGCTCTCCAGGTAGGGGTTTAAATTTTTAGTCAATTGTTTTTCCCCGTTCTCCACCTCTAAATGAAGAACATGGAACAACTCTCTAACAAGTTGATTTGAAGATGGATTTCCCTTATAGGTTTGGTAAATATAATTTTGGGTTGATATTGGGATTAAATCTTAGTGATTTATAATTTATTCTTCATGATCCCTCTAACAAGAACAATTTTGGACCAACACGAAGAAAGGATGATTTTTCATTTGGGTGTTATTTGTGATCCCATTTATATCACTCTCTCTCCCTATTTTTTGTGGCATAATAGATGGAAGCACATCAACTATAGAAGTACCAGGAGGAAGGGTTGTGGCCAGGCGAGATATCACAACACAAGGCCGCCGTGGCGGCAGCCGACCACGACGACTACACCAGGCCACGACATCCCGACCGCGGTGGCTGGTGGGATGCAGATGCGACCACCCGACCACATCGGAGGTGCATACAGTGCAGAGACACGGTCCGCAGACCGTGACAACGAGCTCGACTCATGGCAAAACCGTGGGCCACAAGGGGAAACCAGTCCATGTGAGCAGACCAGCGCAGAAGGGCAGTGTCGCTCTAGAACCATGTTGGAGGAGCAACCCACGTTGGCGGGTTATGGATGAAACACAATCCCTGTGGGACCACGTGCGGTGCAAACTGGATTCCTAGTAGGACTTCAGGAAAAGGGAAGACCGACCCTTCATGAGGTCCGGGTTGGTGGCGTGAACCGGGCCGCTAGGAGGCTCAGGCTGGAGAAGAGCCGGTCCACCGATGTGGGCCCAGAGGAAGGGAAAAACCAGACCATTGGGAAGACCGAGCTAAGAAAGAACCGAACCGCTAGTTGCAGATTAGGTCAGATGAAACCAGGTTTCTAGGCGACTTGGTGGGATGGACCCATGACCGAACTGGGCTGGGTCCAGCAAGGCCCAATAGGCCTGGACCAACAACCAGACCGGACCAGGCATGACCATACTCAACAGGGTTGGGTTGGGTCTGCTGAAC
Organism: Viscum album; assembly: GCA_963277665.1. Lineage (NCBI taxonomy): Eukaryota > Viridiplantae > Streptophyta > Magnoliopsida > Santalales > Viscaceae > Viscum > Viscum album. The sequence continues at coordinate 1,393,156,737 of OY728139.1, read as the reverse complement.
TAGGTCGGGTCATGAGGGGCTCCTAGGCTGGGTTGGTCGGGTCAGTCTAACTAGGTTGGATCGAGCCCAGACAAAACCATCCCCTATTTACTAAAATTCCAATATCATTCAGACTGGGCGTCTGATTGATGCACCATCTATGGTGTTGGGACCTTTAAAATGAGATGATCCTTTGGGAATACTCTAAGTGAGTTTTTGTGGTAGTCAAGATATGACTAATGGATTGAGAAATATATTCTCCCAGAATTAAGCTTGCTACGAGAAGGAATCCTAGGACTGGCCGTGACGTGAAAGATATGATCAGCAAGTCTTAGTGATCTAGCTGGCTCAGAGTTGAGTGAGTCTTAGTGATATATCTGGACAAGAGAGGAGTGGGTCTTAGTGATCTAGATGTTTTAGAGACGAGCGGGTATTTATGATCCATCTGGCCAAGAGATGAGTGGGTCTTTGTGATCCAGCTGGCCTAGAGATGAGTGGGTTTTAGTGATCTAGTTGGCCAAGAGATGAGTGAGTCTTAGTGATCCAGCTGGATCAGTGATGAGTGGGTCTAAGTGATTCAGCTATCCTAGAGATGAGTGGGTCTAAGTGATATAGCTGGATCTAAAGATGAGATGGTATTAGTGATCTAGTTGGCCCAGGTGATGAGCGGGCCCAGATGATGAATCCCTTAGTTGTACGAATGTTTAGCTTTACAACGGATAATTCTACTTCCTATACTTTTATTTATACCTAGTGTGAGCTATCTTTTCTTTGTGATCTTGCTGTGTGGACTTACTTTGTGGTATTTAATTTGTGGTTTGGGGTTTCTATTAAGTGTTGTGTTACTCACCCCTGCACAGGCTTTTCCTGTACATGTCATGTCCCGTGGAGGTGATCGACGCTTCGACAAAGACCTTGGTGGACTAGGACTAGGTGGTGCTCAGTGAGACAAGATGAACATGACACACTTCTATAGCTATAGACAGCTACCCTCTATCTACCCTTTAGGTAGGGTTTGAGTAGATGGACCTTGGCAGTTGTATTTTACTTTGTGATTTTGGGCTTGTATTCTATAACAACCCGGTTTTGGGTGCCACTCAACGGGTGCCCCGAACCTGGTTCACCACGTGACCTCAAGCGCATTTCCCCAAATGCTAGAGGCTGTTGACTAGCAGTGAGGGCCCAAGTCTGATAGCGAGGAAACTATGCCCTCATTTTTCAAAGTTTATCACAGTGGAATAAAATAAATAACATACACAACAACAACGGAAGCAATAAACCATACACATTTAAAATAAAAAACTGTAGTAAAAGATAACCAACTGTTATATAGATGATGATGCAACATGTCTCAAGTTCTAAGAAAACAATGAGAACATGTTGCACAACAATACAGTATAGTACAACCCAGAGTACTACAAAACCAAAACAAAACAGCCGGTAGCATTGCGAGCCTAAGCCCAGTCCCATGCTCCCCTACTCCTCAGCAGCAATCAAGTACCTGTATAAGGACCCCTGCCATTATCCACACCTGTAGAAATGAAATCTGTTTGGCATGAAACCATGACCCAAACAGGGTGTGAGAAATAAATCCCAGTAGGCACCCACCAAAGGCCTGTGCCCAATTGTGTGAAAATATGCAACAAAAGTGTGCAGTAATAAAATACAATAAACTAAGTAGTACTCAAAATTAACTAACTTTATCAGTTATATTTCCATTTTATTATTCATTTAATCATTCATTATAAGGAAACTTCCACAATGAATTTCTATGTAAACAGTTAGTATCCTCAGACAAGCAAACCCTTACCCTCAGGTAATCAGAAACGCAACCCACAGGTAATTGCCCAGAGGCATAACATATATTTCCCTCAGCCATACAAAGTGTCTCCCTCAGGCACAAAGTCTATTGCCCATAGGCACAAAAGAAGGTTCCATCAGGCTAAAAGATGCACTGCCCTTAGGCTAAGTAAAATAACACTCTCGGGCTAAACAAGTTACCGAGACATGACCAATATGTAAACAAGAAATACACATGCAATTCCTCTCAAGGAAACTCTATAATCATTATTATAAAGGCATACCCTTGGGTATCCTGGCCAAATGGCTAAACAGAGGAACTCACCCCCGGCTGGTCCTGGATCCAAGAATCGATCCCAAATAACAGTTTATTATCACATTTAATTACCTATACAATTATAGATATTTAAAACAGACAAGGCCTCAGCCACACGACACCCCAACATGGGTTCGTGGCTCAACAATTCACACAAACGCACAACAGTTGGAAATTAAACACCAAGCCACCTACCTTAAACGCCCCTAAACGGTATACGCGAACGATGATCCTAGAATAGTCCAAGAACAACGTAGATCTAAGGTGAAATAAAACCTCATTCAAACCTAAATAACTTCCCTTAGAGGAAGAATTGGCAAGAACGACTTAAGGAGAGTGGAGGGCTTACCCGTGCAGTTCCAACGAGATCGTCAGAGGTAAAAACAGATTCCCAACGCCCGATTTGGAGATCCTAGAAGGTCCAACCTCCTCTCCTAACTCCTTCCTCCGATTATAAGCCAATCCTGTGAACATGGTTGGCTATTTCCCATTTTAAGTGAAAAAAAACAAACTACAAGGCGTGTACTTCTCAAGTACACGACATGTACTTTTCATTTTTTTAACTGTTCCTTCGGTGGCATCTCGCCAGCGTGGCAATGTTCATCTGTCGACATGAGTACACAACATGTGACACCTGAGTACACGACATGTATTGCCACTCTACTGGAGGATACTTACACCACCTTACTATTTGCCTGCCGACTGACTACATGACGTGTACATACCCACTACACGGCGTGTAGTCGGTTTTTACACCCTTCATCGCCGACATGGCTACACACCCTGTGTACTCATCCCACACAGCCAAAGTACACAGCCTGTGGAATAGTACACGGCGTGTAGTCCTGAAATTTAGTGTTTTTCTCAATTTTCTTTATTTTCTCAAAAACACTTAAGGAAAAGAGAAAAGAAGAAATCCGTACATCAAAAATTAGAACTAGGTTCTTACAAACTTTACCCCTCAAGCTCAATGATGAGGACCATGGAACACATGGGCATCATGGGGTTGGAGGTGGACTTGATGAGAAGGGTGGAATTCACACAAGTGGACATGAACCATTGCGTGGAATCGGAGGCCCAATGATAAGGGAGCGAACCAAGAGAATAAAGGAGGCCTTAAATGGGTTAATCATGGAATTCCAAGAGGAGGCCCAACACCCTTGCTTGGGGGAAGCATCCAAGCCTGTAATTACATTAATTAAGGCCCAAACATTCTTTTAAAAATCCAACCCAAGTGGTGCTACGAATTTTCAAGCCCACCCCACCATGGAATCTTCAAAGTCAAAAGGTGGTGGGCTACTTGTCTTTACTTTTCCAAAAGGGTGCGCTACTTGTCTCCTAAAGTCATGGGCAAGTACCAAAGTTGTAAAAGTCATAATTTAGGCTTTTTACTTATGGAAACTAGGCATTAGACTATTTTAAAGAGCCACCCAATGTGTGATTCGAATTTCAAGTTTCTTTGGCTATAAATAGCCACCCCCTTGTACTCTTTGGTCATCATGAATGAAAGTAATATTATTATGGTGAGTTTTGCTTTCAACCTTTGTGTTCTTGCTTAATTCTTGACTTATAAAAGTATTGGTAATCATTTGTGGTGTCTTGTGGCTATATTTCTTAGAGACAATTTCTCTTTGGGTTCTACCTTGACCATTTCCCCCTTCCTTCTCATTTTCACTATCCACACACCACATTCACTTGTTTTCTTGCGGCGATTTGGGTGCTCAATGCACGAAAATTATACAAGGTTCCTAGGAAACTTCCTAGTGGGTCTTGAATTATGTATCATTTGGTATCATAACCCATTTTTAAGAAATCAGGTTCATTCTTTCTTACCATTTCTTCCATTTTCATTTCTCTTCGAATCGGGCCGACATCAATTCTGGTCCATTTTCTTCTTCACCCACGAATGTTATTTCTTCTTCTTTTAAGATGTATAATATATCATTATTTTATTTGAGAAGCTCATATTTCTTCTCCATTTGGAATCATCAAAATCAAAGCTAAAAATAATGAGATACAACAAGTTCAAATTTTGCGACAAATTCTACAATTTTAAAACCACGCGAATCTCATGTTGATTCAACTTGATGTTACAAATTATTGCTTCTCCTGCATTTAAATATTGAAAAATTCATCTTTTTTCTGCTGTATCTACAAAAAAAAATCCAAAGAAAAAAAACAAAAAAAAAATGAAAAAAAATTAAAGGCTCAAAAAAAAATTGCAACATTTTAAATTCTACCTCCCATTTTCATTCTTCTTCTTCCATTTTCTTACTCTTCCCAAATTTTTCATCTTGAATCCAATTTGAATTTTATCTTTGAATTCTAGTTTAGGATTTCCACATTTCAAAGGTCCTTTTGATTTGTTGAAATTGGGTAAGAATGCTATAGGAAGCAAGTTGAGTGGTAAAAGGCAAGAGTGTTACATTTTGATAAAAGTCAAAATTGAGTGAAACACGAGCGAACATATTATTTTTGAGTGTAAACACGTGAGAGAGTGTGTGAGGTCCATTTTCCTTTCTCTTCACTTTTTTATAGGATTCGTAAATGGTGGAGTTGAGTAATACCAATGAAGCGGACATTAAGATGTTCATGAGGGCTGTACAAGAACAATTCAAAAGGTTGAATGCGAGGATGGATGAAATTAAATCCCCTTAAAATTCTAGAGAACCACCAAGGAGGCTGGTTGTTGAAGAAGAGGAGGAGTTATCCGATTTTCACGAGTCACCAATTTGGAGAAATCAACCGCCATAGAGGAAAGCCAACGACCTTGGAAGAGTAAAGTTGAGGATCCCTTCATTCCAAGGTAAGAATGATCCCAAAACTTACTTGGAATGGGAAAGAAAGGTCGAACATGTTTTTGGTTGTCACACCTATTCGGAGGAAAACAAAGTGAAGTTTGCGGTCATGGAGTTCACCGATTATGCTAGTATTTGGTGGGACCAACTACAAGTGAGTCGACGACGAAGTGGATAAAGACCCATCCACACTTGGGAAGAGATGAAAGTGGTAATGCATAAGAGGTTCATTTCTAAACACTATTATCATGATTTGTTCCTCATGTTGCAGGGTTTGAAACAAGATTCCATGAGTGTTGAGGAGTATCACAAAGTGATGGATATCATCATGATTCAGGCAAATATTGATGAGAAGAGAGGGGCCACCATGGAAAGGTTTGTGAACGGCCTCAACCATGACATTCGGGACATAGTAGACATGCACCACTACTTGGACATGGAGTATCTACTTCACATGGATACCAAAGTGGAGAGGCAAGTAAAGGCAAGAAGGACGCACCATACATCTTATGGTAAGGATTCTAGACCTTCATTCAAGTTTAAGGATTCCAAACCACAAGAGCATGTAAGAGAACAAAAAACTGATTCGAAGGAGTTGCCTAAACCAAAACCATTCTTTTCGGAATCCAAAGGTAAAATGGAGGGTAAGGTTATTTCCAAATCATGAGATATCAAATGTTTTAAATGTCAAGGATTTGTACATATTTCCTCACAATTCCCAAACAAGAGGACAATGATTATTTTGGATGATGGAGATGTTCTTAGTGCTAGCTCAAGCGAAGATGAAATGCCATCACTTGAGGATGATTCAGATGTGGAAGTAGAAAGCCTCATACATGGATAAATGCTTGTGGAAAGGCATGCTTTAAGTGATCAACCCGAAGGAGAACATGATCAAGAGAAAAGGGAGCACATTTTTCATACTAGATGCCTCGTCAAAGATAAGGTATGTAGTATGATTATTGATGGGGGTAGTTGTACAAACGTAGCAAGTGGTTTGATGGTTGATAAATTGGGATTGGCTACGAATAGACATCCTAGGCCTTATAGATTGCAATGGTTAAATAATAGCGGGTATGTCTAAGTGACTAAGCAAGCACAAGTTTCATTTTATATTGGGAAGTTTGAAGACAAGTTGATGTGTGATGTTGTTCCAATGCATGCTAGTCATATTTTATTGGGAATACCTTTGAAATTTGATAGGAGGGCCACACATGATGGATACACCAATCGATATTCTTTTGAGTATAATGGTAGGACAGTTATTCTTACACCATTGAGGCCTTTGCAAGCTTATGAAGACCAAGTGGGGATTGAGAGAGATTGTGAGAAGAGAGAAAAATAAAAGAGAGAAAAAAATAGAGAGAATGAGAAGAGTGGAAAAATCAAGAGTGAAAAAGGAGTTTTGAGTGAAAGCAAAAAAAATTAGGGAAATAAAAGATTTGAAAATAAGAGTGAAAATAAGAGTGAAAATAGAGTGAAAACAAGAGCGTTGAGGGAAAAGTGAGCTTATTTTTAGGAAAAATAGAGATAGAGAGAGATTTGGAGGGGGAGGAAACTCTCATGCTTTTATGCAAGGGAGAATGTTTTACCACTAACTCTCCTAACCCTTCTATGCCTTCTAGTGTTATGTCCATTTTTCAGAAATTTGGTGATGTGTTTCCGGAAGAAATTCTCGATGGCTTACCTCCCTTGCAGGGTATCGAGCACCACATCGACTTCCTCCCCAGAGCAACGCTTCCCAATCAACCAGCTTATCGGGCTAACCTGGAAGAGACTCGAGAAATCCAACAACAAGTGGAAGAGTTGCTAAGGGATTTTTTTGAGAGAGCTTGAGTCCATGTGCGGTACCGGTAATCCTTGTCCCAAAAAAAGATGGTAAGTGGATAATGTGTGTTGATTATCGAGTTATCAACAAAATCATGGTAAAGTATCACTATCCCATACCTCGTTTGGATTATATGCTTGATGAACTCCATGGTGCATGCTTGTTTACTGAAATTTACCTAAGGAGTGGATACCATCAAATTATAATGAAAGAGGGAGATGAATGGAAAACCGCATTTAAAACTAAGTTTGGATTGTATGAATGGCTATTTATGCCTTTTGGACTAACTAACGCCGCTAGTACATTCATGAACTTAATGAATCATGTTTTCTGTCCATTCATTGGGAAATTTGTGGTTGTGTATTTTGATGACATCCTAGTTTATTCTAAGAGCCTTGTTGAACATCATGAACATTTGAAAAATGTTTTTGAGACTCTTAGGAAAAATAAGTTATTTGAAAACTTGAAAAAATGTACATTTTGTTTAAATTTGGTTGTTTTACTTGGTTTTTTGGTAGGAGATGATGACATGAGGGTTTATGAAGAGAAGGTGAAGGCAATTCAGGATTGGCCACAACCAAAGAATGTCAAAGAGGTGAGGAGCTTCCATGGACTTGCGAGTTTTTATCGAAGGTTCATGAGGGAATTTTCAACCATCGCGGCACTATTGAATGAGTTGGTCAAGAAAGGGGTGAGTTTCAAGTGGGGAAAAGCTCAAGAGGAATCCTTCTCCACACTCAAGGGTAAGTTGACCAATTCACCCCTCTTAGTTCTTCTTGACTTTTCTAAAGTTTTTGAGGTTGAGTGTGATGCCTCTGGAATAGGAATTGGGGCTATTTTAATGCAAGACTCTAAGCCGATCGCATACTTTAGTGAGAAGCTTAATGGGGATGATTTGAACTACTCCACCTATGACAAGGAATTATATGCTCTCAAAAGAACTTTAGAAAATTGGCAACATTACTTGTGGCCAAGGGAATTTGTGATTCATTCGGATCATGAAAGCCTAAAATTTCTTAAGTCACAAGGAAAGTTGAATAGGTGACATTCAAGATGGCTTAAATTCATTGAAACATTTCCTTACATCATTAATCACAAACAAGGAAAAGAAAATGTTGTCGCTGATGATTTTTCTAGGAGATATTCTCTTATTACTTCAATGCATGCTAAAATACTTGGTTTTGAAATGTTGAAAAGCATGTATGATAATGATGTGGATTTTTTTGAAATTTGGAAGTTGTGTGAAAAACATGGAAAAATTGTTTTTTACAGACATGATGGATTTATTTTTTAGAAAAATAAATTGTGGGTTCCATCTTGTTCTATGCGTGAATTGCTTTTTTGAGAAACTCATGGTGGTGGATTAATGGGGCATTTTGGGGCTGATAAAAATTTTTCCTTGTTGAGTGAACATTTTTATTGGCCTCACATGCATAGGGATGTGGCTAGTGTTTATTGAAATTGTAATGTGTGTAAACATGAAAAGTCGAAAGTGCTTCCACATAGATTATACACCCCTTTGCCCGTTGCTTCTCATCCTTAGGTTGACATTTCAATGGATTTTGTGCTCAGCTTTCCAAGATCACAATCAGGTAAGGATAACATCTTTGTGGTGGTAGACAGGTTTAGTAAAATGGATCATTTTATTGCTTTTTCTAAAACCAATGATGCAACTCATATCGCTGATTTGTTTTTCAGGGAAATTGTTAGGTTTCATGGCTTACCCAAGAGCATTGTGAGTGATAGGGATGTAAAATTCCTTAGTCACTTCTGGAGGACATTGTGGAACAAACATGTAACCAAACTTTTGTTCTCGACCACTGCACACCCACAAACAGATAGTCAAATGGAGGTGGTCAATAGGACACTTTCCACATTGTTGCGTTCCATCCTTAGAAAAAATCTGAAACATTGGGAAAGATGCCAGCCTCACATTGAGTTTTCTTATAATCGAGTGGTTCACTCCACTACTAATGCTTCATTTTTTGAAGTTGTGTATGGTTTTAACCCATTAAATCCACTCAATATTTTACCTTTGCCTACTAATCAATTCTTTAATCTTGAAGGTGAAAATAAAGCAAAGTTTGTGTAGGATTTCCATGCAAAGGTAAAGGTCAACATTGAGTGGAATAATGAACAAGTAGCAAAGCACGCCAACAAAGGTTGGCGAAAATTGGTGTTTCAACCTAGAGATTAGGTGTGGGTATACTTGAGGAAGGAGAGGTTCCCAGAGCAATGAAAATAAAAACTTCATCCACGAGTAGATGGTCCTTTATAATCTTATAGAAGATCAATGATAATGCCTACAAGATTGAGTTACCCGACAGGTATGGGAATGTTAGTGCCACCTTTAATGTTGCTGATCTTTTTCCCTTTTAATTTTCAGATTCGAGGATGAATACTTTTGAAGAGGGAGGAGATGATGAGGATCATGGAACACATGGGCATCACGGGGTTGGAGGTGGACTTGATGAGAAGGGTGGAATGCACACAAGTGGACATGACCCATTGCATGGAATCGGAGGCCCAATGACAAGGGAGCAGACCAAGAGAATGAAGGAGGCCTTAAATGGGTTAATCATGGAATTCCAAGAGGAGTCCCAACACCCTTGCTTGGGGGAAGAATCCGGGCCAATAATTACATTAATTAAGACCCATACATGCTTTTAAAAATCCAACCCAAGTGGTGCTACGAATTTTCAATCCCACCCCACAATGGAATCTTCAAAGTCAAAAGGTGGTGGGATACTTGTATTTACTTTTCCAAAAGGGTGTGCTATTTGTATCCTAAAGTCACAGGCAAGTTCCAAAGTTGTCAAAGTCATCATTTAGGATTTTTGACTTATGGAAACTATGCAATAGACTATTGTAAAGATCCACCCAATGTGTGATTTGAATTTCAAGTTTCTTTGGATATAAATAGCCACCCCTTGTACTCTTTGGACATCATGAATGAAAGTAATGTTATTATGGTGAGTTTTTCTTGCAAACATTGTGTTATTGATTAATTACTGACTTATCAAAGGACTGGTCATCCTTTGTGGCGTCTTGTGGCTAGAGTTCTTAGAGAAATGTTCTCTTTGGGTTCTAACTTGACCATTTCCCCCTTCCTTCTCATTTTCAATATCTGCACACTACATTTACTTTTTTTTTGCGGAGATTTGGGTGATCAACGTGCAGACATTATACAAGGTTCCTAGGACACTTCCTAGTGGGTCTTGCATTGCGTATCACTCAACCTCCTCAGGCTGAAAGACGTGAGACGATTTTGAATGGTAGCGGCGCAACTGAGATACATGGAAGACGTCATGCATAGATCGGTACCTCTGTGGTAACTGTAACCGATAGGCAATCGACCCGACTCTCCCCAGAATCTCAAATGGCCCCACATACCTCAGTGAAAGTTTACCCTGTCTCCTAATCTGCCTATATCTCAGCCTCAGCAAAACACGCAAGAAAACCTGATCCCCAACCACGAACTCCAAGGGTTGGCTGCGGTGATCAACATAAGATTTCTGACGAGACTGTGCAGTAGCCATCTACTTCTGAATCAATTGGACCTACTCAGAAGTCTCCTGTACAAGACATGGTCCTAGTAAAATTGCCTCACATGTCTCTAACCAGCACAAAGGTGATCAGTATGGCCTACCATATAAATCCTCGTATGGTGCCATCACAATAGTTTCCTGAAAACTATTATTATAGGAAAACTTGACTAAGGGTATATGCTTCTCCCAAGAGCCCCCAAAGTCTAGGATGCATGCACGCAAAATTTCCTCTAGCACCTGTATCATAGGCTCTGACTGGATATCAGTTTGAGGGTGGTAAGCTGTGCTCAGAAGCACCTGTGTACCCAGTGCCCTCTGAAAACTCTACCAGAAACGAGACGTAAAACGGGCGTCCCTATCTGAAACGATAGAACGAGGGACCCCATGAAGATGTACGACATCTCGGATATACAACTTTTCGATCTCGCCAACAACAAAGGTCTCCTTGATTGAAAAAAAGTGAGCTACCTTCGTGAGTCTGTCCACAACAACCAACACGACATCATTGCCTCGAGGTGACCTTGGCAACCCAGTCACGAAGTCCATCGCGACATCATCCCATTTCCACTTCGGGATGGGTAATTGATGTAACAGTCCGGCTGGTCTCTGATGCTCCACCTTCACCTGCTAATAGGTGGAACATATCATAAAAAAACCAGCTACATATCTCTTCATACCCGGCCACCAGTACCGACGTATCAAGTCACATTACATCTTGTTATTTCGGGGATGAACTGCCCAGACTGAAGCATGAAAATCCTACATCAACTCCTCACATATATCCACTAGAACCCATACTCATCCATGGAAACACAATGCCTTATCATCGCCTATCATCCACCCAGGAGGAGGGTCCTCACTTTCCACCGAATCCCTTAGAACTAGGCCTTCTGAATCAGATAGCTGTCTCATCCTCACTCTATCCAGGAGGGTAGAGGTTATAGATAAAGATGAAAGATAGGTCTGTCCCTGATTGTCGTGCACCTCCAAATGTATCTTAGAGAACAAAATCATCAGCTGCCATTCACCATTGGCCTCATGAACTGCCTGTATCTGAGTCTTCTTACCCAGTGCATCAGCTACTACATTACCTTTACCAGGTGTATAGGCAAGATCAAAGTCGAAGGATTGAAGGTATTCAACCCACCTTCGCTGTCTCAAATTCAAGTCACGACGAGTAAAAATATACTTGAGACTTTTGTGTTCTATGAAAACCACAAAATGATCTCCCAAAAGATAATGTCTCCAACAGTGCAACACATGAACAACTACAGCCAACTCGAGGTCATGCGTCGGGTAATTCCTCTCATGTGGCCTCAACTTCTGAGACCTGTATGCAACAACTCGATCACCCTACATCAACATAGCTCCTTGACCAATCCTTGATTCATCATAGTAAACTGTACAGCTCTTCCCATTCTCTAGGAGTATCAGGATTGGTGATGATGTCAACCTTCCTTTCAGGTCCTGAAAGGGTGTCTCGCAAGTTTCCGACCAAACAAACTTCACACCCTTCTTAGTCAAACCCATCAAAGGTGCTGCTAAGTGGGAGAAGTCCTGTATGAAGCGTCTGTAGTAACCAACCAGCCCCAAGAAACTTCGTATCCCAAACATGTTCTTGGGATGCTCCCAGGAAACTACTGCTCTCACCTTCTCTGGGTCTACTGCAACTCCTGCCTCTGAGATGATATGACCCAGGAAGTGAATTTGGTCCATTCAAAAGTGTCACTTTGAGATCTTAACATATATCCGATGCTCTCTCAGTGTACTCAATATGATCTCAAGATGGGTGTCATGGTTGTGTCAAGTGTGAGATTAAACTAGGATATCGTCCATGAATACTACCACAAAAGAATCCAGATAAGGATGGAACACACGATTCATCAGATCCATAAAAACTACTGGTGCATTCGTGAGTCCGAACGACATAACCAAGTACTCGTACAGACCATATCTTCTTCAAAAAGCTATAAGTGGTATATTCAATGGTCTCACGCACAACTGATGATATCCAGATCTCAAGTCAATCTTAGAGAATACTCGTGCTCCATGAAGTTGATCAAAAAGATCATTGATCCTTGAAAAGGGATATCGGTTCTTAACCATCAACTGGTTTAGCTTCTGATAATCCACACAGAGTCTGAGGGTACCATTCGCCATCTTAGAAAATAGGACAGGAGAACCCCAAGGAGAAGTACTGGGTCAGATGAAGCCCTTTGACTGTATCTCCTCTAACTGCCTCTTGAGCTCCTGCAACTCAAGAGTGGCCATACTATAAGGAGGAATGGACACCGGCGCTACTCCTGGCATAAGCTCAATAGAGAAATCCACCTCACACTATGGAGGTAGACCTGAAAATTCATCTGGGAAGACATCTTTGAAACGATCAACCACTGGAGGGAAATCCTACTAACAAGTCCCCTGATCATCTAGATATAAACTCGAAATCTGGGCTATGACTCCACCTCGCCCATGATGCTCTAGTCCAGCTCGACTCACTTGAACATCCCATTCACCCTTGTATAGAAGCTCTCCGCCCTCTGGTGACGTGAAACTCACCCTACAACAATAACAATCTAGAAAGGCTCAAAAGGGAACCAACCGGTCCATCCCGAGAATGACATCATAGCTCGTCATCTCTAAGACATAGAGGTCCCAAAGAAAGTGACACCCACAAACCTCAAGGGGGAACTCCTTGCACTGACGCACACATGCCGTTCTCATCCCCAACGGGGTGTCTAGTGTCATAACAGAAGAAGAAAAATAACCACAGAGCCCGAGGCTCTCCACGACGGGCACATATATGAAACTATGTGTAGCGCCCGTATCAAAAAGTACTGAAGATTAGACATAAGATACTAGAATAGTACCTCTGATAGTAGAAGGTCTAGGATCCTGATCCTGCTGGGTCTGTTGCACTGCATATGCCTACCCAGTCCCGTGGCCCTGCGATACAGCCCGGCTACCCAGAGCTGTCCCGCTCTATTGCCTCAGAGATCCTGGTGTCTGGCTACCACAACCACGACCAACATCCCTGCATGCACGCCCTGATGTATTCCAGTTTCCCGACTGGTAAGAAGCTGCTGGTTCTGATCCCGTACATGGAGTCTACACAGAACCCCTCTCACTAGCCACTGGTGGAAAATCCCTGCAAAAGCACTGTAGATGTCCCATATTTCCACAAGCTCGACACTCTACTAGGTCTCGTGGACACTGAGGTCTCTTGTGCCCCTTCTTACCACACTGGTAGCACATGACCTGGCCACCTGAAACATACTTTTGGCTGGTACTGCCACCCTGTGAGAAGTCCATTTTTCTTTTCATATTACCAGAAGAAAGAGTACCAGAAACTGGTACTGAACTGCCTGGGCCCACACCACTAGCTTCTCGAAGGTTCCTCTATGTAATCGGCACCTGGTTCATAATAGCATGTACTTAAGGAAACCTAAAAACATTCACCAGTGATTGGATGTCATATCGAAGACCATCATTAAAGTGTCTAGATCTCAACATCTCATCACCCACTAGAATGGGTGAAAAACGATGAAGCTCGGTGAAACGAGCAGAATAATCCATCACTGACATAGCACCCTGCTGCAGGTTCATGAACTCTCAAGCTCTATCTTCCCTCAGCATCTTTAGAAAGAAGAAGTCATAGAAGACTGCCTGAAAATCTTCCCACTCCATATCTCTGTGATGCTCTGACTGGGTGGTAACATCCCACCACCTCTTGGTGAAATCATGCAACATATAAGTCACGAGCTTGATCCTCCACCCTGGAGGCATCTCAAGATGCTTGAAGATAGTCTGCATAGACCCCAGCCAAGAATCCATAGCCTGTGGTCCACCATCCCCTGAGAATGTCGATGGATGCTGCTACTGGAATATATGAGTCAGCTCAGCCATAGATGTGGCAGCCGGCGGTGCTCCCTAAAAGGTCTGCATAATCCACATAAAGCCTTCACAGAACTACGCCTCCATGCCTGTGTCTGATATAACGGATGGTGCCGCATCTGGCTCTACTAGAGGATCCACTGGTATCCCATGGCCCACCATCTTTGGAGTATAATTGTTGCTGCTCTCCCGGCGAACAATGCATGGTCATCTTAGTGGCATGACTCTACAAGGTCAAATGCAAACCTTAGATCTATATTATCAAGACTGAAAATGAAGGGACCAAAAAGGGAATAGGATGAAGAAGGCATTCAAGATTTTCAAAACAAGACTACATGGTATGTATACTGACTACATAGCATGTACCTGACTTCTTTTCTCTGCTCGGGTCCTTCTACACGGGTAAGCCACATGGCTCCCGTCAAACAAAACTACACTGCGTGTATATAATCTACACGACATGTATGGTGTAATTTTCCAACTACCCGTGTCATTTGTGACACGGCTGGCTACTCAGATTGATACTACACGGTGTGTTACACCCGCACACGGTGTGTACACTACCCTATTTCCTAGCCACACAGCTATGTCCACACGGTCTATCCTTAGACAAGACTACACGGTGTGTCCCACAGGTACACGACGTGCACTAGAAGAGCTTCGCCGACTTGTTTTGTTAGTTACAGGACCAGATACACAGCTCAAACTACACAACGTGTTCCATATACAAACGGCGTGTACACAAAAGGATTACATCGACCCGTGTTGTTAGTTACACGGCCGGGTGCCCAGGTCAGACTACACGGCGTTTTCCATAGTGGACACAGTGTGTATTTCTTAAGGTATCCTCCGTCTGTGTTGTTAGTTACATGGGTGGACTCTGGGTCAACACTACATGGCGTGTACATCCGGTACACGATGTGTTCACCCCAAGCATTTCCCTTCCCCGTGTCCCTGCCCACACAGTCTATAACATGGGAAGAGACTACACGACGTATACTTAGGGTACACAGTGTGTACTTAAAAAGTTTTATTTTCTTCCCGAATAGAAGAACACACAGCTTGTGTCCAAGGAACTACACAGTGTGTATCTTGGGTTTTCCAGATAGTAAGCCTTAGATACTACTCCAGAACCTAGAAAAAACTACTGAAACAACTCCTAAGTGCCAAATTCCGACCCACGAGAGCCCATACTCCCCACAAATCAAAGTTTGGAATCTTATATGAGTTATAATTATGGTAAATGGCCAATTATCCACCAAATTCTGGTCAATGAGGGCCCATACTCCCTAAAAAACAAAGTTTGGCGTCCAGTCTATCAATAGGCTCACACAAATACCCTATCACATAACATGTATTTATCAAAGCAACTATCATAACAACATGCTTTTCTATCACAACAACTATCACAACAACATGCAATTTCTAATGAACCTACATGGCATGGAAACTATGCATGACATGTGATTTATATCATGTGCCTAAATGATGGATGAGATGGAATACCCTCATCTCATCGGGTTGCAACTAAATAGAACCCATGGATAAAATATAAAAAACACAATCACTAGTGCATCACCCAATGGTGAAATCGAATCAACTGTAAAACTTGAAAAATCAGAAGAATTGAAAAAATACGAGGTAGACTGGCTTTTCCCTATACATGGGTTAGCTACGCCCGGGCACTGATTATTACCAACTACCTTTCTTGTCCTATCCCTAACTACGGATCCAAATAGTAATTCAAATAAAGGAACCCCTTTGATACCACTTTGTAACATCCCAGTTCTGGGTGCCACTCAACGGGTGCCCCGAACCCGGTTCGCCACGTGACCGCAAGCACATTTCCCCAAATGCCAGAAGCTACCGACTAGCAGCGAGGGCCCAAGTCTGATAGTGGGGAAACTATGCCCTCATTTGTCAAAGTGTAGTGCAGCGGAATAAAATAAATAACATACACAACAATAGCGGAAGCAATAAACCATACACATTTAAAATAAACAACTGCAGTAAAAGATAACCAAAATTTATATAGATGATGATGCAAAATGTCTCAAGTTCTAAGAAAATAGCCAGAACATGTTACACAACAATACAATATAGTACAACCCAGAGTACAACAAAACCAAAACAAAATATCCAGTGGCATCGCAAGCCTAAGCCCGGTCCCATGCTCCCCTACTCCACAACAGTAATCAGGTACCTATATAAGGACCCTTGCGCTTATCCACACCTGCAGAAATGTAATCTTTTTGGGATGAAGACATGACCCAAACAGGTTGTGAGAAATAAATACCAGTAGGCACCCACCAAAGGCCCACACCCAACAGTGTGAAAATATGCAACAACAGTGTGAAGTAGTAAAATGCAATAAACTAAGCAGTACTCAAAAGTAACTAACTTTATCTGTTATATTTCCATTTTATTATTCATTTAATCGTTTATTATAAGGAAACCAACACAGTGAATTTCTATGTAAATAGTCAATGTCCTCAAACATGCAAACCCTTACCCTCAGGTAATCAGAAACACAACCCGCAGGTAATTTCCCACAGGCATAACAAATATTTCCCTCAGGCATACAAAGTGTCACCCTCAGGCACAGAGTCTGTTGCCCACACGCACGAAAGAAGTTGCCCTCAGGCTAAAAGATGCACTGCCCTCAGGATAAGTAAAACAACGTCCTCAGTCTAAACAAGTAACCGGGCCATTCCCAACATGTAAAAAGTAAATACACATGCAATTCCTCTCAATGAAATTATATAATAATTATTATAAAGGCATACCCTCGGGTATCCTGTCCAAACGGCTAAACAGAGGAATGCACCCCTGGGTGGTCCTAGATCCAAGCATCGATCCCAAATAGAATTTTATTATCACATTTAATTACCTATATAATTATAGGTATTTAAAAAAGACAAGGCCTCAGCCACATGACACCCCAACATGGGTTCATGGCTCAACAATTCACACAAACATACAACAGTTGGAAATTAAACACCAAGCCACCTACCTTAAACGCCCCTGAACGGTATACGTGAACGATGATCCTCAAATTATCCAAGAAAAATGTAGATATGAGGTGAAATAAAACCTCATTCAAACCTAAATAACTTCCCTTATAGGAAGAATTGGCAAGAATGACTTAAGGAGAGTGGAGGGCTTACCCGTGCGGTTCCAACGAGATCGTCAGAGGCGAAAACGGATTCCCGACACCTGATCTGGATATCCTCAAAGGTCTGACCTCCTCTCCCAACTCCTTCCTCCGATTATAAGCCAATCTTGTGAACAGGGTTGGCTACTACCCATTTTAAGTGAAAAAACAAACTACACGGCATGTACTTCTCAAGTACACGACGTGTACTTTTCATTTTTTAACTGTTCCTTCGGCGACATCTCGCCAGCATGGCACTATTCATCTATTGACATGAGTACACAACATGTGACACCTGAGTACACGGCGTGTACTGCCACTCTGCTAGCGGCTACTTCCACCACCTTACTATTTTCCTGTCGACTGACTACACGGCGTGTACATACCCACTACACAATGTGTAGTCGGTTTTTTCACCCTTCGTCGCCGACATGGCTACACACCCTGTGTACTCATCCCACACGGACAAAGTACATGGCGTGTGGAATATTACAGGACATGTAGTCCCGAAATTTAGTATTTTCCCCAATTTCCCTTATTTTCTCAAAAACACTTAAGGAAAAGAGAAAAGAAGAAACCCGTACCTCAAAAATAAGAACCGGGTTCTTACATATTCTGGCCCCTTTTTTCTTTTTAGTTTGTATTGTACTTTCAGTAGTTTCCTTGGTGAAAACTTTGGTTTAATTAGTGTTACCTTTATACAATTTGAGCTTTGTGAATGTGTACATGTTTAAAATAAAATACCTTCCCTTTTTGAGATATGCCTTTTTGGTGCTATTCGATAGCCCCTGACTTATGGAAGATGGGATTGGGGTAGTCACGACATAGCCCCTGGGGGAATGGGTATGAGAAAGTGGTATCAGAGCAGGTAGTTTCTACTAGAAGATCTAAGAGTCTATAATTTTCATGGGGAAACTATGTTAAGTGTTTTGAGTTTGGATTTCAGGCTAGGGAGTCTAGTGTTGGTGTGGCGGATGATGTATCCATACACCAGGTCACTGGATTCTTTTTTCTATTCCGACACATGAAAACAATGGTTTCATGCATTTTTGAGTGTTTTTTCATGATCTTTTTGAGTTAGAGTCATCTCACCAGGTATAATAAATTGACCGTGGTTCATCTTGATCTCTTTCAGGATGCCTCCATGTAGACAGCCAACCAGGATTCCAGTGTGTGACCATGAGGATGGTCCATAGAGTGACGAGGATTCGATACATGGACCGTTTCTTGAGATGGATCCTTCAGGAAGTGTCCCAGTGATACCACCACCCATTGGTTATCAGTTACTACTGGTGTTACCAGTAGAGGACACATGTAGGCTCAGTTCCTTACACTAGTTCTAGCGACGGAGACCTCTTAGGTTTAGGGGAGAGATGGATCCTCAAGTCACTTAGGATTGGCTGGATGAAGTGATGTGGGTCTTCTGCTTAGTGAGAATGCCACTTGACTAGAAGGTGGTTCTAGTAGTGAGCCTTCTACAGGGCTCAACGGGGAGATGGTGCAGTTTGACCATCCAAACTCACTAGAAGCCAACCCTCATCTGGTCTGACTTCGAGCATCTTTTCAAGGAGGAGTTATTCCCCATCAACTTGCACTCATTTCACATATAGAATCTACTTCACTTACATTAGGGAAGCCTGATAGTGTTTGATTACTCTATGAGGTTCCCAGACCTCTCCTGTTACTCTACGGATATAGTGGAAGACCCTTTCTTTAGGGTCTGGACCTTTGAGTAGGGACTCTGAAGAGAGATCAGGGCATCGATGATTTCCCTTAGCATCCTTATGTAGGATGGGGTGCTGAAGCGAGCTCTACTAGTGGAGAGCTTCCTCACGGAGTAGGCACCGATGGTGGGAGCTACCACCAGGCGATGGGTGGTCGAGTCATCTGTGGTGGGTAGACGACAGTTGACACAAAGGTCCAAGAAGGCCAGACTATATGGAGAATGAATCTAGGAATTAGGGTCAGTGGTACGAGGCCACCACGGTAATGAGAGTCTGTAGGGGAGCAGGGTGTGCTACTTGTGCAGTGGATAGGGACACATGGCTCGTGACTGCCTGACCCACCAAACAAACGATCATCAAATGATCGAAGAGTTTTCAAGGTAGTGGAAACGGTTTGAACGAGGTGGTCCGCCAGACGATGAATGTGGTAGGGGAGTGTTCAGAGATTTAGGAGGTGGAAGGATGTTTGAGGTTCTACCACCAACACCCCTAGGTGGTCCACCATGGGTTCTGAGAGCCGGTGGACAGGGGTGAGGCCAGCTTCAGGAGATGGATTCCTATGATAACAGAGATCTATAAATGATTAGAGTTATGATCTATGTATTCTCTACCTTGGTTTTAGTTCTTATAGAAACAAGTTACAGTCACTCTTTATTATCCACAAATCTTGTTTGGAGCTTGGAGATTCTGATCAAGCCATTGGATCAATCCTTATGGTTAGAGACTCCTATGGGAGGGGATTTGACAATTACACACTGGTGCCAATAGTGTGAGATTACTCTATGAGGTGAGATATTTGGATGAGATCTCCTAGTAGTGGCATTGAGGCCTTAAGATGTCATCTTGGGTATTGAATGGTTATCAACATTCCATGCTCAGATCAACTGTTTTAGGCATATAGTGCGGTGTGTCCGTAGATATGGGGACAAGTTTTCCTTTTTCGGAGAGAAAAAAAGTGGAGTAGCATAGGATGAACTCTCACATAGGAGGGTGCAGTCGATCACTCATCAGTTGGCTAGCATGACCCTCAGTATAGTAGATGAGATGAGTCCACATTTTTCTACAATGGTGGATGAGTATGATGAAGTCTTTCTAGAGGATGTTTTAGAACTACCTCCTTGTAGATAGGTGGACTTATGCATTGATCTATACCCTGAGATGGCACTAATATCTACACCTGCATATCAGATGGATCTTGTAGAGATGAGGGTACAGTTGGATGAATTGTAGAGGAAGGGGTTCATAAGGCCTAGCATTTCACCATGGTCAGCCCCCGTGTTGTTTTCCAAGAAGGCAGACATAAGTTTGAGG
Organism: Viscum album; assembly: GCA_963277665.1. Lineage (NCBI taxonomy): Eukaryota > Viridiplantae > Streptophyta > Magnoliopsida > Santalales > Viscaceae > Viscum > Viscum album. Next base: position 1,393,136,385 of record OY728139.1, on the reverse strand, counting down.
TTATGCATGGACTTTTGGCACCTAAACCAGGTGACTGTGAAGAAAAATTAGCCTCTACCGAGGATTGATGAACTCTTCGACCAGCTGAAGGGAGTGAGATGGTTATCAAAGATAGACCTCAGATAAGGCTATCACCACTTTCAAGTACAAGATGAGGACATCTTGAATATGAATTTCAAATGTCTCTATAGACACTATGAGTACTTTGTGATGCTGTTTGGAACGATGAACACCCCATCATTGTTCATGGGACTCATAAAAAAGATATTCCAGCCATAATTAAATTAGTTTGTAGTGGTATTAATTGATGACATCTTAGTGTATTTAGAATCTAATGAGGAGCAGACAATACACTTGAGGATGGTTCTGGAAACACTCCAAGAACACCAACTTTACAGAAATCTCTCAAAGTGTGAGTTCTGGATATGAAGGGTCCACTTACTAGGACATGTCATCTCAGAGGATGGAGTTGTGGTGGATCCAATGTAGATTGAGGTGGCGATTTCTTGGGAACCACCCAAGAGCATTATCATATAATTGTTTCCTTTTAATCTGACAATAAAATAGAAGCAATGTTAATGTGTACATACTACCAACTATCACCATGAAGAGTGTATTCCATTTCTAATATGTATCTATTATAGATTATTATAAATAATTATATTCTGAGTATATAAGATATTTTAATCACTTCAATCATTATGGAGAGTATTAAATCATGATTAATGTAATAATAATAAAAATATAACTAGTTAAAACATGTAAAAATGGAAAAGTGGTTATTACCTGAAACTAAGTTTAACATGGAATTGTTAATAAACATGTAATGTAAAGTCATATGTATATCAAATATTTTATTAAATATATAATTTTTTTTCAAGGATATATTTATGATAATATTATATTTGTTAAATAGGTTGATTCAATGAGTGTAAATAGAGATAAGACATAACGTAAGGGATTTCCGCCTCACTTTTATGTTCCATGAGACATAGGCCATGTTTAGTACTAATTTATTTAATGTGTTATATATAATACCCATTAATGTATTTTATTATTCTTATAATGAGAATTTTTAGGATTTACATATTCATTTTATGATCAATCTATCATTTAATTTACCATTAAAATGTTACTAAAGTGGTATTGGGATTTTTGTATTAATTTTCCTTCTTTGAGACGTACATTATATTTTGAACCTATATTATTTCATGAGTTCTATATAAAGACCCATTAACATGTTTTATTATGAAATTTTTTCATCTTAATGATATTTCATGTTTCAATTTATGATATTACTTCATCGGGTTTATGATTCAAATTGACCAATGTGGTAAGATTTTCTTTCTAGAATTTAAGGTAATCACTACATCACCATTGTGTCATAAATAAATTTATTTATTTGATGTCTAAAACATATAAATAAAATACCATGATGTATTAAATCTTTTTATATTTATAATTACAATTTATATTTGAAGATATAACTTATATAAACCCATATAAAAATTATTTTAGTAAAAGATACATGTTTAGGTTATATTTTCCTTAACTTTAAATTAAAAGTAATTAAATGTCATTTTCACACACAAGTGGCTCCATGGGGTCCTAAAATAGACCCAAGAAAGCCGATGATCAGAAATATCTCATCCAATAGGGTTAGGACATGTGTTAGGGCAATTTAATATTATTATTATATTATTATATTACCCTTATTTACCAGATTTACCCTTTAACCATGGTAAATAAAATATTTACTGAAGTTACTATTCATAATGTCTAAAAATAAAAGATACATATTCAAAAAATTTGGACCTCCTAATCCCAAATATAGAATCCATTTTTTTAAATTCAAAACATAGAACTTTCACAAATTAATTTAAAATTAATTCCCATTGTCAAAACCAAAAGCATGTTTTTAAGAAGTAAAAACTACCAAAACATTGACATGTGTTTATAGCCAATTTCAAAGTGAAATCACTTAAAATGACAAAAATTGGATTAAATTATAAAAATATAATCTAATTACACTTTAAAACCAATTAAAAGGACAATATAATCATATAAATAAACTAGATGAAAAGACAGTTTTGACTTAAAATGCAATATTTTACACGGAGCGGCGACACTTCATCCCTCCCGCACGCTAGGGTTTTCTCTTCCTCAGTTTCATTCCCTCCCCCCTCTGGCATGGCGCGGTACGGGTCAGTAGCATTGTCCTTGGCCTGGCGTCGGTGAGCTTCGGTGAGGGCTGGAGAAGCTTCATTCTTCCGGATCAGCCTGGCATGGGTTATAGTGACGTTCCTCTGTTTCCTGAAGCGTTGCCTCAGCAGAGGGTCAGGAGTGTCTTTGTCCAGCCTTGCTAAGACACTGGTAGAATGGATCTAGCTTCACATGACCTGCTCGGTGATTTTATAGTGTTCATTTCATTGGATCTCAGTTGGCTCGGTGGGCGATGGCTTCAGTTCGGCTAGATCCCTTTCGGGTGTGGCTCGGTACTGGCCCTAGTGTGGCGTGGAGGGGGGAGGGTCTCTGGTTCTGGCCTTTGGTGGCCTACGACTATCCTCTCAGGTCTAATTTCTGTTTTGTTTTCTCTTTGTGGTTGTTTTCATTGAAATGGTGGTGGATTTCATGTTGTTCCTTGGTTTTTCTGATCCTCACGGTGAATGGTGATTGTGTTGAAGTGGTGGTGGATTTCGTGCCATGCGTGGGTGTTTCTTCTCCTCGCGGTGATTATTGTTTGCCGACAGCTTGCTGTTCAAAGGTTCTTGATTCTAGATTATTATCAATGACTGCTCCAGATGAGGTTTAGAGTTGTAAATTTTCATTAGTCTTATGCGATTCAGTTTTGGATGTTTGAGAGGGTATGGCCTTGGTCATCGGTACCAGCCCGTCTTTGTATAGGATAGCTTGCCGTGCAGTATTGGAATGGTAGAAATTGGACTTAATGTTGTTTATGCTTGGGAGGGGCCTTTCTTTGTGGTTTGATGTAGTTTTTTGAACTTTTAACTGTTGAGGCATGGTTTGATGTTTTTTTCACTGAAGTCATGTTATCTCGTTTCTCACTTTTTCCGTACAAGTGTTTCCTTAATCAAAAATTAATTTTCAGTCAATCAATATTTTTCACTATTCATTAAAAAAATGAACTTTATGTGAAAAATACCAAAAAATTATCCAAAGTAAATTTTGATGTCCCACTTCTAAATAAGAAGTTGGTTTTGTTAAATTTAACATATAAAATTAACAAAAAATAGATTTTAAAAGGGTTCCCCGTCAAAAGGTGGTAAAACTACCTTTTAAAAATATTAGAGTATTTATGCTTAAAATTAGATTCATTCTCATTTTAAGCCTCTAAAATTTATTGGATAAATGTAAATACATTTAATAAACATTTATAATAATATTTTATTTATTTCTATTCATTCCTACCAATACAATGGCTAGTCGTTAACTACCATTAAAAATAATATTATATTATTATTTTTCAGTATAACTCAACTTGTGTGAAACATGAGATTTTGGAGAACCCCATTATTCCATGTCAGGCATTCCATAGAACATAGCATCCCATTTAAAGTAAAATTAATATTTAATTCAAAAATATTAATAAATATGAAAATATCATATTCTTTATTTACCTGGGATGTTACTATAAGGAATAATTCTGACTAAATAAGCATGAATATCATGGATCTCTCACGTTAAATTTCAAAATGAAATCTCCATGCATCGTATGATCATGAATACCAAATAATAAGTTTTAATAAAATAAAAAAATTAAATAAGGCATAAAATAAAACATAACTCATGAATTATAATACAAATTACAACAATAAAACCCATAATAAGTTAAAAGACACAACTAACATGGCATGATCTATTGACTAAATAAGATACCAAAATAAAACAAAGACTACAATCACACACCAACAAGTGTCAAGAAAATCCTCCTTTTACAAGCTTTACCACCAAAATCGAACCATAAATCAAAGACCAATGGATAACTTATATAAAAATAAACTAAATTATATATATATATATATATATATATATATATATATAGGTGTGAGAAAAAATCCTAGTAGGTAACCTCCCAACACCCCATTAATAACCTTTTAAAAATAAATCTTTTCATGATATTTTGAAAAATATAACTATAAAAGTATGATTTTTCTTTTAAATAAAAAATCATAAGAAACCATTTATTTATTTCATTTTATACAAAGTAATAATTTTATCTATTTGAACATAAATAGTTCTTAAAATATGTTATGAATGGGTGGAAATAAAGAGTGGTAAAATAGTTTCAAAACTCTACTCTTATAAAACATTCACATTTTAATGAAAAATAGAATAACCCAATTTTAAACACATTTTTTAAGTAACACAAAGAAAAACACTAATGTGATAGAATTATTATTTATAAATAAAGAAAACTCCCAAATAAAGTAAATGATACATAATGACGATATAATAACTAGCACTGAAGAAATAAACAAGTGAAAACATATCAGTATATGGAAACCAAATTAAACAACAACAATTTCACCTGATGAATGAAAGGAAGTAACTAAATATAAGTAAACAAAAAATAAAATTTAAAAACCTAAATTAAAATTTAAATATCATAGAATCAGTCAAAATAAAGTAAAATTACTTATTATAAATTGATGTAGCATCACTTAGATAAAGTAAATAAATATCTAATATCATGGGTGAACCCCTAAAGAAAACTATGGGTAGGATAACCTAATGAAAAAAATTATCCATCTAATGGAATGGACAATAATTACATTACTAGTCTATGAAAAAGTATGGAATTACTTCACGAGTTATGATATCACCCTTAACTAGTGGGGAGGGACCTTCACCCTATTTTGGATTTCCTACCCAAGTATGCGGGGCTTCCCAAAAATTTAGTTACAGGGGGTATTAGGTAACATTTATCACAAACAAATAATATATCAATAATAAATATAACAATACATCTCAAATAAACCCCTCTTCCTACCCCCACATACCCATTTTTAGTAATAATCTACAATCATTACACAAGGTTCCAAACAGGCATTTAGATATATCTTTTAAGAATAATACTGAATAAAAAATTATCTCTTTGAAAACCAAACTATAGAATGATACTAAAAAATAATTTGTAAACATCCCAATATTTTATAAAATTATACTTGACCACATCGAAGACCAATTATCAAGAATAATATCAAATAAATATAAAAAATAATCATTAACGTGCAAGGAAAATTTAATGAATCCAATCACACCATTAGTTGGAAACTGTTTACCCAAAAAATAGTTTTTTTTTCAATAAATGACTTTAAAATATTTTTAATAAAACACGCCTTACTTAAGAGAGGATTTTAAATTTAATGATCTTGAAATCATTTTTTATAATCAAGTTGAAAAATATAAAACCAACTATATTTACGTAAGGATAGTTTATTACATATGGCATAACCCATATGATCTCAAAATATGGTTTGAAATTAAGTAAGAAATCAACATTTTATATTAAAAATATATACATAGAGACACTAACCTCAACTAAATAGATACACATCAATCCCAAGATCATGGAAACCTCCCCAGGCCTATGAGCACATAACACAACCACAAACTCCTTAAATTAAAAAACATACAATTAAAACCAAAAAAATACAATGAAATAATTAGATCCAAACTCACTGGATGACATAATAATGATGAAATAATAACATAAAATGAGCACTCAACTCTTAATACATTCCCAGGACTAATTCATAAAAAATACTTAATCATTACACCCATGTCGATGAGTTATTTAACCCAAATTTTCAAAAACCCAAAATAAAACCTTGGAGACACATATCTCAAGATAACTGGTGAACAATGGCCTCAATATCCCTTTTAGATACCTCATATCCAAACCTCTAATGTAAGCTCCAAGAAGTGGAATTATTCCACTATTCCTTAAGGGGATCGTCTACCCAAAACCCAAGTCATAAAACCAAAATCAGAAATGAAACCAAGGATAAGAACAAGGAACATGAGAAAAGGAATTATTAGCAATGATATAAGTTAATACACAACCTTAAAATAACTAGATTTAATGGGAGTCATGGGGATAAAAATGGGAAGCCAAGATCCCCCCTTCTTGAGTGAATGAGAAGGAATCCAAAATAAGTCCCCCCGAAAAAAGGCTAACAGTCCATTATTAAAAAAAATACATTCCCTATGAGTAGTTGTGTGGCCTCCAACTTTACATCATAACCAACCTACCCCAAAAACCAATATAAACCTAGAATCATGCACATTTCAATGTGGTCCATGCACCTTGCAGCAAGCGCATCCCAGGAGGCTGAGTTAACCTCTCCTAAAGCCACCCATATGACGTCAATATTTTGTTGTGTTGTAAGGACTTCACCCTATGGAGGCCCTGTATCATACCTACTATTTCTAAATTGTAGGCCTTATTAGACCCAAAAAAACCATGACATAGTTCGTAGTTTTCATATCATGGTGTCATTCTACCTAAACAACTGTAACCTCTAGCACCTCAAAACTCGCTTTGGGTGTTCTCCTGCTAACCCAACACTCCCAAAACATTCTAAAAACCCTCTAAAACATAATAAAAAAACACCCATTCTAAGACCAAAATCCAAAATTACAATTCTAATATAATTTCACCAAGAATAATGATCTAATCCATTATAGGTTTATAAATAAATAATCACCTGATAATAATTACTCATAATCCAATTAAAATAATATTTTCTCATTATTGAATTTAATTTTATCAAAAATGGTATTAGCCTATCTCAAAACTTATACATAATTATAATCCAAGAATATAATTATTGATATATTCATAATCCATTACCTTATCCATAAAAATCAACTTTTTTTGAATTATTATTAATTAGATATTATATTACAAAAAAACATGCTTTATTGATAATGTATAGAAAATTGAAGTTTATAATTCCATACCCTAGATAATTACCATTTTTACCATTTTTCTTTCTTTACCATCATTTATTTTATTTTTCCACTAAACCAAAAATATTTTAAAGATATTCATAAAATAAATATGGGATAATAGAATAATTTTCTTATTGGATTAATGAATCATCCTTTCACCTCTATTTAAACACCACGATTCATTATAAACATTAAATATTAATGAATTTCCACCATTAAAACTTTATAAAAACTTATTAATGAAGTTAAAATATTTATATACCATGATTAATAATATTTATTTCATTTTACCAATGATTTCTCCCTCCCTCCCACTTTCATTAATTCCACTAACAACACATATAAATAAATAAATCCAATAATAAATTTAAAACTCCTCTAATGTATTCATACATCACATATAAATAATAATAAATAATTAATGTTATTATATTCAAAATAGTATTCCCACACAAAAAAAGAATAATAAAATAATAAAATAAATAATAACATGTAAAATAAATCATATAATATTTATAATTCACATTAATGAATTGATTTCACTACCATATTAATTCATAAACATGGTCAACATTTAAATCCCATTTTTATTATAAATTCAAAATAAAATAAATAAAAATTTAAAAAACAATATTTATTCTGAATATATATATATATATATATTACTTTGTATATTCCATCCATGTCAAATTCATGGAAATATTAATTATAAAAATACTAAAAATAACATGGTTACGAGAATTAACAATGTTTTTCATAATAAGATTATACCACTTTAATTACCTTTTATACTTATAATCATATCCTACATTCTTTAATGGAATAATTTAATATTAATTTTTTTCAAAATATCATAAATAATCCGAAAAATGAAAATATTGAGAAATAATTATATTACACTAGTAATTATTTCTCTATCAAAATAATAATATCTCGGTCTAGCCAACCCAAATAGTGATAAAACCTATGGTACCATGTGATATCAGGCACACATCCATGTATATCAGATGATGTCAACCAGAAATGAGGATTTTATGAACCTCATGGAGAGACTATACCCTCCAATAACATCATAATAATAAAATTAGATAAAATAATATATATAATAGGCATAACATCAGAGTATTGAGTAAATAATTACAACAGAAAGAAAACCATAACAAAAATATAGCCATCCTATAAAAAAATGGACACATACCACTCATAGATTCATATATCAATACATGATCACCCAATGGGATAATTATATATAGTAAAAAACTAAAACTATCAATATAATAGAGAGTCTCACACTATCCTCAACCTCACCTTGTGCCTGTCTACACCACCTCGCTGAGCACTCCCGGCTCATCAACCTATACCTATGCCACCACCCAACCTACAAACAAAATAAAATGTCATCACACACACTAATGTGTCCATGAAAGGTATGAGCATAAGTATCAGTAAGCCACCTCCAATGATCTCCCTTATAAAAACATGTGTATATACATGTGTGTGTGTGTGTGTGAATTCATTTATAGAATGAAAATTAATCCACAACATCGCATTCCCATACCTTTCATTTTGTTGAGTGATCAAGGAGACACTCTAATAGTTGACACATACTTACTTAGACCAGTTTTGGAATGGGAAGATGCTCTCATAGTCAAACCATGACATCATTTGAATGATCCATCACCACTTGCATCATCAATTGAGTATAATGATCTATCTTTGTATCATAAAACTAGGGTTAATGATGCATCACCCATATGATAATCAATGTGAATGGTGTGTCAATAACCTATATCTTTGGTGAATGATATATCATTATACATCATCAAGGGTGAAAGAGACACTATTATATCAAAATGAAAAATGATAAATTACATGGTGAATGATGTATCACCATATAATAATATGGATAATTACATATCACAAGGTGACTGATATACAACCATACAACAATAGGGTGAATGATACATTGTTGGGTGAATTATATATCACTATAAAACAATATGGATAATAATAAATTGAAAGGTGAATGAGATATAAAACATATAAAATCTATAAGTTGAATGATAAATCACTAATAATATCCAAGGTGAATGATCTATTTCCATTTCATAAGACTCTGGGTGCATGATCTACCACTGATACCATACACAAGGTGAATGATCCATCATCACAAGAACAAAAGATTTAATTGAATGACTAATAACTATAAACATAAGTATGTCAACACATATCAATTCCATGGTGAATGAGTTATCACCCAATTTATTGGTTCCACTAACCCATTTCCTCACTAGGACACTCACTCCTACGATGTAGTACATGTAGAACACATGCATAAATCTTGGCTTCCAGTGAAAGGGATTAAGATCCCATAAAACTACCCACCCCAATAGGGTCATGTAATTATGACACTCATAAAACTAAATTATTTTCACAAAGGCTAGTTAACCACTTAGCTCAATGAACACATGAGTTACCATTGATAAGGAATATTCAATATTTTCATTCAAGGATCAAAAATTTGTCTAGGGACTAGGATACCCCCTCACAGTTCCATTCCCTAAGTATATATCCACTTTCCAAGGAATCATAGACATTAGTGGAAACATGGTCAATACATAAGGTTTAGGGGACCCACCACGATATATTTATCCTAACTCATCACTAAAGATATAACAAAATCTCATTTGGTTCCATGCAAGGTCATTCTCACATTCCATCTCAAACATGTATATCATATGACCAATTATATAAAAATCACATAGACTATCCCCAAGATAATACTCTTTGTGAGCACCACACACCACTATTTAGCCCTACTAGTTCATGTGATCTATAACTCAAGGAATAGTCACCTCACATAGTTCCATATTCCCCTAACCAAGCCTCTTAAATAGGATAATTACACATCGATGGCTAAATTAGAATTCCATAACCACCTAGACTGGTTAAGATTCCCATCAAACCCCCTATCCATGCTTCACAAAAGATAAACCCCTCATGGTTCCCATTAAAGTATCTCATACCCACTAACCTATGATTCCAGTCTATAAAATATATGAAAACATGTATAAAGTGATGGTATTAGGAATATACTACCTTAATCATGGAGTCATCCCCTCAAGAAATCTTGCAAAACTCTTGGAAGATATTTTCTAAGCCCGTGCCAGCCATCGATCATCTACATGAAGACCTAACTCCATAAAATATCATTTTAATTAACTATAAATACATAATATTTAATTAGCACCATTAATTTTATAAATAATTCCTTATGAATAATTAAGGAATATCTCATCGGGTGATTCTTCCACACAGATACCCTAAGAAATTTAGCACAGTTTATTCTTGGTACATCCCTAGGACTACTGTGGACCAAGACTTAAAACCCAATATAAAAACATCAACAAATTCCATTCAAAATTTGATATAAAAAATAAATTAAAACATAACTTACCTATAATGAAATGATGAAAAAACTCATGTGTTCATAATATCATAGCCTCCTCCATACAAGACACACCAGCGACCCATTATCCCATCCTGAATCAACTATGATCTGGTGGAATAGGAATCAAATTATTAATTCCCAATCACTAAAATTATAAGATCATAAGAGAGAATATAAGAGTTAGAAGATTAGGGAGTAACCTACCTTAAATCACCCAATAAATGATTTTGAATTCAGCCTAAAATAATGGGGAGTGGGAAAGAGAATGAGAGGGGAAGGGGTGTGTTTTACCATCCTCGTACAACCTAAGAAGAACACCCCCATGAGTTTAGTGTCCAAATAGAGGAGAGGTATAATGACTATTCTTACCCACTTAAAAAATAATTGTGGTTTCTACCAGGTACCCAGTGCACCTGTGTTAGCTACACGGTGCCTCACTAGGTACTTGGTGCATGGAATAAGCCACCCAATCTCACCATATAGGGAGTAGTTCCCTTGTAACCTCTACTAGGAACCCCATTCCATCCACTCAGGTACTCGATGGATGATTACATCCAATAACCAACATTTTTCATTCTCCCAAACCCACAAAACTAACTATAGACCTCCACTACACAATCTACCACGATAGAAAATTCCCTTAGGTCATTTTAAATAATTTTAAAAATTTAATTTCTTGATAAAAATAAAAAATTCAAATCATATTTGATTCCACATACACTAAAACCCAACTATTTTTAGACACTATTGATATGAATGGATGTGGATCTTTACAACCTTCCGACCATAATACCTCACATAACCAATAAGTCTATGTATAAACTTCTCAAAAACTGTATCGGTCACCAAAATTATATCCATATACCAACTCCAAATCTACCATTGTTCATGACTATATTGATACTACACCTGAACCATCATAACACTAGAATCTCAGATGCCTCCTACTCTAGCCCATCATAAAAATTGATTTCCACCCAAATGACCTGTGTTAATCTTTATCCAAACCATCATGCTAAACTGTGATTGAAACACACTAGTTGATATCCCTCTACACTAAACTATAAGAACACAACAACCCATGTACCATAACATTATCCAACTCATCTAATTTAAGAATAATTCCCCACTCTCAGTGGCATCTATGAATTTCCAATTTTTCATTTCCATACACCAATAGTTGACATCACTGGTCTAAACCATACCATCTCCCTCTCAGTGAAAAAATCAAGAAACAATTATAAAAACATTGGTAATGTTAATATAAATAATTTTCATGTCTTATTAACATTCATTAATTATATTTTATAGAGTTATATTAATTATAATAATATTAGGTAATTTTTCAGTCTAAAGGAAAATTCTTTATTTCAAACAAAATTGGGTTTTCATGAATTATATTGTTTTATTTATTTATAAATTATAGAATTTTAATTTTAAAAATTACTATTATTTTTTAATTCATCCTGTTAAAATTATATTAGGATTAATTTTTTGGAATTTTCTGAAAAGTTTGATTTTCAATGAATAGTGAAAATACATATTTATTATTGGATATTTTCTTTTCATGTATTTAAAAACTAAAATTTTATTTTTGATTGGTTTTAAAATTAAATTATATAATTTTTATTAAAATAAAATCCAATTATGGTGTTTTTAATGAGATTTATATTTTAATTTGGTATAAAAACAATTTTATACTTAAGAGGAATTTTTCTAACAAAACAAATTTTCAACACGTTTTTTGGGTTTAATTTTAAATTAAATTATTCCACTTATAAAAATTAAATATTAAAAAATTTATTACATATTTGAAATATTGTGGTAATTTTTTTTAAATTGGACCCTTTTATTTTTGTCATTATGAATAGTAACCATTGTAAATTTTTCTTATCATGATAATGGTAAAATGAGTTAATTAAGGTTAAAACTAATGTGATAAGGATTAAAATTCATTAAAAAATAGTAATTTATTTCATTGGATGATTATATTTCATACATAATCATCAAAAATTAAAAAATATTAACTTTTTATATTTATCTTTGATTTTGAATTTTATATTATTTTAAGTAAAGAAAAATAAAAATGTCACTCTCTTGGTTTTAAATTCCTCTTATATGTTCACATAGGGAAAAAATAAGTTATTATTGAATACTTAAGTTAATTTTTATATTAATGAAATTTTTTTATGATATTAATTTATTTCTAATTTTTATTTATTATATAATTACCTTAAATGCTTACGCAACTCTGATATAGTGCTTGTGAAAGTAGTTGAAAATAAAGAAATTGATTTCAAAAACTCAAAAATAAAATTTTATTGGTGATTTAAAGTGTCCCATGAATTTTTTAGATACAAATAACATACTATATATTTATTAATTTTTTATACTCTAATTATAGTTTTATATTTATTACTTTAAAGTCAATGTAAATGAATAGTTCCAAAAATGACATTAATGAAATTTTATAATAAAAATTATTTTATTAAATGATTTAAAATTCATAAAAAACTATTAATCCAAATGGATTAAATATTTTTCAAAATATCAACCATGGTCCATTTATGGGTCATTTTTTCCTTTATATTAACTTACTTGACCCCTAAATAGTAAAAAACATTGATATCTTTGTAATTTTCAAAAGGGTTAATGGGTGTTAAAACAAATAGATAAGGATAAAATAATAATATAAACTTGTAAAAAATTATTTAATGAGATGATTTAGACCCATACTTATCCCATATTCAAATTATATCAATTTTTATCCACTTTAACATGAAAAAAATTATATTAGTTTAATAATTTAAGAAATTAAAAAGAATGTGTCATCTCTCACTTATAAAAGGGAACATCCACTCATCTATTCCTCACACCATTTGAGTACTATATATCACCCAATACCTACCAAAATACCTTCACATGATATAGAGGTCTTATTTTTGGCATTATCCTAAACATATAGGGATTAAGGTATAAATAAAAGGAGGTTTTCCAAAGAAGAGGTATTACTTTTAACCAAATGTGTTAGTTTTGTTTATTCTTATACCTCTATCTAATATACTTAAAACATGATGAAATAATAACACCAATATCATCCATATACTAATAATTTTTTATGTTAATGTAATAATCTATATCCTTTTCCTTATTTAATCAAATGATAAATAAATCCATCATTTAAGTGTACAGAGGACTACCTCCTTACAAAACAATGTACTTTTTTTCCATAACAGCCTCTTATGGATGTATATAATGATGGATTTAATGTATATGTATGATATAAATGAAATATTTATCATTATATAAAGTTATTATACCATATATATTTTTCTGTTTCCATCCATTGAAGAATGATAATGTCGTTTGTGCGCATGTGTGGATTACCACCTCCACGATGCAATGTGATTCGTTTTTCATGACTACATCACATGGATTCTATATATAAGTGTATTTGAATAAATAATATGATATTTATGATATAATAATCATTATATAAAGATAAAATAAAACTTACCATATTTCCATAATGTTTGTTGTAAAATGGAAAAGTTACTTATGCATATGTAAAACATACTATCTCCATGAATATAATGTAGTTAATTTTTCATAATAATATTTAATTATTTTTTTAAATTTAAAATTAATATAAAAAAATATAATTATTTCATTATTATTATTCTATATATTATTGAATAATAACCTCTTTGACCATAGTCAACCTAGTGATGTTATTATGGATATATGAGTCAAATATTTTAAAAATGTATAATGTGCACTTAATTGATTAAGTAATTAAATATAAAATTATAATAATTAAAATAAAATAAATAATAATCATTAATAAATTTACTAATAAATTAAATAATTAATATAAGTTTATTATTAAGTAAGATAAATAATGTATGTGAAGAGTCAGACTGGAGGAAAGGGACACTTTACCTTTAAAACCTCATTTTAAATGTTTAAAAGATTCATTTTATAATTTTTTTGAATCCACACTCATATTATCAAAAATTAATTTATTATGTATTTATATAGACATAAATAAATTATAAAATACATTTTATTTCTCTTTTTTACATTCCTTTAAAGGTTCTCAAAATGAAATCTTTTTATATATTTTATATGGAACATTTTGACTTTTATTACAACTGGTAAAAATAATGTTCTATATTAACGTATACTACATAAATGGATTTTTTAAAAATGTAACCATTATATGATATTTAGATTCATTTAAAATATTCTATTTTTTTAATCAAATAAAAACTCACTTTTCCTTTGTTCTAAGAATTTGGTTTTGAAAATTGGGTTTTTAAAGGGAAGGGCCAAATCAATATCAGAGAATGTTTTTATTATGGATAAAAAATTATATTTGTATGGGTTTAATGATTTAAAATAAATATTTTTTATATTTAATACATTTTATGGTCATTGGAAATTTTTTTCAATGTTAGGTGAGCCTGACGTAGCTCATAATGATGGGTGATCCTGATATAGCTCATGATGATTAGTGGGCCTGATATATCTTTCTAATGCATTGGGTAATGATTATGTTCTCTAAATAATTATATTGGAATTTGTCCATATTGGTTATTACACTTGTAATTGTTCTATTAAATGATTTCCCAAGGAACCTATGTTAATTTTATTTGATTTCCAATGAGTTTTCATGGAAATCAATTTATTTCAAAATGTAAATTAATGATATTTTTAGAGAAGGATGATTCCATTTAGGTAGTAAAATTGATTTAATGTGTAAGTAAATTATTATTTGATCTCAAAGTTTATTATTTTAAATGAAAACTCTATTTTATGATCTCATGGATTTAAAATGTACTAACAGGTTTTTTTATCTTTTTTACACCCCTTATTAATATTTTTATTCATATCCCACATTTTTAAATTTTCTTCATAGGTTTTAAGAATGATCAATAACAAAAAATAAGTCCATTTGAAAATAGTAAAGAATTTTCATGAAAAGAAAACATGTTTTATTTTAAAAAACATATATTGTAGAAAAAATGTATACTAATAGGAAGTTTCCAAATTATAATGTATGAGTTTTTTATATAATAGTTATGAATTAATTATCTAAAACTATAAACATAAAAAGATCATTAGGAATGAAAGAAAATTAATTATTGTTTGAAAATGTAATTATGGATTGAATAAGGGACAGGTGCTTATCTTTGGTATTAGATAAAGGTTTATATAACTTTTTAGGTTTGTATAATGGAAAAAAATACCCTTAAGAGATTATAATTTATAGTTATCATGATATAGCATTTTAAGATTAACATGTTGCTTCATTTAAACTATGTCTGTTCAGAATGGTTTTCTATAGAGAAAATAAGGAAGCTGAAGTATGAATGAACCAAGAGGACAATATCCTTCAAAATAAGTAATCTGGAATGGTTTGAATTGGAATCAATTAGTTTGTTACTGTGATGGATCAGTTGAAACATGATATAAATGATGGTGGTATACATGAAATAGAGAAACCATGATCACTGTAGAGGAAAATTTCTATAGTAGAGAATTTTATAAAACATCAAACTCTAGAATTCAGTAGATCATCAAACTTTGTGATAGCTGGAGTACGCTTTAAAGCCTTATATAATATATTTTATGTCAGAAACCATCCTAGGTACCCTGGTATCCTGATAACTAATCCAACACTAACATATCCTAAAGGGAGTTACTAATCCTCATGGGTTGACAACTAGCACCTGGCATCATTCAATATGCAAGTGGGAAAAAAATTTGCCACAAAACATAGCAGAAGAAAAAGAAACAAGACAATTTTCATAACAAATGAAGCTCCACTAGGAGTAATGTACCATAATACAATAAGGAATAAAAACCCAAAGTACTAAAACCCAAGTACCAAAATAGGGTAAATAGACCAAGGTCCCTAAGGACACAACTCACCATGAGAAAGGTTTGACATCTAGACCCACCTCTAAGAGATCATTTCCCCTTTCTCGAATATAGAAGATAATAATCTAAAAACACCTGAAGGCACATGAATGGTGTGGGAAAAATAGCCAATTAGGGCATCACCAAAGATTCCATAATGGTTTCCAAACATATATTACCCAAACAAAAGATTTCAATTTTAAATAAAATAGTTTTGGAATTTTAAAGAAAATTTAAACAAATCATGCTATACAGTTCAAATGATGGAAAAATAATTTAAGAAAAGTGTTTACAAGTGATGGTATATTTCTAAAACAATGGATTAAATAAAACATTTATATAAAGTAGTTTATACAAATTCTGAAGTTGTGTAAAGCAGTTCAAACAACCTTGGCATACATTTATATCTCAAATAAAAAACAAGCGATCAACATGGTCATCTGCCAAAAGGTTTGATAGTATTTCCAGTGATAGGACTCAACACTCTCTAAGTTATCTTAGTAATATTTGTATACAATTGTCCCCCTTCCACTTGCTAAATAAAACTCGTCACTATCTTATTAGGGATGTGACCCGCTGCATGTACGTTTTAAAATATTGTAATAGCGTATGGTGTGTCTAAATAACTCACCAACTACCTATGGATTACATGTTCTCTTACATAATAAATGATGGGAAATTTAATTTAAAACCTCTTAAAATAAAATTAAATCCCATTCCTTCATTTGAAATTCCAATTTTCCATCTAAACCCAAAATAGGTTTTAATCAAAAACATGTATCTTTCATAAGATAAAACGACTAGGTTTCTATAAAATCTTTTTAAGCCATTTTCACAAGTTTGAAATCCATTAAAAACAAATTATATCCATTTCACAATTCATTTCCACAATTAAATTCAGAAATTTAATTGAAATCATTTCCATCAAAACTCTGACTTTAATTAAACAATTTAAATTAACCAATTTCCATAAACACACCCCAATTCAATGGAATTGAGTGTTTTTAAAATTTTCATGCCAAAACCATTTCAAATTTACCAATTCACTAGAATTGGGTTTTAATGAACAAATTGAAATCAAGTTTGAGTAATTGAATTTAAATCATTAATTGAAATAAATCAAGCAATTCAAAGTTAATCAATTTGGATAAAAAAGATGGAATCCCCAACCTTTTCTCGAAACTCAAACTCGCAACAGCACCCGTCAATAAGAAAAAAGGTGTATAAGACCTTAAACTCACCCTATAATTGAGATCCAACACCAAAGGGCATGAATCCATAAATTTTAGGATGGTCCATTGAAATACCAAATGAGGAGAAAGATAAAAAGATGAATAATGAGAGAGAACACTTACTCAGGAATCCCATCGAAAGCACAATGACAATCAAATATTGAACAAATGGATCTAGAAGGGTTGGAAGGATTCAAGATCACCTGGGGAAGGCTTTATGTTGAGGGAGATAAAACTAGATAGGATCCAAAAAGAAAATAACAACTATACTACCTGTTTAGAAACCACAGTTGGGGTATTACAAGACATGTAATACCCATACATGACTTTAAATAGCTAATTATCATAACCAACAGAAAATGCATCGCCTCAACTTAAAAGCAGACAATACGAATTAAAAAACTAATATTTAATTCTTCCATGATGTTTAATGACTAATCAAGATGTATACCCATCACATCATGAAGACTTTCCCAACTTATATCCTGAAAACATTACAGGACTTGTAACCCTCCAGCGGCCCGTAGAAAAGGTTGGTTAAAGCTAAGAATCCAAAAAATATCTGACTTCACCATTATAGGTATCCTCCCCATCCATTCTCAACACTACCCGATCAATGAAAAGGAAAAAACCATGACAAGGTTAAAGTTGTACCTGTTGGATAAGTAACGGGATGTTACAACCTCCCCACTATAAAAACATTCTATCCCCAGAAAGCCAATGTAGAAGATTCCATGCCAAAAATATGTGGCCACTTCTCCCTCATTACTACCTTGTGTTCCCACATCTCATTACTATAAAAACATAATACCCTAGAAAAAGAACCAAATGCATAATCCTCCCATGAAGTGACTTAGTCTGAGAATCAACTATCCTAACTAGCCACTCAGTCAAAGTTAAATCACATTCAATCTCAAGATCACTCCAGCTCAAAACATGATATGAATCAGAGAGATACTTTCTCAGTTGTGATACATGGAACATGTTATCTATCGATTTCATTTATAGTGAAAATGATAAATGGTATGAAACATTCCACACCTGATTCAAAACCTCTAAAGGTCCCACAAAACGAGGAGTAAGATTCCCCTTCCTCCCAAGCCATCGATAACCCAACTAGGGTGAAATTTTCAAGAACACCTAGTCACAAACTATTAACTCCAAAGGTCTATGATTATTATTATCATAATACTTATATCTTTTTTTACTATCAAAATTCTTGGATAAATTAACTAAATCTTTGTTTTCATCTCTTTCACCAAACATGGTCCAACCAAGGAACTTTCAATAATCTCTGACCAACATAATGAAGATTTATATGGATAGCCATACAAGGCCTTGAAAATTTTCATTCTGATCCCAAACTAGTAACTATTGTTGTAAGAAAACTCAACTAATCCCAATTTATCATCCCAAGCCCCACTTAAGATGAGAACACATGCACGAAGCATATCCTCAAGAATTTGTATGGCTCTATCTGTCTGTCCATCCGACAGTAGATGGTAGGCCATGCTCAAACAAACCGGAGATCCCTGTGCCTCCTAAAGGACTCTCCAAAAGCAAAAAAGTAAACTGAAGATCTCTATTAGAAACTACAGAATATGGGATTCCATGTACAATATCTTTCACATAGAGAATTCCCAACTCCTCAACTATGGTAGTATCTCGAATGGGTAAAAAGTGATCCAACTTGGTTGTCCTGTCGATCACAATCCATATCGCACTCTTCTTTCTCTAGGTACAAGGAAACCCAACCACAAAGTACATAGATATTTCATCCCACTTCCAAGTAGGTGCTGGAAGAGGATGAAGTAAACTTGAAGGTTTCTGATGCTCAACCATCACCTACTGGAACGTATAACAATGCGACACAAACACAAAAATGCCCCATCTCATACTGGGCCACCATAACTATCATCGCATATCATATAACATCTTAGTGGTTCTTGGGAGCATAGTATACTAAGAATTATGGAAATCCATCATTACCACCTTCCTTGCTGAAAACAACACAATGAAATGATTTTGATAGAATAGAACATCCTATTTAGAGAAAGACCACTAGGAAAATATCTCCCCACTATAAATAGAGTCTCCAATTCTATGCAAATCATAATTAAGATCTTGATCTTGAATAATCATCTCAAGAAGAGTGTATTTCACTGAATTCTAGTTAAATAAACTTTATCCCCTTTCTTCTAAACTCCAAAAAGAAATTGTGAAAAGAGAGCATCAAATTCTACTCTTTTGAAGATTCTTTCACTACCTAGGTTGGATGTTTCCTACTTAACACATCTAAAATGACATTTACTTTCCGCGGGGTATAGGCAATGTCAAAATAAAATGACAAAATGAATTCTATAGAAGGCATAGGTGGAGATTCAAATATTTTTTAGAGAAGATATAACTCGTGTTTTTTTGTCTAAAAACATGGTAAACCTTTCACCATAAAGGTAATTCTACCAACTCTTAAGTGTGTGCACCACAACCACAAGTTCAAGATTATGTGTAGTATAATTCTTATCATGTGCCCTAAGATTACAAGATCCATAAGCCACTACATGATCTCCCTGTATAAGAACGTAGACTAAGCTTAAACTCAATGTATCATAAAATACCACATAGCCCTGCCCAACTTCTAGAAGCGCCAAAATCAGTATAGTTGTAAAAAGAAATTTCAGTTCTAAAATTGAATTCCGAAATTTACCATTACAAGAAAAATTCACTCCCATCTGAGTCAGAGTAGTCATTGAAGAAGAAAACTTCAAGAAGTCCCTCACAAACCTCTGGTAATATCTTGACAAGACCAAGAATCTCTAAATCTCAAAGACATTATGTAGTTTCTCCCAAGTCATAACAACCTTTAACCTCTCAGGATCAACTGATATACCCTACTAAAACACCACGTGTCCCAATAATTTCACTTCCTAAATCCAGAAACCACACTTTGAAATCTTGGAATAAAGTTGATGATTTCTCATTAGGGTCAAAAATATTCTCAGATGATGCACATGATCCTCCTCAGACATGGATTAGATGGGGATCTCATCCACAAATACTACCAAAATTTATCTTGATATTTGTGGAAATTATTTTCATCAAAGCCATGAAAATTGTAGGAGAAGTTTTCAGGACAAAGGGAATAACAAGGTACTCATAATGGTTGAACCTACTCCTAAGGGAGGTCTTTTGAATTTTAAATTAATTTATCCTCAATTGATGGTAACCATATCGAAGGTCTATCATTGAAAACCACTTCTCTCTTTTCAAGTGATAAAAAAGATCATCAATACATGGCAATTGATATTTTTTCTTTTTCGTAACTCGATTGATCTTTCAATAATAAACACATAAGTAAATTGAACCATCATCTTTCTTGGTGAAGATAATTGGCGCCAACCAAGGTGACACACTTGGGCCTATAAAGACTTTATCAAAAACATATCCCAACAGGGAATTTATCTCTATCAACTCAGTAGGTTCCATGAGGTAAGAGGGAATTTAAACTGGTTGAGTAATAGGAATTAATTCAATGGAAATCTCAACTTCCCTTACCAGTGGTAAACCAGAGAAATCAGAAGTAAACACATTGAGAAACTTGATGATGACTAGAGGGAGATCACTGCTCAAAAATTCCCACTCCAGATCAAAAGAAAAAACATATATCACTTTACCCAACTCTGTATAAGAAGGTATAGATATTCTCAACCTTGGGTCCCAATATTCATAAAAGACAATAGACACAAGACTTGGTGTAGTAAAGTAGACCCACCGAAGATAATAACAAATTCGGGATCTATTGGCAATCATCCAACCATCCCAAAAATGATATCAATAAATCTCATATTGAGGACCAGAAAACTCCAAGCTTTCTTGACATCTGATAGAGATAAGACACATTTTATACTATGAAGATTATGCTCCATTTTTGTACAAAGGGGTGTAGTAATATCCATTGAACAAGATAAAATCTCCATTAGATGATTTAGTATATGAACAATATGTGTTGAAATAAACAAATGAGATTCACTAGTATCAAAAAGAGTAGTCACTAATGATGATGCTCTAGTAATGGTACATCTTATAGTTACTAGACCCATGTCTACCTCCTCTAGAGACTCTTCCACTATGTGAAGTTGCTTCGTTCTAAATACCTATGGCTGGAACCCTTTTATACATGAAGAATCTGATTTCCCCATAGTTTTTGGAGGAGGTGATGATCCTATTCCACTATTTGGAGTAGAAAAGTTATAGAAGAATCTCTATATGTTCCCTAAACATCTCCATGAGCTACAGTTCTTGGGTTACTCAGTGAAAACCCTCCTAGAATGTCTAGGTTTTCCATTCTGGTAGCAAAAGAAGAACTTACTCCTAGTACTTAGAAGGTCTGAAATGACCCTACCATTGTGAACTTCCAGGAAAATCATCATGATTCTACTTCCCCTTAAAGTAACTCATGATACCACTAGAAGAATAAAGAACTCTTGATAACCATGACTTTCTATCTAGGTCCATGTCAACCATCATTTCCCTACCCACCGCATCATCATAAGTGGGAATATTTAGAAAAAACCCTTGATAATGGATATTTGATCAAATTACCAAGTCAAACCTTCAAGCCTTCATCCTCTCATTAGATGCAATATCAAGTGAAAACTATAACATCTCAGAAAAAAATTTGAATACTCAGTCACAATTCTGTCAGCCTCCTCAAGATTGAAAAACTCCACAAACTTAGACAACACCATTGACTCTAGATATAAATGATCAGTGAAAATAACCATGAAGTCTATTCATGCTAAGACCTCATTTTTCTTTGTCATCGCCATTGTGTCCCACCATCACCTGCTTGGTCCTTCTAGAATGAAGGTGGCACACTTCACCTAGATTATGTTTGGTGTCTCCAAGAACTCAAACAGACATTCTATCTTTCCCAAACATTCCTAAATTTTTTTAAGATCATTGGATACTTTGAAAATTGGTGGATTATAGAAAAGGAACATTTTAGAAAGAATCCAAATAACATCCCCCAGAAGATCCATAGCTAGAACTTGAATGGGGACAGGAGGTGGTGCCTGTCCCAAGTCTTGGGCAGTGCGCATAGTCAATTCAACCGAATTTGGATCTAAAATAGGATTTTCTTACTAAGTTTCAGCAGTATCATATTCATAGATTTGATTTTCACATCTTCTCAAAGGCATGATGCAAAAAAAAATCAGAAGAAAATAAGGGATACATTACATTATCACTCAAACTGAACAACAAGGGAAAATATTCCCAATAGATGGAACAACTAAATTTGGATTCCACTCCATCAAAATCTCAATAGGGAAATGACTAGAACTAATCCAGAAGATATTTTTCCCTAATCACCCCTAGATACTTAAGGTTCATTGTAGTGAGGGACGGTCAAGAACTTAATTTTAACTTCCTCTTAATTCCTAATAAGATTTCACAAATACATACTAACTTCAAGACAAAATATCAATAGCCTCCCTCTGATACCACTTTGTCATGAACCAGCCTGGGTACTCTAGTAACCCTATAACTAAGCCATCCATTACATAGCCTAAAGGGTGTTCCCAATCCCCATGGGTTGGTGACTAGAACCTGGTATCATACAACCTTCAAGTGGGGATCAATTTTCCATAAAACATAGCAGAAGAAAAAGAAACAACACTGTATGCATAATAAAGGAAACTCCACTGGGAGTAATGTACCAGAATACAACAAGGCATAAAATCCCAAAGTACTACAACCCAAGTACCAAAACAAGGAAAACATCCCAAGGTCCCTAATGACATAAATCACCATGTCCAAGGTTCAATAGCAGGACCCACATCCAAGATATCATTTCCCCTTGTTCAAACCTGGAAGAAGATAATCTATAAACACCTGAAGGCATAAATAGAGTGTGAGATAAAAAACTAGTAGGGTCTCACCAAGGATTCCATAATAGTTTCCAAACATATATTAACCAAATTAATACTTTCAATTTTAAATAAAATTGTTTTTTAATTTTAAATAATATTTAAACAAATCATGCTATATAGTTCAAATTATAGAAAAAATACTTTAAGAAAAGTATTTACAAGTGATGGAAGATTTTTAAAAAAGAGGATTAAATAAAAAGTTTATATAAAAAGGTTTATATAAATCCTTAAGGCATGTAAATCAGTTCAAACAACATTCGAATACATTTATATCTCAAATATAAATAAATCTAGCAACATGGTCATCTTCCAAAAGGTACGATAGTATTTCCAGCTATAGGAATCTGCACCCTTTAAGTGATATTAGCAATATGTGTATACACACGTTCCCCTGAAACTATCCAAAGTTGACTCATTACCATCCCATCAGTGATGTGACCCACTACATGTATGTTTTAGAACACTGTCATATCATAGAGTGTGTCCAAATAACCCAACAACTACATAAGGATTTTATGTGATCTTACATAGTCAATAATGGGAAATTTATTTTAAAATTTATTAAAATACAATTAAATCCCATTTATCCTTTTCAAATTCGAATTTTCCATTTATAACCAAAATGGATTTTAATAAAAAAACATGCCTCTTCACAAGATAAAACCACTGGGTTTCTATCAAATATTTTTAATCCATTTTCACAAATTTGAAATATATTCAAAACTAATTCTGTCCATTTCACAATTCATTTCCATAATTATATTCAAAAATTTAATTGAAATCATTTCCATAAAAACTCCAATTTAAATTAAAAAATTTATATTAACCAATTTACATAAACACACCCCAATTCAATGGAATTGGGGTTTTCCAAATTCTCATTCCAAAACCTTTTAAAATCTCACAATTCACTGGAATTAGGTTTTAACAAACTAATTGAAATAAAGTTTGAGAAATTGAATTTAAATTAGTAATTGAAATAAATCAAGCAATTCAAAGTAAATAAATTTGGTTAAATAGGAAGGAATCCCCTATCTTTTATTGAAACTCAACTCTCACAACGACACCAATCAATGAGAATGAAGGTATAGAAGATTGAGAAACTCAACCTAGAAATGAGATCCAATACCACAGGGAATGAATCCATTAATTTTTAGGATAATCCACTGAAATCCCAAAGGAGGAGAAAGAGAGAGTGATGAAGAATCAGAGAGAATGTTTATCTGGAAATCTCACTGCAAGCGCAATAATGATCAAATGCCAAATAAATGGATCCAGAAGGGTTTGAAGGATTAAAGATCGCCTGAGGAAGGCATCAGGTCTAGGGAGATAAAACTGGATAGGATCCAAAAAGAAAATATCAGCCACACATTTTGTTTAAAAATCACATTAGGGGTATTAAATTACGTGTAATACCAATACACAAAGTGAAATAGTTAATTCTTGTAACCGTATAAAAATGTGTCCCCTCAACTTAAAAACCTACAATCTGAATTAAAAATATGATATTTAATTCTTTCACGGCATGTAGTGACTAATCACAACATGTACCTATCACAACATGAATCTTTTCACAATTTATATTCCAAAAACATTACACAACATGTAATATAGTTACACGTTGTCAAATCCTCCAACATCCTATAGAAAAGGTTAGTTAAAGCTGAGAATCCAAAAAATCTCTAACTTCACCATTATATGTAAACTCTCTATCCATTCTCAACCCTACCTAGTCAACAAAATTTAAAAACCATTACAAGATTAAGGTTTCACCTACTTGATCGGTAATGGGATGTTACATTTGAACTCATGGTTTGTTCAAATCATCAAAAGGTAACTCTTACTATTTACTATTTTGAAGTTGAAGTCGATCAATGGTTGTCAATATTTAAGAATAAAAGATAAATAAAATAGATTTATTCCATGGAATGGGACACATTTATGGATATTTTTCTTGATAAATATTTTCATAAGGTTGTTCAACTTAGGATGGAAAATAAATTCTTGAAATTTAAAAATAAAGAGAAATATTTCATGGATGTGTATGAAGAAAAATTCACCCGATTAGAAAGGTATGCACCAAATTTTATCGATTATATTGATAGTAAAATTGATTGGTTTTACTCAGGATTGAATCCTAGATATTTAAGGGCATTGGATTCCCATTAATTCAAAAATTTTGAGAAAATTGTTTGATGCACCAAGAATATAGAAATTGAGTTTTTTAATAATCATGTATTATATGAATACAATCATAAGAAAATTTCTAGATTGGATAAAATGTGGAAGAATACATCAAAGAAATATTAAGGTAATAAAATAAATTTTCCATCTTGTGATAAATTTTATAAAAATAACCCTGGATAATTTTTTATAAACCCTGGGAAGTGTTTCTGATGTTTAAATTTTAGACATGTGGTTCGTGACTCTAAAGAAAATGATTAGAAAAATAATGAAAAGTCGATCATAATATGATTTAATTACAATTATATGGGTAATTATGTGATTACTTGTCCAAATATAGAAATTAAGGATGGAAATAATCAATATAAAAAACATAAAGGTTTGGAAAAATACTTTATACCTACTTTAACAATTTTTATACCATCCAATGATGTGTTTTCAGGTACATTACTTGTTATTCAGATTTTTCTAATGTCGTGTTTGATTTAGGATCTACACACTCTTTAATTTATAAGAAATTTTCTAAGAAATTAGTAATGTCACCTCAATAAATAAAGTCATAACATTTGGTAAAAACAAATGGGGGGATGTATTAAGGGAAAAAATTATAATAATATTCATGTTTTTGTCTATGGAAAGTATTTAATTAAAAAACTTATTATATTACACATTATATTTTTTAATGTTATTCTGGGGATAGATTGGATTTATGTTTACCATTCTAATATATATTATAGAGCTAAAGAAGTTTTTTTAGAATGAGTTTCATTTTTTATATAAGAATGAATCCATACCTTTAATAACATATCAAGAACATGAAATGATGGAAATGAAATACATCTTGCATATATTATTAAGAAGAGATAGACTATTCATATTGGTGATTTACATATAGTGAATGAATATTTGGATGTATTTCCTGATGATTTTCCAAACATTATACTAGATTATAAATTTGACTTTACCATTTACTTAATGCATGTTGTTAAGCCACTTTCAAAAATCTGCTTATCGAATGGGTCGAGTAGAACTTTTGAAATTAAAAATATAGTTGTATAAGTATATAGATAAAGGTTTCTTTCATCCTTGAACTTAAACATAAGGTGCACTAATTTTATTTGTTAAAAATTAATACGATTTAATGAGACTTTTCATTGATCATGGATCCTTGAATAACATCACTATTAATAACGAGTGTCCTTTGACTCATATAGATGATTTTTTTGATCAACTCCAAGGTGTACAATATTTTTTAATGATTGATTATAGGTTAGGATACCACTAGTTAAAGGTAAAAGAAAAAGATATTTTGAAGACATAATTTTGGACTATATACATGCATTATGAGTTTGTAGTTATAACTTTTTTCTTTTCTAATGTACCTGTTGTATTCATAGATTTTATGAATAGAGTTTTCCATGACTATTTAGATATGTTTTTGTTGTGTTTGTTGACGATATATTGTTATATTATAATATTCATGAGGTTCTTAAAATACAACTAAGGATGGTTTTTCAATCCTTGAAACAAATTAAGTTATATGAAAAATTTAGTAAGTGTGAATTTTGGTTGCAGTGGATTTCTTTCCTCGATCATTGTGTTTCTAAAGATGAAATAATTATTGACCCTACTATGAGCAGTTTGTTGAAATTTTTTCTCATTTATCTAGCCTGATAACTAAGTTAACTAAAAAATGAGTTAAATTCATATGGAAAACGAGTTTGATGATTGTTTATAGTAACTAAAAAGAAGATTGGTGATTTTCTAGTTTTGGCCTTTCCATCTAGAAATGGTGAATTTTTCATCCATAGTAATGTTTCATTGAAGGGTCTTTGTTGAGTTATAAAGTAGAATTATTAGGTAATTAATAATGTTTCACATCACTTGATTTTTCATTATTTAAATTATCCTACACCTAATCTGTAATTATATAATGTGGTTTTTTCTTTAAAAATTTAGTGGCATCATTTAAATGGATTAAAGTGTGAAATATATATTGATCAAAAAAATTTAAAGTATATATTCACTTAGAAATATTTGAACATGAGGAAAAGAAGATGGCTAGAACCTATTGAAGATTATGACTACATGATTCATTATTATCATAGAAAATAAAACAAAGTATTTGACTCATTGATTTGGAAATATAATGCTACATTAACAATGTTATGTTTATATCATAACCATTTGGTTAATGATTTGATGCTTTTTGGCCTTGAAATTATGAAATTAAGAACTTCTTTTATTTTTTCAAGTGTTAGTACAATCATCACTTTTATAAATAACTAAGAAAGCTCATAATTAGGATCATATTTTACAAGTAAAGTTAAAACATGTTAATAAGGGTATGTTTCTAGAGTCTAATGTTGATGAAGAAGGTTTTATCAAATTTAGAAAATGATTATCGATGCCTTATGATTCATATATTATAAGATAATTATTGAGTGAAACTCATAGTTTCAAATTTTCAATTCATACCAAAAGCACTAAGATGTAACAAGACCTTCAGGAGAATTACTGGTGGGATGGAATGAATAGATATATTATTGAATTTACCATGAAATGCTCGAATTTTCAATAGGCTAATGCATAATGAAAATTACCAAAGGGGATGCTTTAGCCTTTTCCTATTCCAGAATGGAAATGGGATAATATATCCATGGATTTCATGGTTGGATTTCAAAATAAATATCTAGGTAATAATGAAATTTGAGTTATTATTGATTAACTAACTAAATCTGCACATTTCTATACCATTTAGGAAAGTATGTATTTAGATCAAATTTATCAAATGTACTTAAATGAGATAGTCAAGTTACATGGAGATCATCTCTTCATTGTATTTGAATAGGATCCCATATTTACTTTTAATTTTTGGAATGGCCTTTAGAACTCATTTTCTACTAAATTAAACTTTAGTAAAAAAAATTATCCTCAATTTGATGGAAAGTCTAATAAAATTATTCATACCTTGGAATAAATTCTTAAAACTTGTTTAATGGATTACTAGGTAAGTTTGGATCCGTATATTTCATCAGATAGATTTTCTTATAATAATAGTTTCCAATCCAGCATACCGATGACCCTTTTTGAAGCATTATATAGAAAGCGGTGTTGAAATACATCTTCTTTGGATGAAGTGGGAGAAAAAAAGTTATTAGGACTAGAATTGGTTGAAGAAATAGTTGAGAAGGTGAAGATGATTTAGTAACATGTGAGGATGACTCAAATTAGGTATAAATGTTATGTATAAAACTAGAGTAAAGATATGTTATTTGTGGAAGTCAATCATGTTTTTCTTAAATTATCTCTATGGAAAATTCCTATGAATTTTGGTAAAAAAGGGAAGATAACTTCATGATTCATTAGAACATATAAAATCTTAAAGAAATTTTGGATCAATTTATTACCAATTGGACTTGACTCTAATTTTATCTTAGGTAAATGATGTATTTCATGTTTTTTATTAATAAAATATATGCTATAAACATCTCTTGTTTTGAGCCCTAAAGTAATTTAGTTGGAAGAAAACCTTTAATATGAGGAATATAATTTTTAGATTCCTAACTATATAGAGAAAGTGTTATGGAATAATGAGATTTACCAGGATAATTTTTTGTGATAAACCCATATGATTGAAGAATAAATACAGGAATTAGAAAATGCAATGAGGGAAACATATCCCCACTTATTTAAATAGTAAATAAAATTGAGAGGAAAAAATTTCAAAAAGGGGGAAAATTTTAAAAACCCAGATAAATTTAATATAATTTATTTTCATGTCTTAATAAAATTTATTATTTTAATTTTCTATATTTATATTAGTTATAAAAATATTATGTAATTTTTCAATTAAAGAAAAAAAGCTTTATTTCTAACAAAATTGGGTTTTCATACATTATATGGTTTTATTAATTTCAAAATTATAGAATTTAAATTTGAAAAAACTAATTTAACTTTTTAATTTATCATTTCTAAATTATCTTATGATTAATTTTTGGGAATTTTTTAAAAATTTTGATTTTTTAGTGAATAATGAAAAATACTAATTTTTATTGGATACTGTATTTTATTTTCAAGTATTTACAAAGTAAAATCTTATTTTGGATTAGTTTTAAAATTTTATTAGTTTATTTTAATTTAAAAAAAATACAATTATAGTTTTATTTATTTATTTTATTCTTTAATTTTTTATTAAAACACTTTTATAATTAAAAAAATCCAAAAAATCATTTTTCATCATGTTTTATGAGTTTAATTTTAAATTAAACTATTCATATTATATATATTGAAACATGAAATTAGATTAAATATGTGGAATAAGGATGTAAAAATCTGGTAAATAAGACCCTTTTATTTTTGGTCATTATGAATAGAAACCATTGTAATTGTTTTTACCACTATAAAGGTTAAATGAGTTAATTAGGGTTAAAAATAATATGATAAGGCCTAATTCATTAAAAACAATAATTTATTTAATTTTATGAGTCTATTTCATCAAAAATCATAAAAACTTAGATAATAGGACCTTTTATTTCTTTTTATATTTTGATTTTGAACTTTATATTTTTTTAAGTAAAGAAAAATACAAAATGTCACTCTCTTGCTTTTAAATTCCTCTTTTAAGTTCAAATTAAGATAAAAATAAGTTTTATATAAATATTAAAGGTTATATTTATAAAAATGAATTTTTTTATTGATTTTAATTTTTTTTATAATTTTAGTGATTATATAATTACCTCAAATTCTTATGTAATGCCAACATAGTGCTTTTACAAGCAGAAGAAAAATTAAGTGAATAATTTTAAAAACCCTAAAAAAAATATTGTTTGGGTGAGTTAAATTGTCCCAAAAAAATTAGATAAATATAAAATATTAGATATGTATTTAAGTTTTAAATTCTAATTATATTTTTAAATTTATTTCTTTAAAAGAAAAGTGAATTAATAGTTAAAAAATGACATTAATGATGTTTTATAATAAAATATCTTTTATTAAACGATTTAAAATTCGTAAAAATAATATATTAGGAAAAGTTAATTTTATATGGTTTAAATATAAACCATGGTACATTTATGGGTTATTTTTTATTTTATATTAACTTTCTTGATCCCTAAAGTGTAAAATACCAATGATATCATCATAATTTTCAAAAGGGTTAACGGGGGTTAAAACAAAGAGATAAGGGTAAAAACATAATCTAAACATATCTAAATTTTATTGTTTGAGATTATTTTGACCCATAATCAACATATATTATAATTATATTAAATTTTATCCACTTGAACTTCAAAATTAATTTATATTAATTTAATATTTTATGAAATTCCAAGAATTCCCCTCCCTTCATTTATAAAATGTAATCTCATATCCTTTCTTTTCCACACCATTTGAGCCCTATATCTCGACAAAGTCCTTAAAAAATACATTAATAAAATCCCTAATTATATTATATATGTATTATTTTGTTATTAATATTATCCTTATAGGTCTTAAGGTGTAATATAGATGTGGTTGTCTAAAGAAGAGGTGTAGCTTTTAACTGAATGATTTAGTTTTATTTTTTCTCATATCTCCTTAAAATATACTTAAAAAATTATAAAATAATAATAAAAAAATTATATATATTAATATATTTTAATTTCAATTTTCTAATTTATATCCATATCCTTCTTCCATCAAATTGGAAATGAATCTATCGTTCGTGGGTACAGGGGACAACCATCTTGTGAACTGATGTAATGTGTTTTCCATCACAACATCTAATGGATGTATATAATGATGTATTTAATGTATATATATGATACAAATTAAATAATTTTCATTATATAAAGATAATATATCATCTAATTTCTTACATTTCCATCCACTGAAGAATGATAGTGTTGTCCATGTGTATGTGTGGACTGCAACCTCTACGAAGTGATGCGAATCATTTTTCATGAACACATCACATAGATGTTATATATAAGTGTTAATAAAGAGATATTATGACATTTAAAATATAATAATAATTATTTAAATATAAAATAATACTTATCTTATTCCCATATTTTTCATTGATAAATGGAAATGTTACTCGTGCATACGTACGACCTGTCATCTTCATGATTGTAATGTAGTTCATTATTCAAAACCATATTTCATTAATGGTTTTAAAATTAAAATTAATATATAAAAATAATAGTTATTTCACTATTATTATTCTTAATATGAGAAAATAATTACCTATTTGACCATATTTATCCTATTGAATTTATTTTGGATATATGATCTGAATATCATCAAAACATCTTACGTGAACTTCATTGATTAAGTAATTAAATATAACATTGTAATAAATAAATAAAAGGAATAATAAACATAATAAATTTTATTAATCAAGTAAATAATTAATATTTATTTATTATTTAGAAAGATTAAGAATGAACATGGTGAGTCAGACTCGAGGTAAATGACACATTTACTTTAAAACCTCATATTAAATGTTTTATTGATTTAATTTATAAATCATTTTATTCCATGTACATATTCTTAAAAATTATTTTTATATATATTTATATGGATATAAATGAATTATAAAGGAAATTTTATGTTTATTTTTTAATTTCTTTCAAAGGTTTTCAAAAGGAAAATTTTCTATGTATTTTATATGGAACATTTTGACTTTATTTACAAAAGGAAAAAAAGGAATGTTATATTTTAACATATACAGTATCAATAGATTTTACTTCCACTTCAAACATTATTTAATATTTGGATTAATTTAAAACCATCCATTCTTTCTTCAAATAAAACCCCCCATTCCCTTTTTTCTGATATTTTTTGTTTTAGAAATTGGATTTTTAATGGAAATGGAAATATCAATATCTGAAAATATTTTGCTTATGGGTTTAAAGGTGTATTTTTATGGGTTTGATGATGTAATGGTAAGATTTATGTATATTCTACATTTTATGGTCCACATAATTTTTTTATAATGATATGTGAGTCTTATAAATCCTATAATGATGGGTGATCTTGATATAGCCCGTGATTAAGGGTGAGCCCGATATAGATCTCAAATTCATTGGGTAATGATTTTTTTCTCAGGGGAATTATGTTGGAAATTGACCAAATTATTTATTACACTTATAAGGGATATTATAAGGGTTATATGAATATTATTTCCCAAGTAAACCACATTACTTTTCTATTCTTTCTAATGATTTTTCATGAAAATCATTTTATTTAAAAAGGTAATCCAATGATCTTTTTTAAGAAAGGATTATGCCCTTTTGGGTAAAAAGGTGTGTTTTTAAGAAAACAAATAACGGGTTCTCATGTTTCCTAAGAAACCATCATGATTGTGATTTTTCCTTCACTTTTTCTCATAATTTTTTATGAAAAACTTTGGGTATTAAAGATGATTTTATTTGTAGGTAAACAATTATTTGAGATCAAAGTTTATTATGTTAAAAGAAAAATATCTTTTATGATATCATGGATTTAAAATGGATTAATAGGTTTCTCTCTTATTTTTTATGTCCCTTACTAATAACTTTTTCTCATACCATGTTTTTAAGAGTTTTTCATTGGTTTTAAGTATGAGTGGGAACAACTAATAAGTCAATTTGGAAATCATAAATATTTTTCATGAAAATAAAATGTGTTTTATTTTAAATTCCCTATATTTTGAAAAAATAATTTATACTAAGATGAAGTGTTAAACTTATATTGTATGAGTTTTTATGTAAGATTTGTGACCTAATTCTCTAAAACTATAAACCTAAAAAGATCTTTAGGAATTTAAGAAAATAAATTCTTGTTTAAAAATAAAATTATAAATTTAACAAGGGTTAATTCCTTATACCACATCATGATTATCATTAAGACCCATAGTCTCACCCCTCAATACTATTATCATAACAAGAAGCCTGACTCCTTCATTGAATTATCTCATTCTCTCATGAGTGTTGAATCTTGATAGATTCAACCACCCTTTCGGTCTATTATTGAAGTTGATACCAAGTCACCCCACCATATTGTAACTTATAATTCATGTTTTTCAGTTACTCAATGTAAAAAAAACTACATGATCATTATGATAAATATATATATCTTGGTAGTTTCCTCTTACTAAACATAACCTGACTTCTTTCATCCTAGGACTAATGAAAAACCAAAACCACCCCAAGTTTGGTCTACCAACATGTCACATATGATGTATAATAAAATTTTATAAGATGATAATCACACACTCTATCCATCAATTATGTTCTCCCCATTATAAAATTTGACCCATTATTGTTCTACAATAATAATCTTAAATGAAATATAAAATCATTCGAGCATTGACATTTATGATCCCCACTTGTTTTATCTTAATAGAATCATCCCAAAAGACTCACTCCAAAGTTCATGTTGTTATAGTTATTTATGCCAACATTACTAAATTTTATCTATAAACTAATTTCTAAATATACAATCTCTAATGACTCACCATCACATGACTCTCACATTCAAAATAGTTGTGGACTCCTATATGTTCCATAATAAATTAAAAACATCATCAACTCCCAACTCACCACAATTGGGTAACTCTCTCAATTCCTTTTCAGTAATACCATTACACTCAACACCCATCGTGTTTTAAAAAATATAAAGATCATAATACCACATTTCATATATCATAAAAGGTAAAATATCATCTAACGAACTAGTCATATCACAATGAAATAATTCTCATTGTTCATCCCATGAGTAGCCCCTTCTCTGAAAAGGACACCTCTTGCCTGATCAAAACCAAATGTGATCATTTATTGAATTCTATAATTGCCCCATGACCCATATAAGAACCATCAAGGAAAACGAAGGAGTCCTAGAATCAATCATGACATATAGGCACCTCTTGGAATTTGATTCCTATATGATTTGGAGGGAATAAATATGAACATATAATCCTAACCCACTTATTAGTAAGGCATCACATGAAACCATTATACTTTTCCAATTGTTAATTTAACTAAAATTTGAGAGTCACATAACCTTTTCTTATCAACCTCACTATCTCATAGATTTTATAGAATACACTAATTAGTATACCACACATGCCTTCCAAGTCGATTATGTCTAACTATAATTAAGATAATTGATCCCTAAATGAGGTTAGGTCACATTAACCCATATAACTTGTATGTTGAGTAAAACATAACTCTCTTATCTACATGGTAAAACAATTTACAATGGAAACTCACAATGGTGTATAAGTTCCCCCATTGTAAAAAATTAGTTTTAGGATGGTTTTCACCCTTGTTACACCTCTTTATACCACTAAAATCATGAAAATATGAGTTTCATCCCATTAGTAATAAAATCATGCATCTAATCAAACAGTTAACCATGACTCCCATGAATGTCAAATGCATTCCTTACAAGAATCACCATACATTACTTCATCTTTAATAAAAAAACTAAGTCACTCTGCACATTCCCACATCATACACTTGATCACACCTCCCATCCATCAAACCCATTTCATAAATCATCTACCCATGTTTCCCATCACTAAAGGCATACCCATGACTGTCCAGTGGTAGGTGATGCACCCATGTCACCCTTCGGTTGCAGGTTCAAGTCTCACAGCCTTGCCAGATGTGACAGGTTGTCGCCCGACCTCCAGGTTGTCCTTTATATAAAAAATACAAAAATAATCTTAAGAAATATTTTAACCTTAAAAAATAGTATCCAATTTCCAACTTAATTCATTCTAACCTTTAGACTTATCCAAAATAATTCTATCCAAACTCATAGTCCAAAATATATAAGGAAGGTAAACATAATGAAGATCTCTTTTCCACGTAATAACATGTTAATACCTTAATCATGTATTCTTTTAAAACATGGTAACACCTTGAATTTCCATAAAACCTTATTGATTACATTCATGCTTCCTTATTCCTTATATAATACTGGGTATACTCCTTATATCCAAAAATGTTGTAAACTCCAACAATGATGGAATAAACAAACAATTAATTAGTTTCAAGGTAGTCAAGAATATTGAATATAATTTATCCAAATCAATCATATCTTATTGCAAAAACACTACATCAGTATTAGAACCATATTAAGGTTTATCTTTCCTTCAACCATGTATTTTACAAAAATTTTAACTTGCTATTGATTCACTTTTATTAGAACTATATAATCTCAAATCTTCAATGAAATAGTACTGTAGCACAATCCTTATTTATTTATATAATTCATATAACCATTACATCGTCGAAACAACACTCAAATAAAATAATTATTTAATAAAAACATAAGAACACTATTCATTACTCTTCATCCGTGGTAGTATCATAACTTTATTATTATCCAATAGCATCATTTGGGACATACTCTGATGATTTGGACATTGATTCGCCTAGTGTCCCAAATCCTTGTAGATGGCGCATTGTACATTCAAACCATTTTATTACCCTTGAAATAACGTACTTGGTGTCCTTTTTCTCCACACTTATATCAAACTCTCATTCCCTTAAAGAATTTACTAAG
Organism: Viscum album; assembly: GCA_963277665.1. Lineage (NCBI taxonomy): Eukaryota > Viridiplantae > Streptophyta > Magnoliopsida > Santalales > Viscaceae > Viscum > Viscum album. The sequence continues at coordinate 1,393,100,143 of OY728139.1, read as the reverse complement.
GTGATTCTTTCCACATTTATCATATATAGTAAAATCCTTCTTTACCTTCTTACCTTTATCCATATTTCTCTCTACCATCCTTTTCTTCTATTGCTTCCCTTTAAAGCTGTAGGAATTTTATAATTATTCACTTATATTATTAATACATGATACGATTTCCTCATATGATGAGAATACATGGGAGACTATTTCCCTTATAATGTTGTCTTAATACTATGAAAGATATGATCATTCTTACTCTTTGGATCATGCGTATTTCTAGAGTTCTCATTCCATCTACTGGACACCATTTCTAAATAATATAATACACTAGGTTAGTTTATAAATTATAATGCATAATTCCAAACTTGTAAAATACCTAACATAAATAGTTGATTCATATAATCCATAATCATAAAAAAGTATTCTTCTAGGAAGTATTTACTCATAAATAATTTATAATTGTTTGTAAATAAAATGTGAATTATTCTAAGTATATCCCCTGGGAGTGTCATAACCAAGAGTGCAGCAAGGCCCGTTGTCGTGTACCTAGATACCCCAGGTCATGCCTGAAACTCTTTTTCAGGGTTTTCACTCTTGAGTACATCTATACCAGAGTCACCTCTACCTACTCGTATCCAAATAAGGATGTATTTCATGGAAAATACACAAAATATATATATTACCAAAATTCTAGGACGTTCTTCTATATTAATCATCAAAGTCTATCTTAGGTTAATGTTCTATAATCAGAGTTTTTCTAAATCTAGCTTCCAAGGTTTGTACTAAACTTCCTATGATACCAATTTTAATGCCCCAACCCTAGTTACCTAGAGTCAGTTCATTGTTACATAACATTGGCATGATCACAAGAGATTAATTCTTGAAAGATTGATTAGTTTAGTAGCCTTGTAAGTACTAGATACATACATGAGTTATAAATTACATAATGAAATATAAAAACAACAAAATTGTGTCCCCTTTGAGAACACTCTTATCCCTTAGCCTATTCCTACATGTTAATCGTAAAATACTTCTCCGCATCCTAGGAAAAATAAATTATAAGAAAGTGGTGAGCTCATATGCCCGGTAATGATAACAATATAGCAGAAACTATCAAAAATAAGGATAAACATTTTAAGTAAATGTATAAGACTAAAACATATGACTTTTAAACTTAAACTTCAGCATTATATGGAAAATATAAATCAAATAATTCCATTTACTTATTCACAAGGATATTATACTAGTCGAATAATCACATGAAATATAAATATCCAATTTCATAATGATGGAATGCATAATGACGAACATCATAACCACATAGTCAAGGCCTCGTGCCAAGACTAGAAATAAGATTTTGTCAAGGCCTTGTGAAAAGACAATAGTTTGTCTCATGAGACCTATCGATGCATCAAAGAGTTATAGCGGGCTCCACCCATCACTTACTAAGTCCAATGCATTCCTCATATGAAAAGGTTTAAACATAACATAAACATTCATATTAGAACTAGCATACGAAATGTTAAACTTTAACCATAAACAATGAATGGTATGAAAATAACACATCCAAATTCAAACATATCACAAAACCTTAAATATAATATAGAATATTTGTATCATAATAAATTGACTTCAAACAAGTGTAAAATCATTCAAAGGATGTTGACATAGATGAAATCCAAACTATTTGAGAGAAACAACTCTTTCGATTTTAAAATCATTTAAAAGTCACATAATTATAGAAGAAAACATTTATTTTGAAAATATTATTATAATCATGTAAGTTAATCTTAAAAGGTGTTATAATGGTGGAAAATAGTTGCACCCACTATAAAATTTAAAAAAACATTCTTACCTTAATTCGTCGAAAAGGCCATAAAGTACTTGTTTGGAAAACAAAGGAAATATTCCTTCCAAAAAAGTTTTATAAAAAATCAAACAAGGGTATAAATGACTTTAAACCATAGTCTAGTAAATAGTAAAAATGTTTTGAAATAAATTTTTAGGAAACACAGATGTGGATGATAAAGAGGTCTCAGTAGATACTCACGTATAAACAACCTCGGATAATAAAGAGATTGGGAAATTTAACCCCTACCATGTACTTTTACTTGGTTGAGGGTAAGTTAAACTCCTGTATAGTAGTTAAATCATTGTTATTAAATTCTACAATAACCACATACACAAATATGATGTTATATATGATCTTCTAATATTGCTTTGTTAATGATATTTAAGTAGTATCATCGTTTCGGGTGTTAACTGATTCATTTTCCTTTATATATGTTGTTATGTAAGTCATGTTTGTTATAGATAGGATGTATTTTATTCATATATATAATGGTATTAAGTTCTTAAACATTATTTTTAATCATAAAATTAAAACTATTCTTCAATGGTTACGATGGGGAATGAATCACATCGCGTTCGTGGAGAAGGTAATCCGTCTGTACGCACGAGCGAAAATACCATTATATTAACGGTGAAATAATATTTAATTTGATGTTATATCTTATATACAGAATCATTAACATATTATATTTATTATTTACATCGATTATAATCATTATTATACCCATCCAAATAATAATGTGATGAATAACAAACTACACCACGATGTGGAGACGGTAAGCCATACGTACCTACGTATGGTGACTTTGTCATTCATAGGATGAATAGAATAATTAATATGGTTGTAATATATTTATAATAACATCAAATTATTTATAAGTTAATAGATTTATTATTTTAGTATGGATACAACAAAGAAATATGAAGTGTAAGAAGAAAAAAACTTTGAAAGAGGTGATGAAATTATTACTTGTTCTTCGGGTGCTTCCTTTTGATTTGATCAAAAGGGCTCCTTAGGTTGTCTTTATGATCAAATTAAGGACTCTAGATTTAAGTGAGGTAAGTTGGGAGGATATATGGGCAGGGTTTGGAAGAGGCAAATGGCTTTGGAGGTGTGATTTAGAGATAAGGGGAAGTACCCTTTTATAAGAGTAGTGATGGACACTTTATGAAAGGCTTGAAATATTATTTTATTATACATTCATATTCGGTTTATAATGGATCAAAAATGATTTATTTAGAGGATAAAGTGGGTATGGGTTGAAAAAATCTCAACCAATATGTTTTAGGTAGGTTTAGGTGACCATATTAACCTTATCTTTTAGATTTAAATCTTAGTTAAATAGTTTAACTTTTACCATGTATTCGTGTATTATTATAATAAAGGGTTAATAAACTTACTATAAAAAGACAATAGAACCCCAAGTGGTTAATTATTGACATATATAACTTTTTATAAGTTCTTTGGATAAAACTTATATTTTTAGAAATATTATATCAATTAATAATATAGTATTTGTTTTAAAAAATCATTTATGTCAATTTTGACAATATTTAGTAATTCATTTTTTTAAAGTCCTAAGAACTTTATTACTTCTAAAAAAATTCATTTAATCAACCGTAAAATTTCATATTAACCTATAATTTTTTTTAATTAATAAAAAGTCTCAATTTATATTTATTTTGATATTTATAATATCAATTATTTTAATCTTTCATTAATAAGGTAATTGATGCATCATCATTGTGTCATATATAAATTAAATTATTTAATATCCAAAAATTATAAATAAAATACCATTATATAGGAAATATTTTTATATTTCTAATGAATATTTATAGTTGAATTTATCTTATGTGTAATCTTATATTAAAAATTGTTTAGTTATTAAACATTGAATTTGACACTTTTAACTCTTCTTTAAATAAATTATTAATAAATGTGCTAATCTAATATAAGTTGGCCAATAGAATCATATTTTATTCCTAAGGTTGATTGTGGTCTAAATAAATTTATCCAATATAATTAGAACATGTGTTAGGGTAATTATAATATCATTTTTACATTTAATTACACTATTTACTTTTAACTGTGGTAAATAAAAGTCAAAAGTTACTATTCAACAAAAATTACTTTCATCATATTGAACCACATTTTACTTACTGATTTCAACCATGTCTCTTTGATTTTTTTAAATTCAATTCATAGAAGCGGTAAAATTATGTTTTATACAAATTTCCAAAAGTGCCTAGAAGGTGGGTAAAAGACGGTAAAAAGTTTAATAAAATTTTATACATCTAATTTTATTATAAAAATGACTCCACTGAATTATATTGAAAATATATAGATATTATGTATCTATTTTGACTTTAAATAAATTTAAATAAAATAAATACTTATTTAAATAAAAAGTCTATTTTAAACAATAACGCAGTGTTTTTCACTATTCATCAAAAATTGAAAGTTTTCAAAAAAAAAACCAAAAATTCACCCTAAGATAATTTTGATATTCCAAATTCAAAAATAAAGTCTATTTTATCAAATTAAAAACATATAAGTGGCATTAATTAATTTAAAACTAATTCCCATTGTTAAAACCAAAAAGCGATTTTTTTTAAAAAGTAAAAAACTATCAAAAGATTGACATGTGTTTAGGTACAATTTAATGGTGAAAATACTTATAATGAACTAAATTATATTAAATTATAAAAATATAATATAATTATACTTTAAAACCACTCAAATTTATAATTTAACAGTATAAATTATTTCGATTAAAAAATTTGTTTTCAATTAAAATTTATTATTTTTCACTATTCATCAAAATATAAAACTTATCAGAAAAGTACCAAAAATTTATCCAAACTAAATTTTTTATGTCTTGATTCTAAAGAAGAATTTAATTTAACAAAAGTGAATATATAAAAGTGTCAAATATTGAATTTAAAAAGGGTTTTCCATTGAAAGGTGGAAAAACTGTATTTTTTGAAAAATAATTCTTTTATATGAAAATTAAATTTGTCCTTATATTATGCCTAAGAAACAAAAAAGTTGAATGTTAAAAATTATATAGGATATATATAAAATTCAAAATGTGGTTAATATAATGCATAACCGCTTTTTTAAATGCTAGTTTGCTAAGTCGTGGTGTGCTCGAACTCGGTGTTGTGTGTCACACAAGCTATTGAATTAATTTAAAGATATAACGTACTATGAAATCATGGGGTGTTACATTCTCACCTCCTTCAATAAATTGAGTCCACACAATTTTAAATTGTTCTTCAAAAATAAAAGGTTGAAAATAGAAAATACCTTTTTGGAAAACCCGCATCGGAAATAGGGTTAATGAAATTTAGTCTTAATAAGAGGGAAAGAGAAATGAAAAAGTCACCACCAAATTATGATCTTTATTAGGAGAACATTTGTGTAAATTAGATACAAATAATTTGAGTAAAAACGTAAATATTTATAGGGAGTGATTGTGGTCATCAATCACAAACAAGTGTAAAATTGAGGGCCTCAAAGCCATCAATCTATAATGATTTGAAATATCATTAGTTCAATAAAACATAAGGTATTAGGATAACACATTTTTGGTTTTAAGATCCCTTACCCAAAGTTTAAGTTTTAATTTCTTCATATAATAAGAGAAAAAAAATATACTTGAAAATAATAGTTTCATCCTTTAACTAATTCCTACCACAAACTCATCTTTCACTCCAAAAGATAATAGAATTCCAAAATATTCTATTTATCCTAATCTAAAGGGTTCCAAAAATAATGAATTTATAATTAATTTGTCAAACTATTAAAAAAAATACATTATACAAACCAGGACATCATGTAAGCCAGTTGTAGGTGATGCACCCTTGTCACCCTTTGGTTGTGGGTTCAAGTCTCGCGGCCTTGCCAGACCCGATGGGTTGTCACCGGACCTCCAGGTTGTCCCATATATAACAATCCAAAAATAATCTTAAGAAATGTTTTAACCTTAAACAATAGTATCCAATGTCCAAATTAATTCATTCCAACCTTTATACTTATCCAAAATACTTCTGTCCAAACTCACAGTCCAAAATTTATAAGGAAGGTAAGCATAATGAAGATATCTTTTTTACACATAATAAAATTTTAATACCTTCATCATGTATTATTTTAAAACATGGTAACACCATGAATTACTATAAAACCTTATTGATTACATTTATGCTCCCTTATTCCTTATAGAATATTTGATGTACTCTTTATACCCAAAAATTTTGTAAACTCCAACAGTGATGGAATAAAAAAACAATTAATTAGTTTCAAGGTAGTCAAGAATACCAAATATAATTTATCCAAATCAATAATATCTTATTCCAAAATCACTACCTTAGTATGAGAACCATAATAAGGTTTATCTTTCCTTCAACCATGTATTTTACAAAACGTTTAACATGCTATTGAGTCATTTTTATTAGAACCATATAATCTCAAATCCTCAATGAAATAGTACTACAATATATTACTTATTTATTTATATAATTAATATATCCAGTACATCATTGATACAACACTTAAATGAAATTATTCTTTAATAACAACATAAGAACAGTAGTCATTCCTCTTCATCTTCAGTAGTATCATAACTTGACTATTATTCAATAGCATCATTTAGGGTGTACTCTGATGATTTGTACATTGATTCATGTAGTATCCCAACTCCTTGTAGATGAAGCATTGTACATTTAAAACCATTTTCTTGTCATTGTAATCATGTACTTGGTGTCCTTTTTCTCTACACTTATAACAAACTCCCTTTCCCTTCAATCATTTACTAAGGTGATTCTTTCCATGGAATCACATATGGGAAAATCCTTCTTCTCCTTCTTCCAATTATCCATATTTCTCTCTACCATCCTTTTCTTCTCTTGATTCCCTTTAAAGCCTTCGGACTCTGAGAATTCTTTACTTATCTTATTAACACATGATACTATTTATTCATATGATGAGAATACATGATAGACTATTTCCCTTCTAAATGTTGGATTAAGACCATGAAAGATATGATCCTTCTTATTCTTTGGATTATGCGTATTGCTGGAGTTCTCATTCCTTCTACTGGGCACCATTTCTAAATAATGGAATATACAAGTTTAGTTTATGAATTGCAATCCATAGTTCCAAACTTGTAAAATACCTAACATAAATAGTTTATGCATATAATCCATAATCATAAAAAATGTTTTCTTCTATGAAGTATTTACTCATAAATCCTTCATAATAGTTTGTAAAGAAAATGTGAATTATCCTAAGCATATCCCTTGGGGGTGTCATAACCAAGAGTATAACAAGGCCTGTTGTCATGTACCAGGATACCATGAGTCAAGCCCAAAACTCTTTGTCGGAGTTTTCAATCCTAGTTACATTTGTGATATCGTCGCCTCTACCTGCTCGTATCCAAATAGGGATGTATTTCATGAAAAATTCATAAAATATATACATTACCAAAATTCTAGGAAGTTCTTCTATATTAATCCTCAATATCTATCTTAGGGTAATGTTATCTAATCAGAGTTTTTCTAAATCTGGCTTCAAATGTTTGTACTAAACTTACTCTGATACCAACTGTAACACCCTGATCCTAGTTACCCAGATTCGGTGCATTATTAAATAACATTGTCATGATCACAAGAGATCAAGTCTTGAAAGACTGATTAGTTTAGTAGCCTTGGAAGTACTAGATACATACATGAGTTTTTACATTACATCGTGAAATGAAAAAACAACAACATTGTGTCCCCTTTGACCACACCCTTATCCCTTAGCCTATTCCTACAGGTTAATTGTAAAATACTTCTTCACATCCTAGGAAAAATAAAACATAAGAAAGTGGTGAGATCAGATGCTCAATAAGGATAAAAATATAGCAGAAAATTTCATAAATAAGCATAAACATTTTAAGGCAATGTATATGACTAAAATGTAAGCCGTTTAAACTTAAACTTCAGAATAATATAGAAAATATAAATCAAATAATTCCATTTAATTATTCACATGGATATTCTACCAGTAGAATAATCACATGCAATATCAATAGCCAATTTCATAATGATAGAATGCATAATTTCAGACATCATGACCATATTGTCAAGGCCTCGTTCTAGGAATATAAATAAGATTTTGTCAAGGTCTTGTGCCAAGACACTAGTTTGTCTCATGAGACCTACCGATGTATCGAGGAGCTATAGCGAGCTCCACCCTTAATTTACTAAATCCAATGCATTCCTCATATTAAAAGGTTGAAACATAACATAAACATTCATATTAAAACTAGCATATGAAATGTTAATACTTTAACCATAAATAATGAATGGTATAAAAATAATACATCCACAGTTAAACATATCACAAAACCTTCAATACAATATGAAATATTTGTATCATAATAAATAAACTTCAAACATGTGTAAAATATATCAAAGGATGTTGACATAGTTGATATAAAAACTATTTGGTAGAAAAATCTCCTTCTATTTTGAAATCATTTAAAAGTCACATAATTATAAAAGAAAACATTAATTTTTAAAATATTCTTACAAACTTGTAAGGTAATCTTCAGAGGTGTTATAATGGCAGAAAATAACTTCGCCCACTGTATAAGTTAAAAAAACATTCTTACCTTGATTCGTCGAAAAGGTCATAAAGTACCTTGTTTCAAAAATGATGGAATGATTCCTTTTAATTTTTTTTATAAAAAGTCAACCAAGGGTATAAATGACTTTATACCATAATATAGTAAATAGTAAAAAAAATTTACATACATTTTTAAGAAACATGGATGTGGATGATAAAGAGGTCCCAGTAGATACTCACGTATAAACAACCTGAGATAATAAAGAGATTGTGAAATTTAACCCTTAACTTGTAATTTTCCTTAGTCGAGGGTATTTTAAACTCCTGTATAATAGTTAAATCATTTTTATTAAATTATAAAATAACCACATACACAAATATGATGTCATATATGTTCTTCTAATATTTCTTTATTAATGATATTTCAGTAGTATCATCGTTTTGGGTGTTAACTGATTCATTTTACTTTAGATGTTTTGTTACATAAGTCATATTTGTTATGGATGGGATATATTTTATTCATATGCAGAATGATATTAAATTTTTAAACATTATTTTTAATCATAAAAATAAAATTATTCTTTAATGGTTACGATGGGGAATGAATCTCATCGCGTTCATGGAGACTGTAATCCATACGTATGCACAAGCGACAATACCATTCTATTAATGGTGAAATAATATTTAATTGTATGATATATAATATTTACATAATCATTAAGATATTATATTTATTATTTACATCAATTATACTCATTATTATACACATCCAAATAATTATGTGTTGAATAAAAAACTACACCACGACGTGGAGATGGTAAGCTGTATGTACGAACGTATGATGAATTTTTCATTCATAGGATGGATAGAATAATGAATCTGATTGTACCATATTTATAATAACATCACATTATGTATAAGGTACTGGAGTTATTATTTTGGTATGGATACAACAAAGAAAGAGGAAGTGGAAGAAGAAAAGAACTTTGAAATAGGTGATGAAAATTATTACATCTTCTTCGGGTGCTTCCTTTTGATTTGATCAAAAGGGATCCTTAGGTTGGATTTATGATCAAATTAAGGACTATAGGTTGAATTTAGGCAAGTTGGTAGGATATTTGAGTAGGGTTTGGCCGAGCCAAATGGCTTTAGAGGTGTGATTTTGAGATAAGGGGAAGTTCCCTTTTATAAGAGAGGTGATGTCCACTTTAGGAAAGGATTGAAATATTATTTTATTATACAATCATATTCAGTTTATAATGGATAAAAAATAATTTATTTAGAGGATAAGGTGTGGATGGGTAGAAAACATCTCAACCAATGGGTTTTAGATAGGTTTAGGTCACCATATTAACCGTATCTTTTAGATTTAACTCTTAGTTAAACAGTTTAACTTTTACCATGTATTCTTGTATTGTTATAATAAATGGTTAATAAACATACTATAAAAAGTCAAGAGCACCCAAAGTGGTTCATTATTGATATATATAACCTCATAAAATTCCTTTTTCTTAACCTTAAATTTTTATGAATATTATATCAATTAATAATATTGTATTTTTTTTAAAAACTCATTTATGTCGATTTTGACACTATTTAGTAATTGATTTTTTTGTTAAAGTCCCGGTTTCCTGTGGCTGCTTCTTATATCGAGATAGTGAGCTCATGTGCTGGTAATAGTGCCAATGGTTAGGGTTATTCTTCTAATTCCAATTGGTTGAGGAAGGATAAGGGTGGCCATCAGCCTAATGAGAAGTCTTCACGGATTCATTGGAGTTTGGACGATTCGTTACATACTAGGGATTTGGACCCTCCCCTTGAGGGTCTCCAAGGTGAAAAAATCACGTTTTGGATGGGGTTATAAATATAGTGGATGAGGGTGACCTCAGGACCCCCATAAATTTTACATTCCCTATAGGGGGAAAGGTCCTGGAACAGGCTGAAGAGAGTGAGGTTGTAGCCAGGAAGAGTTCTATGGAGGTGGAAGGTCTTGGACTGGGTAACCATTTTGATATTCTATCATATGATGATATCATCAAAAATTCTAGAAATGTTCCAGTCAGAACCTCTCTGGATGTGGAGAATGACACTATGAATGAGTCTAATGATGAATGTTCTTGCCACTTTACTTGCAATACAGAGGACGAGGCTCAGGAGAGCAGGCACCCATGTTTGAGGTGGAGTAAGAATAAGAGGGATAACTAGAAAGAGAAAAAGAACTACTCATATTTAGCTCCACCAATGAAGACCAAATCAACAAATAATTCTAAGGTCAAGAAGAAGGATTATGGCCCCCACCTCTCCAAGGTTCTTTTCTAGCAGTAGGAGATTCCCGATAACCCTTTGGATTTTCTTTTATGCTCGAAAGAGATTATGATAGAAACTTTTATGAAAATAAAAGATCTTGAAGGAGAATCATAAAGAATGATGGTAAGGGATCTTAAGGTGACCCCCACCGAGGAGCATGGTTCCTAGAGCAACAAGAAGGACTTGATTCTAGTTAGTGTCTTCAATAATAGAAATTTCAATATAGAGGAGTACATCCATTTCTAAGACAAGATGGCATTCAGGTTCTAATATCTTATAATGGAGGAACCAGACACCCAAGAAAAAAGAATCTCATTGAAACCTTTTAGAGATATTAAAATTGGTAGGATTCAATTTCATTTTACTAGATCGGTAATCTCTTTTAGTACTTGAATCGGTTTCCCACATTTTCCTTAAAAGTGTTTGATAATAAAAAATTAATTTTTAGTGTGTACTTCTCAGCTTTTGTTAATGAGACCTTGAATGATGATTGGACTGAAAAAAACTATGTGTTTGACCAACCTCTATTAGGACACTTACTTTTATACAAGAATCCATTATGAAAGGTTTTGGGTTGACTTAACCATATTGCATCAAGATGAGTATACCTTGTTAGACCTGGTGTAATATTGGAGGAAAGAACTGGGGAAAAACATGTTTGGATTTTAGGGATGAGGAGTCTATTTAGAAGATCAAAGAGGTGAAAGCCTACAGTTGGAAAAGACTTTCCTACCTAAATACCATCAAATATCTTGACCAACCCATGTTGGGGTTCTGTAATGGGGAATATGGATCCCTACCACTAGAATGTCATGAAAACTAGACATTTCAATTTCAATGTTGAGGTCCAATGGGACATGATAAAATAGTGGGAGACTAAATAAAATTAATTTACTATTTCTCATAAAATGTAATCAGGAAAGTACTAATAATATTCTATTTTAAATATAGAATAAAACAAAAAACTCATCAACCACACTATCCATGTGATCAATTATGGATATACACAACATCCTCACTAGTAGTAACTTCCAGGAATGGTTTAGATTCCATCTATTTATTCTATGCGATGAACAAATGTCTTAAGTGATGGAGTAAGCATTATATAATCCGCTTTCCCAAGAGGTGAGTGATCAAGATTTCCTTGTCTATGATCAAAATATGAACAATGCAGTTGATGTTCAATGTTTGATGCTATAATCAATGTCTGGTGAGCTCATGAAGTCTCATGAAAACATGGATGACTATAGAATGCTTGAGAACCTCTGTGGTATTTACCAAGAGAGAGAAATATATGAATGTTTTGTGATATTCAAGGAACTATTTCAGAGTAATCTTGTAGATGGTGCCCCAGATAGACCTCATGTAGTCAATATCATTGGATACATTGAGCGCCTGGAGGTTCTAGAGTTTAAACTCCCTAAAGAACTGGGCACTGATCTCATTATCGCATCACACTCTCAGAGTTTCTCTAGATTTGTTGTTAATTTCAATATGAACAATATTGAGAAGTCTTTATCTGATCTTTATATTCTCAATCTCCAAGTGGAAAAAGATATGAAATTAGGTAAGACTTATGTCTTTATAGTGAACAGAAGGAAAGTGATGTAAAAGGGTATTAAGCCCAAATATTCTTCACACCCTTCCAAGAAAAATAAGATCAAAGGGGAGGAAAAGTAATTGGAGGCTGTTTTTTTCGCATGTGGCAAGAAGGGTCACTGGAAGAAAAACTGTACCCAAAGAAAGAAGTAAGGGGAAGATTCAGGTGCATTTTTTATCGAGTGTAATTTATCTGTTTCTATAAATTGGGTATTAGATACAGCTTGTGGTTCTCACATATGTATTAAAATATAAGAACCAATCAGATTTTGGAAAATTGACCAAGGGGATGTAGATCTATGAGCAGCCAAAAGATCCAGACTTGCGGTTGTAACTATCAGGAACTACCACATCACATTACCAAGTAGGATGATCTTGGTATTAAAGGGTTGTTTTTATGTGCCTTATATAACCAAAAGAATTATTTTAATATCCAGACTAGATACAAATGGATTTGTTTTCAAGTTCATAAATGAATGTTCTATATTTTAAAAATATAGCATTTATTATGGTAGGGAACATATATACAACAATCTTTACATGTTGAATTACACAAACCAAGTACTAGAAATTGACAAAAAAGACACTTCTCATGAATCATACCCCAACCACTTTGGATTCACTGGCTAGGTCACGTAAATGAGAAATTATTGACAAAGTTACATCAAGATGTATATTTTGATTATTTTTAACTTAAGCCACTTGGCGTATGTCATGCATGTTTACAAGGAAAAATGACCAAATCCCAATTTAGTGGGAAACGTGAAAGGGACAAAGAGCTTCTTGAATTGGTTCATACTAATGTTTGTGGACTATTTCCAATTGAAGAAATGGGTGGGTACTCATACATCAAAACTTTTACTGTTGATTTAATAGATTTGGATATATCTTCTTAATGAGGTATAAGTCAGATTCTTTTGATAAGTTCAAAGAATACAAGAATGAAGTTGAGAACCATCTTGGTAATAAGATTAACAAAATCTGCTCATATTGAGTTGGAGAGTATCTTAATCAATACTTCATTGATTTCTTATGGGAGTTTGGGATTACTATCCCAACCCACTCCTCCTTATACGCCTCAGTGAAATGGTGTAAGTGAAAGGAGGAACCACACTATGTTGGACATGGTGAGATCAATGATGAGTCATGAAAGTCTTCCATTATCCTTTTGGGGATATTATTTAAAAAGAGAGGCACAATACTAAACCAAGTACCAACTAAATTGATCAATAGAATTCCATACGAGCTTTGGAGTGGAAGAAAATATATGTTATTAAATTTAAATGTGTGGGGGTAGTGAAGTTTTTGTTAATGCCAATTCAGGTAACACATTTCACCCCAAGGCACAAGGTGTACCTTTATAGGATACCCCAAAAAAACAAGGGGATATTACCTATACAATTCCTCAGAAAAAATATTTATAGTGGAAATAAACTCCATATTCTTTGAGAGGGAATACATCTCCAAAAGAGATAGTGGAAGTGATATAGTCTTCAATGAAGTCAATGATCAAGGTACACAAGAGGTGGTATAAGAATAGATTCCAAAAACCCCTGTAGAAGAAGAATGGGTTCTAATGAAACAAGTACCGCGTAAGAGTACAAGAGAGATTAGAGAACTAGAATGGTATAGTTTTCTAGTTACTGAGGATGGTGACTCATTATATGTGGATAATAATAAACCTCTAACCGACATAGAAGCAGTAAGTGGAATAGACATTTCCATGTGGAAGGAATCCATGAATTCTAAAATAGAGTCCATGTACCAAAACCAATTCTAGATTTTGGAAGATCCTCCAGTTGATGTAAATAGTGTTGGTTTTAAAGTGCTATTCAAGAATAAACTGGACATGTAAGGATGATTCAGTACCTATAAGGAACAATTGGTTATAAAAGGATTTAAAAATCACCCTGGAATTGACTAAAATGAAACCTTTTCCCCAGTTGTGATGTGGAAATAAATCATAATTCTAATGGCCATTGCTAATTACCATGACTATGAGATTTGTAAAATGGATGTCAAAACAACCTTCCTTAATGGGAACCTTCAGGAAGATGTCTACATGACACAACCTGAAGGGTTTGTGACTCTAATGGATGCCAATAAGGTATGAAATTTGTAGAAATTTATGTATAGATTAATGAAATCATCCATTTCATGTAACATTCATTTTGATGAAGCCATACTGGAATTTGCTTTTATTAGGAATGAATGGGATCCTTGTGTCTACAAACAGTTTAGTGGGATTTTAGTCATTTTATAAATATTATATATTGATGAAATGTTACTTATTGGAAATGAGATACAAGGATTAAAGTCTATTAAGGCATTTGTAACACCCTGACCCTAGTTACCCAGAGTTGGTGCATTATTACATAACATTGGCATGATCACAAAAGATCAAGTCTTGAAAGACCGATTAGTTTAGTATTCTTGGAAACACTAGATATATTCATAAGTCTTATATTACATCATAAAGTAAAAAAAACTATAACAACATATTGCCTTCATATCCCCTCATACTATCCCTACAAGTCATTCATAAATTACTTCTTCACATCCTGGGAAAAATAAAACATTGAAAGGGGTGAGCTCAGATGCTCAGTAAGGATAACAATATAGCGTAAACTTTCATAAATAAGCATAAACATTTAAGACAATGTATAACTAAAACAAAAGCCTTTTAAACTTGAACTTTAGCATAATATGGCAAAGATAAAATGAAATAATTCCATTTACTTATTCACATAGATATTCTACTAGTCGAATAACCACATGCAATATCAATAACAACCTTCATAATCATGGAATGCATAATTCCAGACTATCATAACCATATAGTCACGACCTCGTGCCAAGACTACAAATAAGATTTTGTCAAGGCCTTGTGCTAAGACACTAGTTTGTCTAATGATACCTACCGATGCATCAAGGAGCTATAGCGGGCTCCACCCATCACTTACTAAGTCCAATGCATTCCTCATATGAACAGGTTTAAACATAACATACACATTCACATTAAAACTGGCATAAGAAATGTCAATACTTTAACCACAAACCATGAATGGTATAAAAATAGCACATCCACAGTAAACAAATAACTCATTCGATACAATATGGAAGATTGTATTGTATCAGATTAACCTCAATTGAGAATAATGATGGATATTGACATAGATGAAAATAATCATGAAGACTATTACATAGAAATATCCCCATTTTTCTTGAAATCATTTAAAAGTCACACTATTTGTCAAGAAGCCATTTAAAAATAGATTTTTTTGAATCAAAGTATCCCATACCAATTTGAAACTTTTTAAAGGAATTTTTATTTGAAAACTTTAATGTCCATATAAATAAATCCTTAAAACTATTTTTAAAACATGGACATTAATGAGAAGGATTTGGAATAATGAATATTTAAAACATTTTAAAATGATATTTTAGTTAGAGTTCCTAACCAAAAGAGAGACACTTGAATAAAAATAATTGAGGTAATAAAAACTTTGTAATATCATGAGAATAAAGGGATTCATGATATACTTTGTCAAACTACATTATATACAACATATAAAAGTGATTTGGTGTATAACAACAAAGGAGTCTCAATGGAATGTAAATTGAGATGAAATCGCTTATAAAGACCATATCCTTAGGTATAGGATAAATCAATGAAATAATTATGTGTGAAAAATATAAATACACTCAATATGAATTTATATTCTATGTAAATAAATCAGAGGATGTTCACACATATTCTTGTAAAAACAACACCAATGAATTGGATATTCAACTCAACAAATGGAGAATGAGTTAAAATTACTCTTATCAAGTTCATATCGATGACTTGAGAATTTATCAATGGAGTGATTATGTGTATCAGAATTATATCCACAGAAAGGGGAGTGGAAATTTTGACATAAGAAAATGAAAAGTGATTCCACACGTAATCTTCGAGTAAAATAATTAATGAAGTATGTGTAAAGCCGAATGAATGGAAATTGAAATTTCAAATTCACTTATTGATTTGGTAACTTACGAAACATACACCCATGAAAGAAGGATCATACAATGATGATTTAAATATACATGAATTAAATTATATTACACAATGAATATAAACATGGTAATTACACACACCACATGCCATAAATAAGTGGTGAATAATGGAAATATCACGGAATTAAAAGTGAGATAAGAAACCCCTTACTTTGTACTTTTTCCTTGGTCGAGGGTAGGTTAGCCTCCTGTATAATGGTGAAATAATTTTTATTGAATTATACAAGGATCATATACATTAATATCATTTATGATCATTTTACATTGCTTTGTTAATAATATATTAGTATTATCGTCATTTCAGGTGTTAACTTACTAGTTTTATTTTATATGTTTTTTTACATAAGTCATGTTTTTATGGGTAGTTTGTATATTATACATATACAGAATGATATCAAGTACCTAAAAATTAATTTTAATCATCAAATGAGAATTATAATTTAATTTATATGATGGATAAATGAATCTCATCATGTTCGTGGAGACTGTAATCCGTACGTACGCATGAACGCTACTTCCATTTCATTTTTCAATTTAAAAGGGATCAAAACCAAATGATACATAGGTATATTATTATTCCAGTATAATATAATATCTTATATTTTACTTAAGTTCATTAACACCATATTTTATATGTTTCATGTATGGTACGAACGAGTCATATCACTTTGAGGGGGCGGTAGTCCGCACATCCTCAAATGAAATTATCGAATATATATACAACATGAAGCAAATAATGGTATGATATAAAATGGAATTAAAGAAGCTTATATATAAAATAAATATCATTAATATCATTTTTAATTATAGTTCCATCATAATGGATACCATGAGAGGTGGTAGGAGATAATTTAAGAATCATCGTTTCGTGAGGCGTTTGGTTTCCATCCACAGAAACATTATGTTTTTCACCCATTAGATGGAGGTGTGTGTAAATTTAGTTCAAATACTTCTCATAACAATATCCTAATATATTTTGGATACTTTGTTTGTTAAAAAAAAAATAATAAGAAGAGTTTATGGGTTGGAGAAGTAAAATAAAATAAAAGAACCTAAGAGAAATCGTTACCTTTAATTTGGGTAACTTCTTTTGGTTTGAATGAAAAAGGACTCTTGAAGTGCCTTCTGACTAAGGTAAGGCTTCTAGGAGGAGGAGAGGGATGTAGGGATATTAATTGGGTAGAGTTTGGATGAGCCAAAAAGATTGAGAGGTGTGATAAATTGGTTAGAAGTGGTGTCCTTTTATAAGGGTGAGGAGGGGCTCTTTAGGAAAAACTTTAAGTATTTTTTTTATAATAAATTTATATTCGGTTTATAATGGCTTAAAAGTAGATTTTTAAAAGTCTAAGGTGGGTATGGATTGACATAATTTCATACAATAGATTTTATACAGGCTTGGGTCATTATATTAACCTTATCTTTTAGTTTTAACTCTTAGTTAATTAGTTTGACATTTACCATGTCACTTTGTATTTTTATATTATATAGTTAATAAACTTACTATATACATCCAAGAGACCCCAAAGTGGTCTATTAATGATACACCTATAATTATATAAGTCCTCTGTCAGAACCTTAGATTTTTAGGAATATAATATCAATTAATAATATTATATTTGTTTTAAAAACTCATTTATTTCAATTTTGACACTATTTAATAATTGATTTTTTTAAAGACTTAATTTTTTTTAAATTCTAATAAAATTCATTTAAGTAATCATAATATGTAATATTAACCCATAAAATTCGTGTATGTCATCAAAAATCTCAAATTTTATTTATTTTAACTTTTATAATACTAATTATTTATATGATGGATAAATGAATCTCATCGTGTTCGTGGAGACTGTAATCTGTACGTACGCATGAACGCTACTTCGATTTCATTTTTCAATTTAAAAGGGATCAAAACCAAATGATACATAGGTATATTATTATTCCAGTATAATATAATATCTTATATTTTACTTAAGTTCATTAACAACATATTTTATATGTTTCATGTATGGTACGAACGAGTCATATCACTTTGAGGGGGCGGTAGTCCGCACATCCTCAAATGAAATTATCGAATATATATACAACATGAAACGAATAATGGTATGATATAAAATGGAATTATAGAAGCTTATATATAAAATAAATATCATTAATATCATTTTGAATTATAGTTCCATCATAATGGCTACCATGAGAGGTGGTAGGAGATAATTGAAGAATCATCGTTTCGTGAGGCGTTTGGTTTCCATCCACAGAAACATTATATTTTTCACCCATTAGATGGAGGTGCGTGTAAATGTAATTAAAATACTTCTCATAACAACATCCTAGTATATTTTGGATACTTTGTTTTTTACAAAATAAAATAATAATAAGAGTTTATGGGTTGGAGAAGTAAAATAAAATAAAAGAAGCTAAGAGAAATCATTACCTTTAATTTGGGTAACTCCTTTTGGTTTGAATGAAAAAGGACTCTTGAAGTGCCTTCTAACTAAGGTAAGGCTTATAGAAGGAGGATAGGGATGTAGGGATATTAATTGGGTAGAGTTTGGATGAGCCAAAAGGATTGAGAGGTGTGAGAAATTAGTTAGAAGTGGTGTCCTTTTATAAGGGTGAGGAGGGGCTCTTTAGGAAAAACTTTAAGTATTTTTTTTATAATAAATTCATATTCGGTTTATAATGGCTTAAAAGTAGATTTTTAAAAGTCTAAGGTTGGTATGGATTGAAATAATTTCATCCAATAGATTTTATACAGGCTTGGGTCATTATATTAACCTTATCTTTTAGTTTTAACTCTTAGTTAATTTGTTTGACATTTACCATGTCACTTTGTATTTCTATATTATATAGTTAATAAACTTACTATATACATCCAAGAGATCCCAAAGTGGTCCATTAATGATACACCTATAATTATATAAGTCCTCTGTTTGAAAATTATATTTTTAGGAATATAATATCAATTAATAATATTATATTTGTTTTAAAAACTCATTTATTTCAATTTTGACACTATTTAATAATTGATTTTTTTAAAGACATATTTTTTTTTAAAATTCTAATAAAATTAATTTAAGTAATCCTAATATGTAATATTAACCCATAAAATTCGTGTATGTCATAAAAAATTTCAAATTTTATTTATTTTAAATTTTATAATACTAATTATTTATATGATGGATAAATGAATCTCATCGTGTTCGTGGAGACTGTAATCCGTACGTACGCATGAACGCTACTTCGATTTCATTTTTCAATTTAAAAGGGATAAAAACCAAATGATACATAGGTATATTATTATTCCAGTATAATATAATATCTTATATTTTACTTAATTTCATTAACAACATATTTTATATGTTTCATGTATGGTACGAACGAGTCATATCACTTTGAGGGGGCGGTAGTCCGCACATCCTCAAATGAAATTATCGAATATATATACAACATGAAACGAATAATGGTATGATATAAAATGGAATTAAAGAAGCTTATATATAAAATAAATATCATAAATATCATTTTTAATTATAGTTCCATCATAATGGCTACCATGAGAGGTGGTAGGAGATAATTGAAGAATCATCGTTTCGTGAGGCGTTTGGTTTCCATCCACAGAAACATTATGTTTTTCACCCATTAGATGGAGGCGTGTGTAAATGTAGTTCAAATACTTCTCATAAAAATATCCTAGTATATTTTGGATACTTTGTTTGTTACAAAATAAAATAATACGAAGAGTTTATGGGTTGGAGAAGTAAAATAAAATAAAAGAAGCTAAGAGAAATCGTTACCTTTAATTTGGGTAACTCCTTTTGGTTTGAATTAAAAAGGACTCTTGAAGTGCCTTCTAACTAAGGTAAGGCTTCTAGGAGGAGGATAGGGATGTAGGGATATTAATTGGGTAGAGTTTGGATGAGCCAAAAGGATTGAGAGGTGTGAGAAATTGGTTAGAAGTGGTTTCCTTTTATAAGGGTGAGGAGGGGCTCTTTAGGAAAAACTTTAAGTATTTTTTTATAATAAATTCATATTCGGTTTATAATGGCTTCAAAGTAGATTTTTAAAAGTCTAAGGTTGGTATGGATTTAAATAATTTCATCCAATAGATTTTATACAGGCTTGGGTCATTATATTAACCTTATCTTTTAGTTTTAACTCTTAGTTAATTAGTTTGACATTTACCATGTCACTTTGTATTTTTATATTATATAGTTAATAAACTTACTATATACATCCAAGAGACCCCAAAGTGGTCCATTAATGATACACCTATAATTATATAAGTCCTCTGTTCGAACCTTAGATTTTTAGGAATAGAATATCAATTAATAATATTATATTTGTTTTAAAAACTAATTTATTTCAATTTTGACACTATTTAATAATTGATTTTTTTAAAGACTTAATTTTTTTTAAATTCTAATAAAATTCATTTAAGTGATACTAATATGTAATATTAACCCATAAAATTCGTGTATGTCATCAAAAATTTCAAATTTTATTTATTTTAACTTTTATAATACTAATTATTTGATTCTTTCATTAATAAGGAAAATACTGCATCATTATTGTGCCATAAATAAATTTAATTATTCAAGGTCTAAAAATTATAAATAAAATAAAATTATGTAGGAAATATTTTTATATTTCTAATTAATATTTATTGTAAAAAATATAACATATATATCCCTATGTAAAAATTGTTTTTCTAAAAGATATATGCTTATGTCATTTTTGTATTTACTTTAACTTAATTAATATAAAGTGTCATTATCACTTACAAGTGGATCCATGGGGTCCCAAAATCGACCCAAAGATGCCCATGGCCGAACATGTTTCAACCAATAGGGTTAGGAAATATTTTAGGGTAATTTATTATTATTATAATATTATTTTTTTACCCTAATTTACCAGATTTACCCTTTAACCATGGTAAATAAAATATTTACCGAAGTAATTATTCAAAATGTATAAAAATAAAAGTTACCTATTTACATAATTTAAACATCCTGATTCCAAATATGGAATCCATTTTTTTAAATTCAAAATCTAGAAGTGTCAGAAATTAATTTAAAATTAATTCTCGTTGTCAAAACAAAAAACGTATTTTTAAGAAATAATAACAATCAAAAGAATGACACTTGTTTATGTCTGATTTGATTTTGAAATTACGTCCAATGACAAAAATTATATTAAATGGTAAAAATATATTTTAAATATAATTTAAAACTACTCAAATTCATAATTGATAACTATTAATTATTTCAATTCAAAAAGATGTTTTTAATTAAAATTTAGCAATTTTCACTATTCATCCAAAATTGAATGTTTTCAGAAAAATACAAAACATTCACCTTAAGATAATTTCAATATTCCAAATCCAAAAAATGAAGTCATTTTGAAAGATAAAATGTATAAAATTTCAAAAAGTGGGTATTACTTTTCATAACGACTAGTTTGATTGGTTGTGGTGTGTGTTAGAACTCGAAGTTGCATACAACACACGCTACTGTATTATTCAAATAGAAGCGTACCGTGGAAGCTTGGGGTGTTACATTCTCCAATACTTCAATAAATTTCATCCTCAAAATTTTTAAAATTATTTTTGAGAATATAATGTAAAGCCCCATATCGGAAAAAGAGCCAATAAAACTGTCACGTTAAAAGAAAGAAAGAGAAGTAAAAAGGTCTCCCTAGATAACCTATAATAGGATTCCTTGTAGAAAAACATGGATATGGATGATAAACTAAGAGTAAAGTTCTAATGGAGAGGGATAGAAGAAATGATCAGGAGAAAGTTAACAACAAGAAAACCACAAACTTGTGATGGGACAAATGGTCATTAGTTTCCCAGTAGGAAAAGTAAACGGACAACATTTTTTTTTGTTTTAAGTTACATTACATAAAGATGAAGAATTCATTTCTAAGATTGACTAATAAAATAAAGATATATACTTACTTTTAAAGTAGAGTTTCATTCTTTAATAAATTTCCACCACTAACTCATTTTTTTAAACGATGAGTATTCAAGAAGACTTAGTCACACTAGAAGAGCTAGAATAAAATTCTATAGAATCACATGATACACGAAGGATAAACTATATATTTACCTTGTCTTTAGAGATTAACCAAAACCAAAATGGTTAGTACATGTTCTGATGATCCCACAAAAGGATATTCCTTTAGAGAAAGATACACTAATCTTAATTTCTAAAATCAATACCCCAAAGTTAAATAAATTCCATTAAATAACAATTGTCCTTAAAATCCCTCAATATAATCCAAACTAATATTGAAACCCAAAACTTAGAAGAATTTGGTTATGTAGTCTTCCATGTTAAATTGTATCTCCAAATGACATCAAATACTCTTAAAATTACATACTTAAAAGTAAATAACCTAATCACATATTATCTATTATAGGTTAATAATTTCCATAAATAACCCAAATCACTATAAATACACAATAAAAACATAGATAAAAATCCACCATTACTCCTGAAATGAAACCCCATAGTATTCTATTTTTCTTGGGCATATAGTGTTACTAACAAAGCAAACATCTTCCAAAATAACATTTATCACTTAATCACCAAATAATTTTCTTATACTAAGGGTATTAATTTGATGAGACATAAGAACCCAATCAAATTATTATTGATAAATAAAATCATTTAACTAAAAATAATCAGTCACACTAACCAGGGACTTCACATAGTCCAGTGGTAGGTGATAAATCCAAATCACACTTTGGTTGTGGGTTCGATTCCCACATCTTTGTCCGACACAACGGGTTGTCACACGGTCTGCGTGTTGTCCTTTTTAAAAAACTATATTTTATAACATTACCGAAATGAGATAAATTCCTCAAATAACCATAACCCAATTTTAACCAGAAATGTTATCTCATACCTTGAATTTTCATCCCAAAATATAATAACTTGTAATTTCCTCAAACCCAATGATCATATAAAACACAATGGTTATTTATAACTATATCCAAAAGGGAAAAGATAAGACTTCCTCAAATATCATTCTCACATGGCAAACTATAGGGTTTCAAATACAATTGAAAATTATTCCAAAGTAATCCCATCAACAAGGAGCACTAATAATTTTAAACATTTATCTAACCAATTATTTCCACATAACTTCTTCATTGAATAATAAAATATCCTATAGAATAGGGCATTCACTCGGGTAATGGCCAGGTCCCCTACATTTATGACAAATGACTTTAAATGGATTCTTCATACCTTTTTTATTTTCTTCCATAGTACTCTTCATTTTTCCTCGACAATTATCACTTTATGTCATTCTTTCCCACACGTAAAGAATTTATTTGTTTTGTTGAGACACTTTATTGGGTGTCTCCTTCCACATTTCCTGCATGATGGAAATTTAGGATTATTTTCTCCACGTTCTCCACTGCTGGAGCTCTTATCATTCATCACCTTTCTCTTCTTTGTTGAGTTTTGGAGTTTGTTAATATATATGTTGTTGATAATATTTTTGTAAAATTGATTTGGCATGAACACGATATCTTTTACGCCTATCAACATCCCATTTTGATTCTCATTTTCACCACCGTTCCCACCTTGTACATCATTCTCAAAGTTACCATGACTTCCTTGGACTCCAGGCATTTACTAAAACCAAAAAGCATTATGTGAGTAAAATTAGTCATAAAATAATTTAGAGAATATCATGACACCATATTCTCAATTTAAAACACTTAGGATTTACCAAGGTCATTTATTCTCATCTTATATTAAAATACTTCAAATTTTTGTGTAAAGAAAATGTAAATTATCCTAAGCATATCCCCCGGGAGTGTCGTAACCAAGAGTGCATCAAGGCCCGTTGTCATGCACCGGTTCCCGTTCGAGTCTATATCAAAGTGGTGTTTTCGGGTTTTACCCTTAGGTACATATGTGCCAGAGCCACCTCTACATGCTCGTATCCAGACAGGGTTGTATTGCTTGGAAAACTCACAAAATCTATACAATACCAAAATTCTAGGAAGTTCTTTTATACTAATCCTCAAAGTCTATCTTAGTGCTATGTGCTCTAATTAGAGTTTATCTAAATATAGTTTCCAAGGTTTGTACTAAACTTCCTCTGATACCAACTGTAATGCCCCAACCATAGTTA
The DNA here is from genome assembly GCA_963277665.1 of Viscum album. NCBI lineage: Eukaryota > Viridiplantae > Streptophyta > Magnoliopsida > Santalales > Viscaceae > Viscum > Viscum album. The sequence goes on along the minus strand of OY728139.1, from coordinate 1,393,075,575 downwards.
CCCAGAGTCAGCTCATTATTACATAACATTAGAATGATCACAAAAGATCAAGTCTCAAAAGACTGATTAGTTTAGTAGTCTTGGAAACACTTGATATATTCATAAGTCTTACATTACATCATAAAGTAAAAAAAAATACAACAACATCTTGTCTTCATATCCCCTCATACTATCCCTATAAGTCATTCATAAATTACTTCTTCACATCCTGGGAAAAATAAAACATTGAAATGTGTGAGCTCAGATGCTCAGTAAGGATAAAAATATAGTGGAAACTTTCATAAATAAGCATAACATTTAAGGCAATGTATAACTAAAACAAAAGCCTTTTAAACTTAAACTTTAGCATAATATGGAAAAGATAAAATAAAATAATGCCATCTACTTATTCACATGGATATTTTACTAGTCGAATAACCACATGAAATATCAATAACAACCTTTATAATGATGGAATTCATAATGCCAGACTATCATAACAACATAGTCAAGGCCTCGTGCCAAGACTAAAAATAAGATTTTGTAAAGGCCTTGTGCCAAGACACTAGTTTGTCTCATGATACCTACCGATTCATCGAGGAGCTATAGCTGGATCCAACCGTCACTTACTAAGTCCAATGCAATCCTCATATGAACAGTTTTAAACATAACATAAACATTCATATTAAAACTAGCATACGAAATGTCAATACTTTAACCACAAACCATGAATGGTATAAAAATTGCACATCCACAGTCAAAAATAACTCATTTGATACAATATGGAAGATTTTATTGTATCATATTAACCTCAATTGAGAATAATGAAGGATATTGACATAGATGAAAATAATCATCAAAACTATTAGAGAGAAATATCCCTCTTTTTCTGGAAATCATTTAAAAGTCACACTATTGGTCAAGAAGCCATTTAAAAATAGATTTTTTTGAATAAAAGTGTCCCATACCACTTTTAAACTTTTAAAAGGAATTTTGATTTGAAAACATTAATTTCCATATAAATAAATCATTAAAATTATTTTTAAAACATGGACATTAATGAGAGGGATTTGGAATAATAAATCTTTAAAACATTTTAAAATGATATTTTAGTTAGAGTTCCTAACCAAAAGAGAGACACTTGAATACAAATAATTGAGGTAATAAAAACTTTGTAATATCATGAGAATAAAATTATTCATGATATACTATGTCAAAGTACATTATATACACCATATAAAAGTGATTTGGTGTATAACAACAAAGGAGTCTCAATGGAATGTAAATTGAGATGAAATATCTTATAAAGACTATATCCTTAGGTAAAGGTTAAATAAACGACATAATTATGTGTGAAAGATATAAATACACTAAATATGAATGGATATTCCATGTAAATCAATCAGAGGACATTCACACATATTCTTGTAAAAACAACACCAATGAATTGGATATTCAACTCAACAAATGGAGAATGTGTTAAAATTACTCTTATCAAGTTCATAACGATGACTTGAGAATTTATCAATGGAGTGATTATGTGTATCAAAATTATATCCACAAAAAGGGGAGTGGAAATTATGACATAAGCAAATGAATAGTGATTCCACACATAATCTTCGAGTAAAATAATCAATGAAGTATGCATAAAGCTGAATGAATGGAAATTGAAATTTCAAATTCCCTTATTGATTTGGGAAATTAAGAAACATACACCCATGAAAGAAAGATCATAAAATGATGATGTAAATATACATGAATTAAAGTATATTATACAATTAATACAAACATGGGAAGTACACACACCACATGCAATAAATAAGTGGTGAATAATCGAAATCTCACGGAATTAAAAGTGAGATAAGAAACCCCTTACTTTGTACTTTTTACTTGGTCGAGGGTAGGTTAGACTCCTGTATAATGGTGAAATAATTGTTATTTAATTATACAAGGATCAAATACATTAATAACATTTATGATCTTTTTACGTTGCTTTGTTAATAATATCTTAGTATTATCGTCATTTTAGGTGTTAACTTACTAGTTTTATTTTATATGTTTTGTTACATAAGTTGTGTTTTTTATGGGTAGTTTGTATATTATACATATAAAGAATGATATAAAGTCCTTAAACATTATTTTTAGTCATAAAATTAGAGTTATACTTGAATGTATATGATGGGGTAATGAATCTCATCACGTTCATAGAGACGGTAATCCGTACGTACGCATGAACGCTACTTCCATTTCATTTTTCATTTTAAAAGGAATCAAAACCAAATGATACATAGGTATATTATTATTAAAGTATAATATAATATCTTATATATGTTACTTAAGTTCATTAAAACCATCTTTTATAAGTTCCATGTATGGTATGAATGAGTCATATCACTTTGAGGAGGCGATAGTCCACAGTTCCTCAAAAGAAAGTATCGTATATATATACAACATGAAATGAATAATGGTATGATTAAAAATGTAATTATAGTTGATTATATATAAATTAAATATAATTAATATCATATTTAATTATAGTGTCATCATAATGGCCACCATGATGGGTGGTAGGAGATAATTGAACAATCATCGTTTCGTGAGGCGTTTGGTTTCCATCCACAGAAACATTATGTTCTTCACCCATTAGATGGAGGTGTGTGTAAGTTTACTTAAAATACTTATCATAACAATATCCTAGTATATTTATGATACTTTTATTTTTTACAAAATAAAATAATAAGAAGAGTTTATGGGTTGGAGAAGTAAAATAAAAGAAAAGAAGCTAAGAGAAATCGTTACCTTTAATTTGGGTAACTCCCTTTGGTTTGAACCAAAACGGACTCATGAAGTGCCTTATACCAAAATTAAGGATTCTAGGAGGAGGATAGGGATATAGAGAGATTAATTGGTTATAGTTTGGATGAGCCAAAAGGATTGAGATGTGTGAGGAATTGGTTATAAGTGGTGTCCTTTTATAAGGGGGAGGAGGGGCTCTTTAGAAAAAACTTAATGTATTTTTTTTATAATAAATTAATATTCAGTTTATAATGGATCAAAAGTGTATTATTCAAAGTCTAAGGCAGGTATGGGTCTAAACACTTTCATCTAATATATTTTAGACAGGTTTGGGTCATTATATTAACCTTATCTTTTAGTTTTAACTCTTAGTTAATTAGTTTTACATTTACCATGTCACTTTGTATTTTTATATTATATAGTTAATAAACTTACTATATACATCCAATAAACCACCAAGTGGTCCATTAATTATACAACTATCATTATATAATTTTTTTGTCCTAACTTTAGATTTTTAGTAATAGAATATCAATTAATAATATAATATTTGTTTTAAAAACTCATTTATGTCAATTTTAACACTATTTAATAATTTATTTTTTTTAGAGTCTTAAAAACTTTATAAATTATAATAAAATTAATTTAAGAAATCCTAATATGTAATATTAACCCATAAAATTCTTGGATTTCATCAAAAATTTAAAATTATATTTATTTTAACTTTTATAATACTAATTATTTGATTCGTTCATTAATAAGTAAAATACTGCATCATTATTGTGTCATAAATAAATTTAATTATTCAATGTCTAAAAATTATAAATAAAATACCTTTATTTATGAAATCGTTTTATCTTTCTAATGAATATTTATAGTCTAAAATATAACATATATAACCCTATGTAAAAACTGTTTTTCTAAAAGATATATGCTTATGTCATTTATGTATTTACTTTAACTTAATTAATATAAAGTGTCAATATCACTTACAAGTGGATCCATGGGGTCCCAAAATCGACCCAAATATTCCCATGGTCAGACATGTATCAACCAATAGCGTTAGAACATAGTTTAGTGTAATTTATTATTATTATAATATTATGTTTTTACCCTTATTTACCAGATTTACCCTTTAACCATGGTAAATAAAATCTTTACCTAAGTAATTATTCAAAATGTCTAAAAATAAAAGTTACCTATTTAAATAATTTGGACATCCTAATTCCAAATATGGAATCCATTTTTATAAATTCAGAACACAGAAGTGGCAGAAATTAATTTAAAATTAATTCCCGCTGTCAAAACAAAAAGCGTGTTTTTAAGAAATAATAACTATCAAAAGATTGACACTTGTTTATGTCCGGTTTGATTGTAAAATTACGTCCAATGAAAAAAAATGTATTAAATGGTAGAAATATATTCTAAAGAAACTTTAAAATCACTCAAATTCATAATTTATCACTATTAATTATTTTGATTCAAAAAGTTGTTTTTAATTAAAATTTAGCGATTTTCACTATTCATCAAAAATTGAATGCTTTCAGAAAAATACCAAAAATTCACCCTAAGATAAATTTTATATTCCAAATCCAAAAATAAAGTCCATTTTGAAAGATAAAATGTATAAAATTTCAAAAAGTGGGTATTACTATTCATAACGACTAGTTTGATTGGTTGTGGAGTGTGTTAGAACTCGAAGTTGCGTACAACACACACTACTGTATTATTCAAAGAGAAGCGTACCGTGGAAGCTTAGGGTGTTAAAGAATTGTTGAATCAATGATTCTTTATGAAGGAATTGTGGTGAGTAAACATATATTCTTGAGATCAAGATCTATCATGATATATCCAAGAGATTACTAGGCCTATGTCAAAGTACATACATTGACAAGATACTGATGAGTTCAATATGGAACAATCCAAGAGGGGATTATTTCCAGTGTCACATGAAATTCATCTTTTTACGAATATGTCTTCTTAGACACATGTATAATGAGATAGAATGTAATGGACTCTATATGAATCAACGATTGGGTCAATCTTGTATGGAATGCTATGTACTAGGCTAGATGTTTCTTATGCATTGAGTGTGGTTTGAAGATATAAAGACGACCCAAGTGATCACCATTTGAAGGAATTAAAGACTATCCTTAAGTATCTGAGGTATACTAAGAAAATGTTCCTGGTTTATAGAGGAGATGAGGAATTAGTCATCATAGGATATGCATATTCTAGTTTCAGACTATTCAGGAAGACATGATGTCACAAACGGGATACATTTTTACATTCAATGGGGGTGTTGTGAGATGAAAGAGATAAAAGTAGAGTGTCGTCGCATATTCTACAGTGGGGTACAAGTATATCGTAGATTCTGAGCTGGATAAAGAAGCAGTTTGGAAACAAAGCTTCATCCTGAAGCTAGATGTGGCACCTTGCAGTAAAGATCCCATCACAATCTATTTTCATAATACTGAAGCGGTGGCTCTTGAAAAAGACCCAAGGTCACATCAGTGGAAGAAGCACATACTTAGGAAGTATCATATCTTGAGCTATTTTTCTCAGAGAGGTGAAGTTTTAGTGAGATGTATTTTCACATAAGACAACATGGTAGACATCTCAACTAAAGCCTTGACTCAGCAAAAACATGTTCATCATGTGAGGTCTAGCAGACTGATAGTCGTAGGAAGTTGGGACTAGTCCAAGTGGAAGTTTATTAGATTTGGTGTCCTAGAACCAAATGTTTTTACATTGATTACATGGATATTTAATTTATTTAAATATTAAACATTTTATTACATACTTTTCATTATTCTTCATGAATATGATGTAAGAATGTCCTAGAGTATTTTTTGCATTGATAAGATCAAGGAAGTTCCCCACTATGATATACTATGATGAGACACATAGTATACATACCGTCAAGTGCAAGTACTCATAAGCAGATGAGAATTCCTCTCACGACGTTCGCACTTGGAAATCTCCAGGATGGAAGATTATGAGAATAAACCCACCAGTAGGAATTCTGCATATTTTGGTTTCATCAGATATTCATATATGTGAGCGTATATATGGTACTTTGAATTTAAGATTATCATTAATATGTTTCATGACTCATGCACTTTGATTTTATGATGAAAACCATCATGCCATATATTGGCAGGAAGTAGGGTATGTTGGGTGTGTCATGAGTGACATGTTATTAATGGATAAGTAGAGGAAGGATTTTCCCTTCCATTTATGGAAGTTGATATCTCGGCCCTTTGATTAAAATAGAACCATCACACATAATTCCTTGGACATGGTGTAATGAAAAGTTTATTTCAGGTATATAAAGAATTAAGTATCAAGCACAAAGCACGATGACACTATCATGAAACCTTCTTGATGAGATATTGAGACAAAGGAATTATATTACACAGTGAGAGTTTATATGTAGATATCATTTTTGTGACTTTACATTCTTTCCCTTGGATTCCTTGACCTGTTTCTTGACAGTACTCTAGGACTTTAGGTAAGAATGCCTAATACCAAGGAGAAATAATCCTAGAGGGTCTGACACTAATTGTTTTTGGTGGTCTTAGTTAAATTCTATTTAAATTTAATTAATTAAATAAATATTATTATCCAGACCATGGAATAATTTTATTCAAGTTAAAATGATCACATAAATTAAATAAATATTTATTCCCCAGATTGTGAGTAAAATGTATTAATTTATTTTATTAAATACTTAATAAATATTTATTTAAAAGTTTGTAAATAAAATATTTATTTAAGAGAATAAATAAATAAATAAATTGTTCTTATGTTCAATAAATGGATGTGGAGTTTTAGGGAACTAGGACCGGTCTGGTAGTAAAATACTTATTTGCAAGATGTTAAATAATTATTTAACTATTTGACAAAAGTTAAAATAAAAATAACACTATTATTATATTTTGATGTAGTATTTTATTTATAATCCTATTTTTCTAAAGTTGGTACACCATAAATAATGACGAAATATTATTATTAAGATAATGAGTTTTCTATAAGGTTATGAATGTATTTAATTGCTATTATGCAATTAAATATTGTAACTGAAGCCCTATGTCGATGAATAGGCAAGTACATCTATTTTTCTATATACCAAACTGCACGCCTGGTGAATTGAGAATTATTGATCCAAACAATTTATCACTAGAATCCTCTTCTATCCCCTCTCAAGAATGAGAAATGTTCTTCAAGAACTAATAATATACAATCAAGAACAACCATCACAAGACACTCACTTTTCTATACTAGCACCTAGAGAATGAGTGGTGTCGATCAGAGGCCATCAGAGCATGTGTAGATCACTACAAGAGGGATTATGGTTTATATCCTCACTAGAAAAATGAGTTAATCCAAAAGGGTCATTCTAGAAAATCAACATCATCAATGAATAAATTACTGAAGATCTAGGTATTCTTTTCTTTATGAAATTAATTAAACTAACTATAAACATGATGTGCAAGATCCTTTCTCCCTTGGATCTTGTGCCTTTCTTATTTTGTCTAAATATTTGATTTTAATCCATGGATATTAGTGTTCATCATCATATTGATCCCAGATTAGTCATCAATTATGATAAGGGAAATGTTGGGCCCCACCCAACGCTGCGTTTCCGCTTTGCTCAGATCCATTTTAAAAGAGATGAGATGCCTCAACAACCCATACTTTTCTATGATATTTTTGATATTTGGGCCATTGGTTTCATGATTCCATTTCATAATTCATTTAAATTATTATATATTTTATGCATAATTTATTATGTTGGAAAATGGGTAGAGTCCAAAGCCACCTAGATTAATGATTCTCAAGTTGTATTGAATTTTATCAATGATTAATTTTATTTATAGATTTGGATTATAGAAGGCTATCATCAATACCCAAGGGTCATGATTATACAATATAAATTTTGGTTCCCTTCTTCTGAATTATTGGGTGACACAAAAATCATCAACACCTTATCAGCCACCAAGAAACGTCCAGGTTGAAGCCTCAAATCGAAAGTTGAAACAATTTTTTGAGAAAAATGTGTTACCAAATAGGAAATATTAGATAAAGTGTTTAGATTATGTAATATGGGATAATAATATGACATTAAAAACACACATTAACATGTGACCTTAAATTATTGTCCCTAAAAACACATGTCATCTTCCCAAAGAGGTTGAGGACCAATTATATTGAGAAATAAAGAAATATATAATTGATTTATCCCAAGATGGAGATAAAAGGAGGCTATAACTTTTGGATCTTGAGAAGATTCGATTGTCATGATATGATAACTCTATGCTATATAAGTAAATAAATAATGTGACCCATGATAAGAAGATCATACAATGAGAGTTTCATGTGGGAGAAAATTTCATTATCTATCGTTCATGATTGAAAATTATTCCTGGTAAGTTATATTGAAGATGGTTTGGCCTTTATATTATATCTCATGTTTTTTTTACTTTTGGTTTATTTGAGATCACACAAGAGGCCACATAAATGAACTTTAAATTCAATGAGAATAAATTACTTAAAAAATTCTAGGAATTCCCAAAATATATAGTTGATGCCATCACAATGCATGCTTTCGTTATTACTTGAGCATATCATATTTTACCTTATCCTATCACATCATAATATTTTTAAAAATTCAAAATCTTTATATCATTTGAACACATTGTTACATAGTGTCACATTTTTGGAAATGAAACATTTAAAGTGTGGGTGAGGGGATAACATTTTAGGTTGATTTTTTAGGATTTAGTTTCTTCATTTCCTTGTGGATATTTATTTATTTTTATTTTTTTAGGATATATGAGATTAAGTAAATATTTTTCATCATTTTCAACTTATGAATTTATTTTAAGAAAATTTAATTTAAATTTTAAATAATGGGTTTAAGATTATTATTGATGTGGAAATTGTTTCTTTTAATTTTATTTTTAAAACATTTTTATGAGTTTGTCCAATTTTTGAAATCCATATCTATGAATCAACAAACAAAATATTATTCCCATACCAAGATGTATTTTAAACCAATTTCTTCCTATTCATTCTAATACCCATTTCTTTAGAGACACCCATGATTCTTTTCTTCTTGGACTTTCATAAAATCTTATCAAAGATATTATTGAACAAATTAACTTTTAAAATGATTTAATAATTCAATTATTTATCCTTTTAACCTTGTAACTACCATAAAATTGAATCCAACATATCCTGTAGAATCCATGAATAACTTTTTATAGGAAATATCCTAATTACATTCCAATGTTTCCTTTATACCCTACTGTTAGTATTATAGCATGATATTCTTAGAATATGTGTGGGGAGAGGTTATTTGTGGACGAAAAGTATGTTTCACATTCAAGATGATATGTGTGGTTTTTTTATTGTATTAGGGATTTTTAATGATTTATAATTCATTTTACTTTATTTTTAACCCCTATTGAAAAATAAAAATGAAAAAATAGAAAAATAAAATAAAAACATGAGTTTTTTCTTAATTTGGTCAAAAATAACTATTACAAGAATGATGGTATTAAGATTATATGAGATTATGTGGAGGATGTGAGATATTTTATAAGTTCAATTCTTGAAGAAAAAAAAAGAAAAAAAATATGAAAAAAAAGTTGGTGAATCATACCTTATTATTTCAATTATCGAGGAGCCACTTTGTGTTTTAATGAAGGGGATATGAAATTATCATATTGGGTAGAGAATTTTCGTTATAATTGTATTTTTATTATCATAAAATATATTTAAGAGTTAAAAAAAAAATTTCAACTATATTATACTTTTCACATCATTTCCTACTAACCCAAAGCCATAGATTCATTTGATCCTTAATGAAAATGCGTCATGATTAATTAAAATATTTTTATTTAAAAGGTGAATATGTTATATTTATTGAAATATTATGGTAAGTAACATATACCTATGGTTTGAAAATAACTCTAAATTATATATCTATTAATTGAAAAGTAAAAAAAATATATGTGAGGTAAGTTACGATTGGGTATTGGATGGATTATTGAGGTTGAAAAAAAATGGAGAATGAAAGAATAAAATGAAATTACATTTATTTTTATAGATGATAAAAAATAATTTTTTTTTTGAAAAAGATCATTTTAAATTTTCTCATTATTGATTTTTATGTGAGTTTGATATGAATATTGGATATTTTTTTCCTAGGAGTGAAAAAGGGTAAGTGTGGGAATATTGATAAAACATAATTTTATTAAATATTTTGTTTATAATAAATGATTTATTCCTCCCACATTGAGTATTAATTGATAATTTTATCAAATCCATTATCTATACTATGGTTTGTGCCTTCTAGGACACATGTTATTATATGATTCCTCCATGTTTATGTGTCACCCTATCATTCCTCTTCCTTATGCCTCAATTATCATCAGTGATAAAAAAAAATACCTCCCATATCCTCATATACCCCCCACCCACTATACCCTTATCCCCACCTCCCACCTCCAAGACTCCACCTCCCCCACCTCCCTACCTCCTCACCTCCCCACATCCTCATACAATTTTTTCATAATTTAAATTCTTATTCCAGCATTCCATCCCATTTCAAAACCCTTTCTCTCTACAACCTCAACTCCTTCATAATATAATAATGGATTAAAATTAAATATTTCTTTGGGGTTTAGTATAGTTAATGATGTGAAACTATACTGATTCACCCCATCAGGTGTCCATAAACACCCTGGATATGATCACGACACTCAAACATACCAAAATACCAAATTCTTATCTATGACAACAGTTCGTGAAATTTACCTATTTAGATATTTCCTTATTTTATATATAAATTTCACCATTTATTATTTCATCAAAAATAAAATTATTAGGGTTTTTCATATATTATTTTTACTTTGAAGGTATAAAGTTGTTTGAAGTGGCATCACTTATTCTGGGTTCCTCGTACTACATGTAAAATTTATTTATAAATTGCATCACATCACCTCATATAAGAAAATGGTTCTTGTAATTGCCATATTCACATATTTATGGATTTTATAATTAATTACTTCCCTTTTTAATTTAATTACCTATACTCATATTAGGGATTTTCATAGTATATTTTTACTTCAAGGGTATCATGTTGTTTAGAGTAGCATCACTTAATCCCAAATCTTTGACATGCACCATTTCGTTCTAAAATTTATTAAATCACTTTATACTGAATATTCATTTCACATATAGTCATTATAAAAGAATAAATATCCATTTGATATGGTTCAGTTGATTTTCACTACTTTTCATTTCTTTACTTGTACTCGCATTAGGGTTTTTCATATCTGATTTTAAATTTGAAGGCATGATTTGGTTCAATGTGGCATCACCTAATCCCATATCCTCATAACTCAAGTACCTTTTTATTCTAAATTTCATCACATAACCTAATCTAAAAGATTCATGTTATGTAAAATACTTGAAAAAATTGATTCGACATTATTTAGTTTATTTCCACTACTTTGAAGTCATTTTTATGGATTACCAGCACCAAAGAAGTAAAAATCCTTCCTTAGTAACCTAATATTATTTTTTTATTTATTATATTAATATTAATTCTTATACTTTCATCTCATTTATGGAGATTATAAATTTTTCTAATTAAATTTTATCTCTTGGTGACATAATCAAAGAAAAACCTGATCAAGGATAATGGTTCTTTTTAATTTTCTACTTCAAAATTTTTAGGATTTGATACTTAATTTGACACTTTTAAATTTCATTACTTGTACTCACATTATGGTTTTATGTATTAGTTTTTTCAAAATTTTCCCCTTTCCATAATTTTTCTATCTCATAAAATTTCATTACCTCTATTACTCTCAAAATCAATGGGAGCCTATTAAACAATAAATCTTTCTCAAGGTAAATCCTTCTACCGTTCACTAATAATAGGAGTGTACTCTCAAATTCTTATACTTTTCTTAACCTTTAGTAAATTTGAAACAATTTAAAGATCCTTGGAAATGTTTCATCTTTTTTCTATAGTTTCTTTATGATCTTGAAAATTATATTTATTTTCTTGTATTTTATTTCACTTATTTTTTATTTCCTTAAAATTTAATATGTGTATATCCTTACTAAGTGTTAATCTAGATTGGTTTACTCCTTGATTTGGCTTGGTTATCTCTAAACTGACTCCTAATAAAACATCATATACAGACATATTTTAGTTATATACTCATTCCATCAAACCGGATTGACCTCTTAAACTATTTAATTTTAACTATAGATACCCTTAGACTACTGTACACCCCTTTAGTCAAGTAACATTCATAATAAAAGTTACACCTATTTTATTCACTAATTTAACCAAACACTTTCAACTTATTATCACATTAATTATACTCTAATAACCGTGTCTTTGTTTCTTCATATATGGATTCCATTATAATATTAGAATGTTCTTTAAAATGTTAGTAGTGAAAATAGAGTTTACAGGTATAATTATCAAAATCTTCTTTTTTTTTGAAATTATAAATTGTATTAACATTTATTTATTTAAAATACAAGTAAATGAGGGGATTTATTTTATATGATCCAAAAATTATTTTCTCTAAATATGTTTTATTTTATGTGATGATGTCTAACCATATTATCACAACTCCACTGATCACGGTATTATACATTTTGAGGTTCTTTTAGATTAGTTCATTTATTCTAACCCTTCATACCTAAAAGAATTGATATTTTTAGTTGTCTAGAGATGTCTGAAGCCTATCCCAAATTGTTATACAATGCATTAAATTCATTTTTTGTGATTCTATTAGTATTGTATTTATAGTGGTATAAAAAATATATAAGATAAAAATTAGATAAGGATGAGGAGAATAATAATTAGATAGAGGGGGAAATAGATAGAGGAATATAACTTTGATTCTTTCTGTAAGGGTTTACAGTTTATATATAGTGGTTTCTCTGATAAAGAAGTTTTCTCTTCATGCTTTCATTTTAATTTATTGGAATTTGACTCTGTAAACCAAGTAATTCATTATATTAAATTAAAAAATATTACTTATATTTAATTAAAATTTTATTTATTATTATTTTTTATTAAATAGTTAAATTTTACCATGAGATTTATTCACATCATTATTTTTTTCTCTCTGTGATGAGTATATCCTATATAATACTATAAAATTACCTCAATATTATTATTGTGGATTAAAAGGATTTAAGGTAGGGTTTATATTTTCCATCATTCTAGATGGATAAATTTAATTAATCTAATTGCAATGGATTTCAATTTATTTTATATTTTTCTTTTAGGTGTTTGTTTAATGTGTACATTTTGTTAAATTTAGAACTATATGTTTTAATTTATGTACTGAATCTTGAGTTATAAGTATTTTCTCATTCTGATAGGGTCTCTATTTTTTTAATACCAACTTTATAATTTCTTCATTGTAATTTTATTTTAAATATTTATGCTTTATTTGTTCAGTGTAAGTATTATGATTATAAAATTTTTTAATATCATAATTTTTAATAATTAATATTTATTTTTTTTTCAAATAGATTCTATACATTGAAATATAATAATTCATTCTAAAGTTAAGATTTTTTCCCAGTAGGTTTGTTCATATTAAATTAAACTGTTTATATAGATAAAATCAATAAATTTATTCAAATATATATAATTTTCTCAATTATTATTTTTAGGTAATCAAATAATGGGTATTCATATCAATTGTGTAAAATTTATTTTGAATAATGGAATTTTCATTCTAAAAGATAAATACTACTTATTTTTATCAATATATTGAATTTGACTCAACCTTCATGGGGGGTAACTTTAATATGCATGAGATATGTACTATAGTGCTTTCACTCATATGTGGATGACAATCAATACTTCAAGTAACCACGGCAACAACATCATTTAGCTGTCACAATTATTCATGAAATAGGAGCAACATCATCTCTCCCAGAGGAAACATATTAGTTCCAGATCCTTCATATAGTAGCAGTGGCACAATATACTTCAAGAATATTCAGTGAGAACATCACTTCCTTTAGGTGGAATCCCATCGGGCTTTCTTCAATTGCATCTTCCATCATTCAAGTTTGCATAGTTAGTAATGGTTCATAACATAGAGTATAAAAAACATTATGCCAATCTAAAATAAAAAATCGAAACTGGTTTTTAATAATATATACATTTAAGTTATTGAATGATTGGTTCACTACATCTTTAAAAAAGGGATGAGGGTATAACTAATTTTTCCAATTTTATTTCCTTTTATCTCTTGAATAAATTTCTCATAAATAAAAAAGTTATACATGATTTTGAAAAGATTCTCTATACATGACTTAACTTCTTTTTATTTAGTTTATTTTGAAGTGATAATATTAATTTTAATTTTTATTTACATATTCATTATCAATATATTTCAATAGAATATAAATTGTAGAGTTGAATTTTTTTGGTAAAACTTTACTATTTCACTTTTATTCAACTATTTATATGTTTACATTTTTCCATTAATAAATATCAACTATTATAGTTTTAGCATTGTTTTTTTTCATTTTTATAGTTTATAATGTTATATATTTCTCTAAAATTACATTCATGAATGTAAAAAATTTAAGGTTACATGGTGGTGAAGATAATGTTGAACATAAAGTCCCTTTCCTTCTCAGATACCAAGAGAAGATATAGGTGGCAGGTTGTTCACTGACTGTGATACCGTGTTGAAAGAAGTGGGTAATGCCTTCAGTTTCCATTAATCATATATGACTAAATGAATAATTTCCAATGGAGTGAGCCACCACCTTCACCAAATCATCTAAACCACCTCCAATTCCTTAATCCAAAGCTCACAAATCATTAATTATCAGTTATTCTTGTCAGTCATGTTTATTTTTCTTATAAAAAAGAAAACATACAATTAAAAATGAGTGTATTAATTAGAGAATAGAATAAACATGTTTGATATCCTCTAGGAATGGATACTTGAAAAAGATCATATTTAAAATTTGGTGAAACCAATATTCGGTTCATTTACACTCACACTCTATTTTTTCATTTAATTTTTTGATTCCCTAAGACTGTCCAAGAGATTCTGTAGTATGGAAATCATATTTAAACAATTTTATATAGAACTATGAAAATAAAATATTAAGGCCTATATTTGGAGTACCATATTTTAGATAAAAAAGGATTGGATAGTGAGTTTACTCATAGTAATGGAGTACTAAGGAAACATATATCAGGTATAGTGACCCCTATAAACTGTCAGGATTTTGTAATGAATTTTATCAATTTAAATCTTTATATTGACTGATATGGGTCTTATAAGAAGATAATGGGAAATATAATGAGATGGTTGGGATATATTAGGAAAAAATACTTCACTCATATTGTACAAAATACCAGTGTTCATAGGAAAATATATTTCCCTTTTACAATTCAGAACTGGAAATAAAAAAAATCCTTCGAGCGATGTTTGCAGGTTTTGTATTTTTCTATTCTGTAATACACACTGCTTCTTCTGTACATCGATCTAGAAAACGTTTCTTACTTATCCCTATTACCATTTTTTTTATTAAATGCATTTATTTATATATTCTAGTATAATTCAATAAATTTATAACTAAACATGTTGCAAATGTTAGTTTTTTTTTTGAAAAAACTATTTTAAAATTTAGTTTTTTATATTTTTATTAATTTATTAACTAAAAAATATTGAATTTAAAATTTTTTATGCATTATTAATGAATATAAAATAATTGAATTTACTTTTTATATTTTTATTTCTACTATTATAGTATTAGTGACATAGTTTTGTTTAATTGGAACCTCAACCTTTTATGTATCCAAAATTGAATGTCCATTGAATGTCATCATTTCTCTTATCTTTAGTTTTTTTACTATGAATTGTTATTATGTTGTGAATGGATTCAATGATTTATGGTATGATACATGTGGTGGCCCCAAAAATATCAATGTCACATCAAGATGTTCTAGGTAATTATAATTCTTTATCATTTACAATTACACTTTTATGAATTGATTGTTGTTTCAGGGAGGATTGGTTAACTTAAACCTAATAAAATTTTAGTGGATTTTCACATGACATGGAATTAAATTTTAATCTATATAAAATCAAATATTATGTTCTCTAAATTTGAGTTTATTTAATTATAGGTTATTACACTGGTGAAAATCACTGCTGCTGAACTGTTTTCCTACTTCAAGTATATATGCTCTATGCACTAAAACTATTTAAAGTTTCATTCCATATTTCCTCAAGAAAAATTATGCCCTATTTTAAATCTATAAAATAATTTATAATAAAAGTAATAATAATTTACTTAGTCATCCTAATCATTTTTTAATAAAAACTAATATTTTAAGATAATATTTATTGAAAATCATCTTAAATAATTTTTTAAGGGATTTATGGATCAGGTTTTATAACCATATCTCATATATTTCTAAATCTATTTGATAGATTAATCTATATTGTAAATAATAATGTATATTAAGGTGAGAATTTATACTATTTATATAATTTATTTGAAAAAATTGTTATTATGTCCCTTAATTAATGCGATACGTACTTAAAATGATATTTTCTAATCTTTTTGAATGTTAACTTTAAGAGATTTGTTATTGTGTACCTCATTAAATTAAATAATTGTAAAGAGATCTATTTCTATCTTTTTCTATATTTTTTGTGCTATTTATAACCTCATTAATATGAGAGATTTTTTCTAATGACTATTGTCCGCTAATGAACTAAAATTCATTCAGTTAGGATAAATTATAATAATTTAAATGGTAAAATAGTGGATTCATGAAGTATATGATGTTTGAGTTAAATGGTACCATACTGTTCTTTTCCATTATTTATTACTTACCCCACATGATCATTCCAACATATAGAACATATTTTTGGGAGAATTGCAAATACAAGTCAAATAACAACTGGTATCTCATAACATTTCTTGGTTTTTTCTTATTTATTTTTACATATTTTTGATATAAAAATTAATTTTTAGGGGAAATAACAATGTTTATTCTCCTACTAGAGATATAGAAGATGTTTTTTTAGAATACTTTGGCCTCAATTAAGAGTACAATTCTAGAAGGGGGCCAACATATTTGATTGGATTGTTAATTGGGGAAACGTAGTCTTGTCAAATTATATTTATTCCAATGAAAATATACTAATTAATTATGCATTAGTATACTAAAAACTTATATTTATATATTAATTTTAAATTAGTTATTGTTGAAAATAAAATACATGATTCTATTTCAGGTTATTGAAAATATGCAGTACCATATTCTAATTTTAGAATCATTTTTACTACTAAATTCCATAGACATTGTAAAATTTAGAAAATGATTCAAACCCATGTCTATGTTTCATACATGCCTACCCAAAATCAGAATTTTATTAATAAAGGCAACTGAGTCATGTGAATGAATGACACATAAAGCATTTCTACATATGAATAAATGGTATGAATAATCTCTATATTCGTTGACATTTACATGGTAGTGTCTATGTTGAATATTTGATTTCAATTATTATTTATCTTTCTCTTAGGGATCAATGTTTTCTATTTTTCAACATATTTATTCAAAATAATCACATTTTGATCTTTTAAAAATTAAAATCACCATATTAATATCCCTGTATGAAAGCATATAAGATGTTTTCTTGGTATTGAGTTACTATTCAACTGAAATTCTCAATTTTTTGGTTTTATCTTTAACCTTAATTTACTATTTTTTTGTAGATTTTACATTTGGAAAATCCATGAGAAACACAAGCACCAAACTATTATTCATGTGCCATCTAATGTTTGAAAAAGTATGAATTATGTGTTAGGCCAATTTTAACTCCTTGATATGCATTCTAACAACCCCTTATATTCTGTCATATTTTATCTTTCATTGTACCAATCCATTATATGCTATATTAAAAGCGAATATAATATGACTCATATTGTGTTCTATATGATTTATTGCTCATATATATCCTAGGGTACCATTAAAGGTTTAATCAAATGCTCTGTTCATGTGAATCTTAATGATTTTAACTGTATGACTTCAAATATTTTTACTGAAAATTTAATATTAGTTAATTTAATATAATTCTTGTGGAACCATGTGAATATTATACGAAATGATAAATTTTTAAATAATTTTGAATGTGTTTCAAAAATTGTATAGAATTACAATTTACTCATTATCATTTGTGAAATTCTTTTTTCCCATTGATTCAAATTCATACAATAGTGTTTTTATTCTTGAAAATGGGGAGAAAAATACACAATTCTCTATTCTTCATATATTATTAGTCTACCCATGTATCATTATAAGTCATTAATAGTTTTTCCTACACATCTCCTTCAGGTTTTATTTATGTTCATTTTTTCAGTTCTTAGAAACATATTAATGTTACTTTTAAGTTTATTTCCTTAAACAGTCATTTTATTATTCAATTTAATCTATTTAGTTTATTCTTTTAATTTTATAATCTATCCTATGAAAAATGAATGGGTTGAAATACTAGTTTTTAATAAGATATTTAATTAGAAAATTACTTTTGAATTCTAGTTTTCCCTTTTAATTGAGCTTTAGTATTTTTATTTATAATTTTTATTTATATCTTAATTAATTTTATAATTATGTGGAATGATTCAGAATTTTTTTTCTACATGTTTCATTTAGATTATCAAATATGGGTACACAATTTGAGGTTAAATAAGTGGACTTGAAGTCAACAGTAATGTGGATTGAACTGGATGTGTCCTACCATAATAATGCATCCATAACATTTTGTTCAATATGTATATTTGTCAATTTTTTTCATTGATGCTAAATGAAATCATGTGTAATATTTAATCCAACTATATGAACATATGGTTCAATATTTTTCATGTTAAAAAATGCATGTGAAATAGATGCATCCAGATTTAATAAATCATCAAGGAACAAAATACTTCCATCCATGATTAGACCATAAATACTTCAAAACATTGTAAAATTGGATGAATTTTAGATGGTATATGCACAAGAAATCATGAAAAAACTTCACATAAGAACACTTTCTGGTATTTTTCCATTAATTTATAAAAAACACATGGAAATTAAATAAATTTAATCTGTATGGCCAGCCTATACAATAATATCTTTATCAATCATTGACCAATATATACATCAAAATAAGGCCAATCACTACAAAAAAACAGTTCATTAGATGGGTTTATTTAAATTCCCCCTCTAAATTCATTTTCTGTACAATTAGAGGGGGTTATGCATAACCCCCTCTAATCGTCGAATTTAGAGGGGGTTTTGACCCCACTCTAAATTCATTTTCTATAAAAATTAGAGGAATATTATGTAGAACCCCTACTAATCATCGAATTTAGAGGGGGTTATAGAACACATCTAATTTCTTAAATTATTCGGGGTTTTGAACCCCCTATAAATTTTTTAACATTATTTTTTTAATATACAATTGGGTTCTAGAGGGGGTTTAAAACCCCCTCTAATGACTTTAAATTATAAGGAGTTGAAAACCCCCCTCTAATGTCTTTAAATTAGAGGGGGTTCAAAACCCCCTCTAATGGCTTTAAATTAGAGGGGGTTCAAAACCCCCTCTAATGTATTTAAATTAGAGGGGGTTCAAAAACCCCTCAAATGTCTTTAAATTAGAGGGCGTTCAAAACCCCCTCTAATGTCTTTAAAAGAAACTTACATAATATATATATATATATATATTTAAACCACAATATATAAATGTTTTTAAATGCATTATATATATGAATATCATATAGAATATATATATGATTGTATTTAATTGTATTTATATATATATACAAAAATATAATTTCATAATTTTATATACATTAATATAAATTTATTTGTAAAAATTGTATTTCATATAATATTAATTATATATAATATAAAAGTATAAACATATTATATAAATATAAAAGTATAAACATATTATAATTTATTTTAAAATTATATCATATAAAAACCTGAGCATGTAGTTTTTATAAATTATAATATAATAATAATAAATATATTTTCAAATAATATCTTCCTGTTGTGATATTATATATAATCAATATTATGTGATATACAATTTATAAAAATAAATGTATATTAATGTACACAATATTAAACAATTATATTTATTGAAATACATATATATTACTTTACATAATATTATACAACTATATTTATTTAAATACATATATATTAATGTGCATAATAACAAATATATGTATTGAAATACATTATATATAGATTTGTATAAATTGTATTTCATATAAAATTATATAAATAATGCTATAAATATTATTTCATATATTATATTTGTATAAATTGCATTTCATTTAATATTAATTATATATATTATTAATATTTATATAAATTTCATTTCATATATTTGTATTTCATATAATATTAATTATATATAAATTATATACAATATTATACAATTTATAAAAATAAATATATAATAATGTACATAATAATAAATATGTGTATTGAAATATATTATATAATTATTTTTTAGATAAATTTTATAAATACATTAAGTAAATACTTATATATATATTATTTAAATAAACATGTATATAAATATGTATTTAATTATATAAATAATTTACATATATATATAATATAAATGTATTTAATATAATATATGAATGATATAAATCATAAAATAAATGTTTGGTATTTATAAAACTGATAGATAAATTTTATAGTTTAAAAAATAAGTGTAATAACAATAACAATAAATAATAATATTATTTTTATCACCCCCCCACACAAGTATATAAAAATAATTATATAAATATATATTATAATCATATTATATCTACATGCAATTATTTTATTTTTAAAATTTAAATAATCAGGGAAAATACAATGGAAAATACAAAAAAAAAAGAACTGATTCAAATTACAAAGATAACAAAAGGATGTCCACACAGTTGTGCATCATTATATAAATATTATATAAGTACACAAACACACAGACATATAAATGTATTCATAAATATATTCATTTAAATTATTTATATATTGAAATATATATATATATCTCTATATATATGTACATATATTTATTTATATAAATTATATAAATAAACATGTATAAAATATATAAATATGTATTTAATTATATAAATAATTTAAATTAATATATTTATATATATATAAACTTATGCATATATAAATATAAATATATAGTTTATATAAATGTATATATAGTTTATATGTTTAAATGTGTTAAAATATATGATATAAATAATATTTATTAAAATAATTAATAAAATATATATAAATAGAGGATAATATGACCTAATATAAATAAAACAAATGTTTTAGTGGTAAAACCATAGGTTGGTTTGCTGTGATATTTAAGCAGTTTGTGGTTCGAATCCACAGAAAACATCATTTTTATAAAAAATAATTGGTTCCAGCTTGAACTAGAGATGAACTGGAGGCATGTGACGAGGCCCTTGGGGAAGTGATGTGGTGAACTAGAGTTTGGAGGGGCCAGAACGGGTGTCGGTGGCATTTGGGGACTCGGAGATAGAGAGTACGACGAATTGGAGGTGGGAGGGGGATAGTGGGTGTCGGGTGTCAGGGGCACAGGGGACTGGGAGAGAGATGGGACAAGGGGATGGGCGGGTGTCGGGTGCACGTCGGGGATGGGGTGATTGAGGGCAGGGATCGAGACAGGGGACTAGGGGTGACTGGAGCGTGGGGATAGGGGGGATGGGGAGAGTGAGTGCAGGATGAGGATGGGGAGAGTGAGGGCGGGGCGAGGATGGGGAGGGCACACCGTCGACATGGGGGGGGGGGTACGAGTACACCAATCCAATTAAAAAAAAACAGAGGTTTTAGGGGCGGTTTCTATATAACTTCCCCTATGGTAACCCACATTAGGGGCGGTTTAAACCACCCCTAATGTTCTGAACCGGTCCCGATTCCATTCAAACTGCCACTAATACATGTTTTTCAGTGAATTTAAGTGAACATTAGAGGGGGTTTAAACCCCCTCTACTATAACTATGGCTAAATTCATCACAATTTTAGTAGCGGTTTCCCTAAACCGCCCCTACTAACCGTAGGCGGCCACATTAGCGGTGGTTCCCCACAATCGCCACTAATGCCTTTAGAAGGGGTTATAACCCCTTCTTATGTAAAAAATAACCCCTTCTAAACTCAACGTTTTTTTGTAGTGAATGAAGATGATTTTTTGTGGGTATTCCCATATTTGAAAAAATATTTTAAATAAAACACGTCATGATTCATTCATTTAACGGTTGAAAAATGCTTACACATTGGAAGGAAAAGATTGAAGAAAAATATTTTTCATCTATTTTACTTATAAATATTGTCTAACTCTTCTATGTTTATGGTAATTAATTCATCAAAAAAATTATCATCATTTCTATTCAATTTATCATATTAAATTCTAGCTTATTCTCTTATTTTTATTTTTTTGATGGATACTAGGATTTGATACAAGATCATATCTTTCCCAACAAGTATAATGCTTAAGAAAAAAAAATATTTGATGACCTGCCCACCTAGGAAAGTTTAATTTCATTGTAATCAATATAATTAAACCATATACAAATTATCATTTTTTAATACACAGTCAAAATTGAATTCATTTAAATATGATCAATTAATTTATTCCTAAAAAATGGATCAAGGAAACCCATTGACTAACACTTAACATGAGAAGTCAAGTTTGTGTGAATTATGAGGGATAATTTAAATTGTTTAGTCTATTAAACCAAAATATAATTTTATGGTTCAAATATAATATTTAGAATCAATTAATTCAAATTCTTAGTGTTTTAATTTTATCCTAATTTTTCATATATCATAAAGTTATTTCTTGGAAATGATTCTCAGATAAGGGTTCAATGATATGATGTTCAAAATCAACAAAGGTTTAAGTGCCTTGTTTTTTTGGTTGTGTAAAATTCCAAAGTGTAATAACCTCTGTTTTTATGAATTATCATTATTTTTTAAATAAGATTAATTTATTTGATAACTTTCAATACATGCAATTCTGAGTTTTAACAAACAATGACATATTATTAATGTTATAATTTAAACATTAACTTTATAACCTGGCCATTAAACTTAAATATATAAATAGTTATAAATAATTTCAAAATATTAATTATAATGGTTTTATATAAATAAAACATATTGATAAAAAATTACTAATTTTCTATAAAATACTTTATATGTTTTGAAAATTTTATTTTTTCAAAAAAATGTTATTTATTTATTTTTTGAACAATATTTAAATTAATCATATAAAATATTATAAAATGGATTTTCTAAAATAAAATTTATTTTTGAAATCATAATTTCAGAATTATCTTGGGGTTATGTTTTGTGATTTATCTAAAAAGTTTATTTCTTTCATTGAATAGTGAAAAATATTGGTTTTTATTAAAAATTATGTTTTCGTTTAAAGCATTTATAAGGTTAATTTTTGTTTTAAAATGGGTTTAAAAGTAAAATTACACAAATTATATATTATTTAATCTAATTTATTCAATTTTAATAATTTTTATATTTAATTTTAATATATAAATGTTTTAATCTTTTGAACATTTTCTCTTTAGAAAACCACTTTCTTATCTCATTCGTGGGTTTAATTTTAAATTAAAATTTTGTATTTATGTGAATTAAATTTAAGAAAATGGATTCCATATTTAAAATTATAATAAATTATATTATCTAATAAAGGGAAATTAATTTTTTGCGATAACAAATAGTAAAAATTATTTACAATGGTTAAGGTAAAAATGAGTTTACGGGGGGGGGGGGGAGGGGGTGTTAACTAAAATGATAAGGGTTAAAATGACTATAAACAAATATAAAACCAATTTTGTTTACATATTTTTGCCTTATATCTCTTATAATTGAGAATGGTCCATTTTGGATCCTTTTGGAATGAGAAAAATGCGGGTAAACCTTTTTCTTTTCAAAAAATTATAAGTGTTATACTCACTACACTTTTAAAAGGCCACCCCTTCTCCTCTTCTATTCAAACTTACAAAACCATTTGGTTCATAAAATAAATAAATAAATAAATAAATTTCCTCCTCCCATCCTATAGGCCTTAATTTGGTTATAAATTCAAAATAATAAGCCTTTTGGTGAAAACCAAAAGAAGTAGTCTGAAGAAGCAGTAACACCACTAACCAACCATTTTATTTAATTTATTCCTCCACCACCTTAAATTATTATCAAAACATTCTGATATAATAACAATAGTATCTTCTATACACTAAAATATTTTTAGGTTATGGTCATGACCTATAATCATCCTTTTTTTCCATCAAATGGGATATTAAATCATTATTTATGTGTATAGAGGACTACTGCCGCGCAGAACAATACTAATCATTTTCCATCACCACCTCTAACAGAATGGTATAATGATTGATTGGATGCTTATATATGATATTTCTTATATTATTATAATTTTGGAATTATTATATCCCATATACCTTCATACTTACCATTCTATTGGAATTGGACAACGTCACTCTTGTGTACAACAAACTACCTCCTCGCAAAGAGATTTGTTTCATTCATGCTTTACATATAAGATAATACATATGTGATTAATGAATACATGTTATATATATGAAATAAAAATTATTTTTTAATTGTATTATGTTATTTACCTTTCTTTATTTCAATATTTCAAGGTAAAATAAATAGCATTCATACATACATAAAACCTACCGTCTCCATGAAAAATGTATTTCATTTTCAATCTCTAAATTATAATTATTACTATAAAAACATATATAATGAATATATATTATATTTATATCATCATTAAAATTCTCCATAATATAGAAACATGATCCAAGTCCTATGAAAACAATAAAAAATCAAAACATAGAAGAAAAACAAAGTAGTGCTCTCCCAAAACGTGACTTTTTCAAGGAGTTTCTAATAAATGGGGAATAAAAGGTCATAAGAAAAACTAAATATGGTATTATATATATTATTATGGTTCTATAATATATGTATAATAAAATTATATTTAATATAAAGGTTGTATTAATGTGTATGAAGGAGGTCAAGACTTAAGGAAAGAAATTTATGTCTTACATTTATTTTATGTGAGACAAAAGCCATATTCACCATGTGATTATTTTATTTGGTGTATATAATTTCCATGAATGTATTTTATTATTATTATAAATAAAATTATATTTATTTACATATCAATTTTAGGATCTATCTTTCATCGGTTTTATGGTTTTAAAGTACCAAAGCAGTTAGGTATTTTTGTCTCAATTTTCCTTCCTTGAGACATATGTTATATTATACCCCTATATTAATTTTTTAAGTATATATAAAACCCCTTTTAACATGTAATATAATGAATTTATTTACTCTTATGATGTTATATTTTTAATTTAATTTTATATTTTGATGGGGCTTATGATTCAATGTTACTCAAGCGGTAAGGTTTTATTTTACAATCTAATTGTCTATCATGATTTCTTATGATTATGATTATAATGATAAAAAATTATAATATATTTGTTAAGAAACTCATTTACTTTCTTCTCCTATGGTTATTTCTTGGTTATAGAAATTTTATCTTCATTTTCCACTTTTATGTACTCAATAGTTAAAAATAATTTTTTTAATGAAAAATAATCTTTATTTCCCTCTTAGATTGAAAACCATTTTTATTTGAAAACCATGTTTAAAAAAATATGGTTTCAAAAAATGGTTTTTAAAAAATCAAAAATATTTATTAAAGGTATTATTACCCATGTTTAAATTTTTACACAATTTTTTAAAGTAATACTATTATCGTTTTCTAAACAATCTAAAAATGCAAAAGGAATCTTCATTTTAACATGTATGACATGAATGTAATTCCCCACCATCATGAACACTCATTTATTTGAAGCTTAGTTTATAATATTCCAAGTCTATTTTGGCATTACAATATTTTAAAAATCTTCTATATTTTAAAAAGTGTTTTGTAATGTGTAAAAGGAATTCTCTTCAAGAAATGTTTTAAATAATCATTCAAAATAATTTTACATATAATATGACATCTATTGGAGTTAATTATAACTTACTAGGGATATGATTCAAGGATACCATTGTTATTCATTCTATTAATGGTTCTTGTTTATGATTTCATAATGTTTCTAAAACCTATTTCTCTTCCATGAGTTACTCCGTGATGAAAGGATTATTGAACCCTCCTGTTTTCACATGTTATACTATAATGAAAAAATGTAATGATTATGAAACTAGTCTATTTTCCACAAGTTATGATATGAGTAAATGTTTATGAAACACATTTAATTTCATTTTCTATAACATGATGAATTTTTTATGATATTTTAGAAGACATACATATTATTTTCATTATGTGACAAGTGGGACCTATATATCCCTCCAATGCATTGGGTAAATATCTATATCTCTTGAGACATACATGACTTGAATAGGGAGTTCACTATGTTCAGTGATGGAATTTGTCTTCTATGATATCCTTTGGAGTAAACCTTTAATACCTTGATGGTTTTGGGAGTGAACTCATTCCACTATGATAGCCATGTCATTAAGCCTCAACTAATATGGAAATTATTTTCCATTATTATGAACATGACATAATTTTATGCCATCTAACAATGGTATGCTCCCTTGGATCATGTTATTTGATTTCATTATGATTAAAATATTTTGAACTTATAGTTTATATTCCATGAATAATGATTTTGATTATTGATATGCAGTGTTTGGTTTTTATGTGTTATGATCATGGCCTCATACCCTTATTCTCATGATATGCTTACACAATCCCCTTTTTTTAACCATACTAAGAATTTGACTTCACCCATTATTATGTTTCCTTTCCCTCGGTTATGAAGAAAAGTATTAAGTATGATATATATAATAAGGGCAATAGTTATGAATAACATATTGGGAGAAAATGCAGTTCACATATAAACTAGTTGTTTATGCTTCCATGTTTCCAAAGGCACTATACCTTTACAATCATTATGCATGTGTTCATATAAAGTTACAAATATTAATCTAAAATAATCTAATATCTATGTATGAAAATACTAGGTCGATATAGTTGGTTTCAGAGGATATTTTTAGCTATAATTTGGAAACTAGGATGAGAAAACATTTGTGAGATCCTTATGTACATGTCTAAGGATGAGTTAAAGTATAGGGTAATGTCTTGAAATTTTGGTGAAGGATAGAGATAGTGGTTTCTAAGAAATAAAATCCAAATATAGATACTACAAGTGGATGTGGATCTCAAAAAAAGGTACCTAGATGTAATAACTCTAGAAGGGAGAATTGATTTGGGACCAATCATCACCTAGATCAAGACACTTGGCCTTGATTCACACCTTATTTGACATTCCCAGGGGATATTCTTTAGAATCTCACAAACTCATTATGAACAATCATAATGGATTTAAATAAATCATGACTATGAATGACCTATGATAAACCTAAGGTGTCATATATTAAAAATACGGTGCCATTATTTAGATATCCAATATGTGATTTTCTTGATTATATGGTTCCACACTATGATTATTGTTGCTTACACTATGATTTTGGGTTTTATTCATTGAATGGAATTATAAGGGACCCTATCAACAATGAGTGTGAAATATAATTCAATGATTATCCTTTTTAGCAAACAAATTTTATGGGATAGATAATTCAAAATATATTTTCTATGTTCACAAAAATTTCTCAAGCCATGAATTGTGATGAAATGTAAAATGAGAATATGTTGGAATAACATTCTCTTGAGTCTTTCATAAGGAAACATCCACCTTCCTATAGTGGATCCATTGATTTAATAGTTACTGAGAAATTTATTTGTACCACTAAAAATATATTTTCAGTTCTCTAGTGTTTAGAACATGAAAATCCATTTTGGATGTTTATCATTTAGAAGGTGAAGTGGATTAATGGTGGAATATCATCTGTAATACAAGGGAACATGATGAAATTGGATCCATAGACTAGGATGAGTTCAAGAAATTAGTTTTTCAATAAGTAATTTCCTCAATTTCTTCTTAAAAATATGGATAAGGATTTACCCAAGGCATAGGAAAATGATGATGAATCCTTTGGTACCTATGAGGAAAAGTTTACAATACTTGTGAGGTATGATTTTTGCATTATCATCCAACCTAAAAGTAAGGTTGATAGATTATTTAGAGTCTTAAAACCATGTCACCAATTGTAGTTATCTATAATAGATATATGTAGCCTTGAATATATTGTTATGTATGCTATTAAGTTGGAAATTTATGCTGGAGTTATGTATTAATCTCATGGTTTTGATAATAAGATATAAATGGAATTCAAAGGAAAATATAAAAAAATGGAGTGATGAAGATGAGATTTACTTTATGCTCAAAGTTTTGGAAAGAACATGGAAAAAATTTCCTTATTAATATTATTGAATCTTTTAATAGTACAATGGAAGGTCATTGAGGAATTGAATACTGATGTGATGTGAAGAAATTAGCTAACAATGCAAATAGAGATAATATAAGATCCCATATTTTCTTAAGGTATATTCTGTTTAAGTTTGGTTTAAGTCTATTATATTTGGATAAATAAATGTTTCGGATGATAATGAGGAGACTTAGAGGTGTTTCGAAGGTTCATGACTCAGAAGAGAAGGAAAATGTGCTTTTTTGGGCATGATGCACGATTTGCACACTATTAATTTAAACCATGAAATAGGAAGGCCAAACCACGTGTCTTGAGACAGTGGCATTATGCATGGTTGGTGCATAGTTTTTACACTAGGTGGGCCTCCCCATGTAACCATATGACTAAAATCTTCTTAGACAGTGGTTGGCGCATGATTTTCATATGGGTTAGAAAACCGTAGGGGAAAACATGCACCCCTTTAAAAGCTAAAAAAATTACAAAATTTCCACTTCAGTATTTTTAGGTCCCACCTAATTTTCCTCCAATTTCTCCCCCATTAAACCATATTGATGAACATAAACCTCCCAATACTCCTAGGGATCAATCTCCCTCATTTATAGGCTATTTAGGCCACCATTGGTTGTGAATCAAAGATCCGAGTGAGTCCATTCCTCTCATTTCTTCTCTTTTTTGGATTAAGGATTGTATATTCGGAGATCTTTTAATGAAGCACTAAAAACATATTTATATGGTGTTTTTTAGGTTGAATATTTAAGGTGTGTTTAAATCTGGACTAAGGCCTCGATTAAGAGTGTGTTCATCATCGAATTCAAGGTAGGTGGTGTACAAGTTATATCCTGTAGTCATTATATTTATTTATGCATGTTTGGTTGCATTATTGGTTATCACTTTTTGTGTATTTGATTACATTAGTTAGGTTTGGTAAAATGGGTCTCTAAGTGATGAATTTTACCCCTCACGACCCCCTTTGGATGGACAGAGATTGAATAGAATTATTTTGGACCACCCATGGGGTGAAATGACTTTTCCAAACCTAGGAATTGGTAATGTCTAGTGTGTAATTAATGTGTGAAAATGTATATCCCTTGTTGAACATGTTAATATGTTTATTTGAGTTTAAAATATAATATTAGAAATTATGCCTAGGTTTTATAATGTATTAAGGTGTTTTTTGGAATAAGGTTAATCAGTTAATTAAGTTCTTAATTGAAAAAAGAGTTTTTGTTGATTTGATAAGGAATGTTAAGGATGAATGGGCTAACTGAGTTAAGGCACATGAAATGATGAACATGTTACATTGGTGAATAATTTTGATTTGGTAAATGAGTTAAGTGGGATATCATATCAAATGGTTTACAAATTGTACACAAAATACATAGGAGGGTTAATGCATGTGAAATGATGAAGGGATAAATGGGTTAACTTATGGGAGTATATGAATATATAAATGGGAAAAAGTATGAGAATTGTGGGTTATGATAATGGTATTAATCATATGAATTGATAAATACGTTAAATGAGGTAATATATGGAAATTGTGCAATATGATTATTTAGTTAGGCATGAGAAAATTGGAAATAGGTCGAATGGGATATGTAATGAAAATGGTAAACATTGTAATGGATTGTGGAATGATACTGATTCCCTTATTGATTGTTATAGATTTTGACTATTATTTGTGTTTTGGTGGGAATGGGTTTCATATGGTATTGTGTGACGAATGGATATATAATAATGTGCACATGGGATGGTGGTGGGATAAAGTATAGAGGCTCCTCCCATGGGTTGGGTTGGACTGATGATCTGACCCCACCTAGGAATGCATGGGTTAGGGAGTCAGACTAATCCTTTATGACCCTAATGGTTTCATTCAATGAAACTACTTGGACAGAGGCTCTAAGGTAGGTAGATTTATTGATTGTGAAATGTTATTCTTTAGTATGATAAGGAACCTGACTTATACCCTTATTCATAGTTATAAATACCTTAAACCCTTGTTTGAATGATGTCTATTCCCAACTAATGAAACACATGATAAAAATGGATTAAATAATGAATATGCGATAAGTGATGAAAATGGTAATATTGATAAAAATGGATTAAGTTTACTTTGTTATCTAATGGAACCTAAGTTTTCCTTTTGTTTATCATATAATTTAATTTATACATTCATGCACTATCTGTTTGGATTGGGAATTTTTTAGACACTATTGCTGGTGGCCTACTAAGTTTTACTCAGACCATGCTGGGGCCACCATTGGGTACCCAAATAGAATTAATTGTTGTAGGTTTGGTAAAGGGTAGGAGCCTGGGGCTTGGGAGTTTATTCGGACTTGGTATATGCATGGATGAAGATTTGAACTTAGTGTTTAGACCATTTTTGGGATTCTTCTGTTTGTATTTATTTTGGGTTTCTTTCACTTTAGCACTGCTAACATGTCGTAAATTGTTATTTTTGGATTGTTTTTTGTGCCTAGTTTTGGGAGATGTTTGGATACAATGGTTTATCAATTATTTCAAATTGTTTCTTCTATTTTTTTAGTATATCTAGTGTAATAATCTAGTAAATAGGGTATGTTCTCCCCACATGGATTATTAAAACCACATCACTAGTTAGCAACCTCTGGCATACGGGTATATGCACTTGAGTTCATGTGAAAACTCAAGTCAGGGAACTGGTTAGTGGCTCCCAGTTTGGTGATGTTACAAATTGGTACTAGGGAAGTTCATTTATGTGGTCTTGTTACTTGGGATGGTAGAGAGGAGGCTAGGATGTGCCAGGCATGGGTAATGATCTCATGCCTCAGAGTATCTAACCAATGTTATAGGGAATACCCATGTCACCCTGGGTGGGAGTTGCCATTAATAGTATGTGTTGTTATGGCTGAATGATATTTCAGCATTCAGTGATGCACATGTTGTGTGATGTAACTATTTTATGATATTTTTCTGATGTCTATAATGGCATGAGGCTATGCATTCATGCATCATTATAAACACCTAAGCATATGTGGCATGCATAATGATAAGCACACATAGAACATGTGTATGGGGAATAAAGGGTATAATTCAATTTACTTTCTTGAAAAAAACTTAAAGAAAATGGTCTTTAATAAAATTATTCAAATGGGGAAAAAGGTAAAAATGTTAAATGTTGGTTATGAAATTGTGCTTAATTAGGGGGTCCATAGTGTGTTGAAAATATTGGCTATAACAGGTTGTGAAGTAGGAAATGTTCATAGGAGGAACAATTTTCATTGTAAGTATGGAAATAGTTTTGACTTGGTGTGTAGTCTAAAACTTGTAGACGTGTAAGTTGGATACATCGTGACATCCATGACCTATGGTAGGGATGGTTGAGGGTAGTTTTTGGGATGTGATGATGACCTTTGGGTTAGTGTATGAGAAATGGTATGTTTATGGATAGTGTAGAGAATTATTTTATGTAAACTATTTAAGACTTATGTGATGTGATCTAGGAATCTTGTTTGGAATTATAGAGAAATAATACCATGATGACATATACTTGTTTGAATATATGATGATATCATCAAGAATTCTCCACCATCGGTGGAGTAATAAAATATGTTGGTCCAATATAACCATGGAGAGGAGAAGCTTCATGGAAACTATACTCATTTTAAAAAAATGATAGGATGGGACCCAAGGTGGGTCGTTTCGAGTATGTTTGATCTGACTAGAGAGTTCAATTATAACACCCTATGATGATTGTTAGAATGGGAGACCTGAATTCTGAGTCTGTGATAGGTTGGAACATGAAGCGATATAGGATATGGGTACCCCCTAGGGTTGTGAACAAATTCTATGTATGAGTGGTTTGGGTAGTGAATTTCCTCATTGGAGACCTTAGTGAGTTTTATGTGTTAGGTATAGGGGGTTTACATTTTTTTATCCTTTGACCTTGAGGTTAAGAGGTATTTTCTAATAAAAAGGATCTAGTAACCCTTGTGGGTTGAGTTTGGGCCATTTGAAATGGATTTTAAATTAATGTCTTGGTTCGAGGTGTTGTTAATGTTGGCTGTGTTGTTATGGAACTTGAAACTAAAAGTAAATGTTTCCTTGGTGAATCAGATGCAGTGTTTCAGAATGGGGGCATAAGATCTACACAATAGAGGAAACTTGTTAGATGTTTGACATATGTGGTCTAGAGAGAGGGCCTAGTGATTTATTACCCCTAACATTAGTCATATGTTGTCGTCATTTGATCCTAGAAAGAAACCTGTGATCATGGTTCATTATTATGTGAGTACTCATTAATGTGTGTCACACATGTAGATGTTTTGGACTTGATAGTGGGGAATGGATAGTGTTGCATTGTTTAGATTTGGAATATAGAGCTAAGTGGGAAATTTGATCATTTTTTTATGTGACATGAGTTTCGGTTACACGTTAATAGTTTGGGTAAAATCAATGGTGACCTCAAATAAGGCTATCCAATGATACATGTACCTTGGAATTTGAATCATAGGGGATGATTCAGAGGTCAAATCAGTTCATATGAGTACCGTTATGTTTTGTTAAATGGTGTTTTCATTCCATGGTTCTTTTCGAAGGGAACCTAAGTTCTTGTAGTAGTTTTTAAGGTTAGCTTTGAAGTGTTGTCTCATGAGTATTCTTGGACCGTATGTTTGTAAAAATTCTAATAAAGTCCTAAATGTTGGTTTTGGTAAGAATAGACAGAGGTGACTGAAGTAAGGAAATATGATTTTGTTTTAGGGGTCATTCCTGAGGTGGTGGTGGTCACATGGCAACATTTGTATGAAATAATTGTTTGATTTTTGGGTGATATGTAGAGAATGGATTGGTTCTAGTTAGGATAGCTGAATAAGAGGCATTGTTAGCTGGGTAAGCAGGCATTGATCTATACTTAGGTGATGGTTGGATTGTGGGATCTAAAGTAATTTTATGTGCAGTTATAGAAAATTACGAAACCTTGAGGGTTATAATGAGGTCCAGACATGGGAGAATGCTAGTAAGGCACGATTTAGATCAAGATAAGCATCTGTTAATCTCTATGAAACCAAAGTTGGAAGCACGGTCATGTGAGAGATCATCAATTTTTATTGGTTTGGTATACCATTTTTTAACTATTAGGTATGTACAAAAATTTCCAAAGTGGTGTGTTGGAAGTAGTTCTATAGGAAATGTTGGCTCACAGATTATTGGTGGATGGTCATGGAGTGGTGGTGAGATTTGGTCGACAATCTTGACTGAGTGGGGGTGGTTAAGTGTCGATGAGATGTGTGCAGGTAGGGAAGCAAAATATTATTATAGGATCATGTAATCCTATTGATGTAGGTGATGTTTGAATGAGACAAGCTACTGTGGTGTTCTTCGAAAACTTCTTTGCATACTTCTATCTAGTGAAGATCATTACCAACATCTTGACATCATCCCAGGTTCGTTGAGAAAGATATGGATTCATGTCTAGAAACCTAAAGGTATTTTGGTTTGATGAGGAAATCATGGAGTTTACCGACATGGGGCGGTATATTAGGAACTGGATGGTGGGATTTCCACCATCGACCGTTTATGGGTGAGGTCGTTGGGATGGACTGGGTGATTGAAAAATGTTATGGTTTCCAATCACAGAAGCCAGAAACAGGCACTGGGATATATTCTTCTTATTGTTCTGGGAGAATCCAAATAACCATGTATGATTTTGGGGTTTATATTTTGGTCAATTCATGATATGTATTGGTTGATATTCCTTGAACAAAGTGATAGAAACAACACTCATAATGTTGGGAGTGAAGATTCAATCCTAGAAGGATAGAGAGGAGCATAGAGTTAATATGATGGCATCAGAATGCCAACGAGAGACCTGTGAGGTGTACGTTGGATCCTTAGAGAGGCTATGTGGGCCTTGGATGTGGTGATTTTGTGAGAAAAGTGCTGGATTCAGGCTCAGGGTGGTTCCAAATGAAATTATAGATTCCTGTTCTAAAGTTGTTAATGGGCATGGTAAGTTATGAAAATAGTTTATGGAAAGGAATGATTGGTTCGAGAACTTCATCAAATATTGGGCATGGGCTCAGGTAGTTATCCTTGGGTGACATTAGAATATTTATAGATGTTATGGAACCTAGGCCATGTGGTTTGGCACCATTCCAACTGTGGATGGTCAGTGTTTGGGGACGAGTCAGTTGGGTTGGTCCAACATGATTTAGTAAAATGAATAGATTTTGTAATTTATGACCCTCCTAAAATTTGATTTTTATAGAGGAAAGTGCCTTTAAGAAATTAAGGAAAACTTGATAGAGGTAAATTTTTTAGTAAGTTAATGGCTATTGTGGGGATGTCCTTTCGGGTGGTTTCAACAGTGATGCTGGATTCCAACACATGGTGATGTCCTTTTGAACGTTCAGGCATGATGAGTCGGTAATGCATCGGGTAACTTTTGAATGTTTAGCTAAGATTCTTGAAGTCTTATATAAATAGTGGGGTGTCAAACAATGGAATATAGTGGGGGAACCATGATTATAGAGCGCGTTTTTGATGATTTGGCTAGAGTTTCAGGTTATAGGGACTCAAGTGATCACCATTCAGGTGAGTTGTCCCTGTTGGTGAGTGTTGGAATGGGGTTTAATCAGTTGAGTGCCCTGAGAGTTATCGTTGTGTCTTGGATGTACAGTTATGGAATGGGATCATCTGTACATGATTGTTGGATCTATCTAAGTTATAATTGTATTTGGAAATACCATGTGTTTAATTTTGTGTGATATCATGTTTTGGTCACTATTAGAGTTTTGTAAACCTTGTAAAATGGCTCCACATTATTTGGGTCATGAGTTGCAAGGAGGATCAAATCGACGGAGTTTGAATTGATTCATCCACATTGGATTTCTATTGTGAGTTAAGTTTCCTGGTGCTATGAATTATGTAATTTTACCTAGGATAACCTATGGAATTCTCTTTCTTTATCTATGGTTGAAGTTTATGCGTCATTGAGGAGCTTTCTATTTATATTATGTATTGTAGTGATAAAGTATTGCAGGGAAAGACTTTTCTATTTATTCGTATTTTATGGAAGCATGGAAATGTTTAGAAGGGAACTTGGGATGGCAAGTATACTATGATGGCTAAGTGGCCCGATGTCTTCAAATCAAAAACTCATTAATGCATTGGAGCATGACTCAAGGGCGATCTGTTATAAGGTGGGGAGGTGGTAAGATCCCAAGTTTTCTTAAGATAGGTTTTGTTTAAGTTTTATTTATGTTTGTTCTATTTAGATAAATAATTTTTTATGAATTTCATGTGGAGGATCAGGGGTGTTCTAGGGGTTTGGGACATGAAATAGAAAGAAAAAGAGCTTTTTTGGGGATGCTTTATGATTTGTGCACTGTTAGTGTAAACCATGTGAGGGGAAGGCCACACTGTGCTTCTTGAGACAATAGAATTATGCATGGTTGAAAAAACATTTATATGCCATGTATGACTCCCTAGGAAACCATGCGACACTAATCCCCCTACATAGTGGATTGCACATGGTTTTCACACGGTTTGGAAAACTGTGTGGGTAAACCAGGGACCCCATTAAAAGTTGAAAAAATTACAAAATTAACACTTCAGGATTTTTATGTCTCACCCGATTTTCCTCCCATTTTTCCTCCACTAATTCCCAGTGATGAACCTAAATCTACCTAGCTTCCTTGGGAGAAATCTTCTTCATTTATAGGAAATTTGGTGAGACATTGGTTGCAAATTGATGATCCAG
This sequence comes from Viscum album, assembly GCA_963277665.1. Classification (NCBI taxonomy): domain Eukaryota; kingdom Viridiplantae; phylum Streptophyta; class Magnoliopsida; order Santalales; family Viscaceae; genus Viscum; species Viscum album. The sequence goes on along the minus strand of OY728139.1, from coordinate 1,393,039,489 downwards.
GTGAGTCTAATATATTCTCATTTCTTCTCTTTTATGGGTTACATATTGTATCATGGGTTATCTTTTTCCAAATCCCTAAAACCTTATTTCTTTGGAGATTTTTATGTTGAAGCTTCAAGGGGTGTCTAAATTTGGATCTATGTCCTCAATTAGGAGATTGTTCATCATTAGATTAGAGTTAGGGTTTCTACAAGTTATATCCCATAGTCATTATTTTTATTTGTGACTGTTTGGTTCCATTCTTAGTTATATCTTATTGTGAATTTGATTCTATTAGTGTTATTTGATAAAACTATTTTCTAAATGATTAATTAAACCCCTCAATATCCCTGTGGGATTCATCGAGGTTGAATAAAATGATTTAGGGCCACCCATTGGGTGTACCGACTTTCCAGAACCTAGAAATTTGTAAAGCCAAGTATAGAATTGATGTGTGATGACATAGATCCATTGTTGAACTTTTTAATATATTTAATTGAGTTGAAAAAGAAATATTCAATGTTTTTTGTTGGTTGGATAATGGGTTAAGGGGTTTTTTCACTTAAGGTTAAAAAGTTAATTAAGTTTTGAATTGAAAAAGGGGTTTTGGTTGATTGTCTAAGGCATGTGAAGTATGAAAGGGAAAATTAGGTTAAGGCATGTGAAATGATAAACATGTTACATTGGTGAATTCCTATGAATTGGTAAATGAGTTAAGTTGTTTACCATATCCAATGGTTTATAAGTTTTACATGAAATACATTGGAGGTTTAATGCCAGTGAAATAATAAAGGGAAAAAAGGTTAACTTATGGGAATGATGGAATATGTTAATGGGACAAAGTATGAGAATTGTGGGTCATTATAATGGGATTCAGAATGTAAATTATTGAATATGTTAAATGGTGTAATGTATGGGAATTATTTAATATATTTATTGATTTAGGCATGAGAAAAATTAAAATGGGTCAAATGGGATATGTAAAAAAAATGGTAAACATGATAATGGGTTATGGAATGATATTGATTCCCTTGTTGATTGTTACTTTTTTAATTTTTATGTGGGTTTTTGTGATAATGGTTATGATTTGGTATTGTGTGGTGAATGGATAAATAAGTATGTGCCGATGTCTTGGTGTTGGGAAAAAGGACTAAGGCACCTCCCATGGGTTGGGTCAGACTGATGCTCTAACCCCACCCAGAAATGCATGGGTTCAAGAGTCGGAATAATGATCTAGGATACTAATAGTTACATTCGATGACACTACCTTGATTTTGGATCCAAGGTATGTGTGATTTATTCATTTTGAAATATTATTCCCAAGTGAGATATAAAACTTGACTTATACCCTTATGCATAGTGATTAATGCCTTAAACACTTGTGTGAATGATGTTGATGCCTTACCCATGAAACACATGATGAAAATTGATTAAATAATGAAGATGGGATAAGTGATGAAAATGGTAATAATGATAGAAATGGATAAAGTATACATGGTTATCTAATGTCATTCAAGTTTTCCTTTAGTTTATTTTATCATTTACTTCATGCTTTTATGGACTATCTATTTTGACTGGATGTTTTTTAAACACTATTGGTGGTGGCCTACTGAATAATAATAACACCTTACTCCAGCCACCATTGGCTACCTGAGCAGACTTCATTATTGAAGGTTTAATTATGGTTAGGGGCCTGATTCAAGGGGTTGATTTTGGCTTAGGATATACATGGATGAGGATCCAGACAAGGAGTCAGAACCATTTTTGGGATTTTTTCCATTTGTCTTTATTTTGGGTTTCCTTCACTTTACCACTGTTAGCATAAAATACATAGTTATTTTTGGTTTGTGGTTTGTACCAAGTTTTGGGAGATGTTTGGCTACTCATGATTATCAATTATTTCATATTGTTTTAGATAATTATATTGTTTTTTGTTATGGCTTACTCTGGTAAAGAGGGTATAGTCTCCCCACATGGATTATTAGACCCTAATTGCTAGTCAATAACCTCTGACATATGGGGAGGTGTTCTTAAGGTTATTTGAGAACTCGACTTGGGGTACTTGTTAGTGTCTCCCAGGTTGGGGATGTTATAAAAAAAGATAAAAAAATGCACCACACACACTCTAATATTTCAAATAAATAGAGTATGAATAATATTATAACTAACTCCTAAATTAAAAGGATAATTATGATGATTAATGTTAGTAACCTCTTAAGCTGAGAGACAAAAGGAAATCTCGTGTGAGTACTATCTCTAATGAGAGGTGTGATAAAAATATGGTGAAAGGAAATCTTACCATCCACTATAAAACTAATAATGTCTTATTTGTATTTGTATCTACCCTATTTTTCATATATAAATGATTTTATAAGGCTATTAAGATTCCAATAAAACAATTATATGTATAATTATTATTCAAAACCCACAATGGTATGATGATTATATCCTAATTCTATGATTCTACTCTAAGTGAATTTTTTGAGAATATGCATCCTGTAAATCATGTCATTATTCCTATGGTTGAATTTTATGTTATGTTAGGAAATGATTGAATTTACCTATATAAATCTTACATCATTTTATAAGGAAGTAAAGTCACATTTTATATTCCAAACCATCCTCTGATCCTATATCAGTGAAACTATAAATATGAACTTCTGTTGGAAATAAAATCTATTATATGGGTTTTCATTTGTATTTAATAGGGAAATTTATCTCATATGGTTGGGGAGATACTCAACATAGATGATACACAAATTTTTAGGCGTTTTTTATGTCTATCGAAAAGTGTTTTCTAGCCTTACACAAAAATTTGAAGTTGAGTTCTCAATAGATCTCATACCTAGTCCCACAAAAATTTCAAATACTCTATATATAATGGCTACGATTGAGTTATAGAAATTGAAAAAGAAACTATAGAAAGGTATTAATTCATAAAAGTGATTCACCACTGGGGAACCTATTATTTTTGTTAAAAATAAAATTGAATAGATGATAATCATCATTTATTATCAGAATATAAACAAGATCATGTTAAAAAAAAGTAACTTATACCCCATATCGATGAAATATTTGATCAAATACACAGAGCTCAATACTTTTCCAAGATTGAACTTTGTTTTGGATATCATCAATTGAGGTTCAAGAAGGAGGATATTCCTTAGATAGAATTCTATATAAGGTATACACACTATGAATATATTGTGATTCCATTAGGTCTTACTAATTCCCCCGCTATCATCATGGATTCAATTAATATAGTTTTTATAGATTATGTTTATTTGTTTGTGGTAGTATTTAAAGATTATATTCTTATCTATTCAATGATAAAGTAATTTATTGAATATCACTTGAGAATAGTATAAAATATCCTAAGGAATGAGATAAAATATGAATAATTTACAATGTGTGAGTTTTGGATGAAAAAAATTTCATTTTTGGTTTAAATAATATCACCAGAAGTTATATTAGTAAATACATAAAAAACAGATGCTATTGATTATTGGAGTAGACCAACCATGGGGAATGAGATACATGGTTTTCATGGTTTAGCTAGATATTATTGATATTTTGTGTAGAATTTCTCATGACTATCTAGTCCACTCACCATGTCAGCTCATAAGGTAGCGATGTTACCCGAGATAGATGAATGCGAGGAAAATTTGAAGGAACTTAAGAGAAGATTAGTCAGAAAAACTATAATTACATTTACCAATAGTATATAAGGGTTTTTAATATGTATCGATTCATACAAGAATGGATGAAGATGATTTTTTTTCATAACTACATGGTTATAGGTTATTCCTAACAATAATAGATGGTTCATTAGAAAAAGTACCCAACTCAGGATCTGGAGTCAGATGTGGTATTTTTTGATTTAAAGATATAGAGGCACTGAATTTATGGAGTAAAGTGTGATATATATACTGAAAACAAAAGTATAAAATATATATTCACATATAAGAAGCTTAATATGCACCTAACAAGTTGGTTAGAGATGATTAAATGTTATTATAACTCAATACATTACCACTATGGGAAAGTGAACAAGGTGGATGATGAAATGATTTGAAAGGATTATGCTAGATTATCCATGATAAGGATCAAAAAAGATCCAATATTTCTATATTTTAAGTGGATGGATCTAGAAATCTATAAGGAAGGGGTGGAATCATATCTTTCCCAATTAATTATCCAAACATTTTTCCATGTAATGATTTAAGAGGTGAAAAAGGAATATGTAAATCTATAAAATATGGATATAAATGTTCCTATATTTAACTATGATCATTATGGAATGATAAGGTTCAAGACCCATATATATGTTCTAAACATACTAGATTTGAAGAAGGAGTTTTCAGAGGATGTTTATAGTTCTTTGTTATCTATTCATCCTAGAAGTATGAAAATGTATAGAGATTTGAAAGTGAAGTTTTGGTGGGATGGCATGAAGCGAGATATCATAAATATTATATCTCTATGATTGGCATGTTATCATGTTAAGGCTAAGAGAGAAAAGTCCAAGGGGATGTTACATCCATTACCTATAGTAGAATAGAAATGGGAAACAATGCTTTTCATTTTTTCATCTGAATCCCCAAAAATTATAAAGGGAATAATGTTATATGGGTTGTAGTCGATCACCTTACAATGTTAGAACACTACATAACTACTACAGAAGACTTATAACTTGATCAGTTTTCTAAAATATATATTAAGGAAGTGGTATGGTTGCTTGGAGTACCACATTCCAGTGTGTCTGAATAGGACCCATGATTTACCTTGATGTCTTAGAATAGTTTTCATCATGTTTTGGATATAGAGTTATGTTTAAATACTGCTTATCTTCCTCAAATATGTTTTCCATTTGAGTTAAAAATTCAATCCATAAAGGATATTTCTATATATCTTTCTATGAATTTGAAAGGTGTTTGGGATAAACACCTTCCTTTTATTGGTTTTTAATACAAAAAAATTTTCACTTGAGAATTCAGATGGCTCCCTATAAAGTTGTATATAGAAATAAGTGTAAATCTTCAATAATTTGGAATGATGTTGGAGAAAAAATCTATTAGGACCTGAGATAGCTGATGAAATGGAAGAAAAGTTTAGATCCATTTGACAACACATCAAGGAAGATCAGAGTTAGAAGAAACATTATATTTAAAATTAACAAAGTAATATAGAATTTGATATTAGTGATAAGGTGTTCATAAAATTTATTATACAGAATATGGTAATGAGATTTAGAAATAAGGGAAAACTAATCACTAGATATATAAATCCCTTGGAATTTTTTTGTCACATTAGGATGTCAAAATAATTATTGGTTCATCAACAAAACCTCTCTCATGTTCATGATGTATTCCATGTGTCTCTTATGATGAAGTGATACATAATCCTTAACATGTACTGAACTCAAAGGCCTTACCATTGCAGCATGATCTTTCCTATAAGAAACAACCAGTGTAGATTCTAGATCATAGAGAGAAATTTTTATGAAACAAGACCACTACTATGTTCAAAGTTTGGTGGTGAAACCATGAGTTTAAAGATGCCATATGGGAACATGGAGAAATGATTGGGAAAAATTATCATAATTTATTTGTTTTAGAGTGAAAAAGTTTAAGGTGGAATTTGTAAAAACATGATATTTTGTGATTTTTTTTAAATTTAATCTTTTGAAATTTTGAATTATAAGAAATACTAAGTTTATCTTGCATCAAACACAACATTGTGTTTATCTGTAATTACATGAAACACTTAGTTTAAAAGAGACATGACATATTATTATGACATTATTATTTTATGATAGTTTTAACATAACCATTGGAATTATGGGCTAAAATATGATTAACGAAATTATAAAAAATTTATGATTTACACATTTAAATAAAATTAATTATTTGGTGACCAATGGAAATTAAAACCTTTTAAAAACAAAGTAAACATTTTTATGAAAAAATGAGTTTACCATAATAAATTAAATAAATAATTTTTAGACAATTATTTTAAATAAATTTATATATTATATATTGAAACAAATTTTTAACATTTATCTTATGTGTTTTCTAGACAAGATATAAGAATAAGTTCAATTTTACGCTTGAAACTATAATTCTTTAAAAAGAAGTTTAATTACCTTTTTCACAAATATTTTAAAACTATTTATTCAAAATTTTATAAAATTTATTTGAAAAAATAATTTTCATTTTTAAATCAACATTTCAAATTTATATTATGGTTATTTTTTTATAATTTTCTGAAAGGATTAATTTTTTGATGAATTTTGAAAAATACTGAATTTTAATTAAAAACCACATTTTTAATTAAATTATTTATAAAGTTAAATTATATTTTAAATTAAATTCAAAGTAAAATTAGTAAAATTATATATCAATTAATCCAATTTTTTTCATTTGAATCATTTTCATATTTAATTTTGATATAAAAACTTTGAAAACTTTTGAACATTTTCTCTTTGAAAACTCACTTTCTCATCACGTATATGGGATTAAATTTAAATTAGAATATTCTATTTATAAGACAAGAATTTGGAAAAATTATTTTCATTTTTTGAATCATAATAATTTAGTTTACTTAATAAGGTTAACATAATTTTTTACGAAAATGAATAGTGAAAATAGAAAAAATTAATTACTGTGGTTAAGGTAAAAATGGGTTTACAGGGGGTTAAACTAAAATGATAAGTGTTAAAATGATATAAAAACTTGTCTTAAATCTATTTTATAGGAATATTTCAACCTTATAATGTCTAATAAGTGATATTACTCCATTATGTATCATTGTTTCATTAGAAAAAAGTGGGCACACCTTTTTCTTTTGAAACAATTACAAGTGTGCCACTCAGCTCTAATATAAAAGGCCTCCCCCTATCCTCTCTTCTTCATATAGTCAATCCATATTTCTTCATCCTATACCTGCCCAAATAATTTCTTAACTTGTCTCATATCATTATATAAGCCTTATTTTTTGAATAAATCCAACAATGTTGGGATTTTAATGAAAACCTAAGGAGAATACACAATGAAGAGGTAGCGTTCTTTAATGAGCGTTTTTATTTTATTTCTTCCTTAACCTACTTAAATTATTATGAAACCATGATGATATAATAAAATAAATATATTGAATATAATGATATTTTTTTATGTTATTTACATTAACTAAAACCATCTCCACCTCTATAAAATGGGATATCAAATCATAATTCGTGTGTATGGAAGACTACCACCTCGTGAAGTGATGTGATTAATTTTCACTAATGATTTACATGGAAGATAATTTGGATAAATTTAATAAATATATATTATTTAAATGAAATAATTATGAAATTAATGACATATTTATCATTCTAAATAGTTAATATATCATTTTATTTCCTATCTTTTCACTCACTAAAAGATGATATCGTTGTTCCTATACCTGTGGACTACAATGTTCACAAAGTGACACGACTCTCAATTTTGATCACCAAACCATGTGGATGATATGTATAAGTATATTTAAAGATACAATATGTTATTTATTATTTTTTTAAATATAAAATATTACTCACCTCATTTAGGTATTGATTGTTGAAAAATGGAAACATTACTTATTCTTACGTACAACCTACCGTCTCCTTGATCCTAGCATACTTCATTTCTCAAAAATATATTTCATGATTGGTATTAAAATATTATGTTTTTTGTAAATATAATAATTATTAAATCATTATTATTCAATATATGTTTTAACCATGATCAAATTAAGGGGACCAAAAATAACATATCAATATATATACAAAAAACAAAGCACTTATTACCCAAAAATGTAATTTTAACAAGGAATTGTTAATAAATGGGTAATAAATGGTCATATTTAAAGAATATATGGTATTATATATATATATAATTATGGTTATTTAATATATTTATAATAAACATATATTTATTATATCAGAATTTTGAAGGAGTATGAAGGAAGTCGAGACTTATGGTAAAGGATGTGTGTTCACTCTTTTATTTCTCGGAAACATTTGAAAATTACCTACTCATTTATTTTTTGTTTGTGTAAATAATACCATATTTTTATGTTATATAATGAATATAATCCTTTTAATTATATTTAATGTTTAATTTTATTTCTTTTTTTATCAGGTCTTATGATTCGAAATATTACTAAAGTGGTACGTGATTTCTAGTTTCTCATTTATTTATAGGGAGGGACAAAAATTCACCACTTGTTTATTTTGTGTGGTGTATATAATAACCATTTTATATTATATATCATGAATATAATTATTTTAATTATATTTATTATTTTATTTTATTTAATTATTATTATTTGATTATAATTCAACATACTACTAAAGTAGTAAGGAATTTTCATCTCACTTTTTACTTCTGTGAGTCACATGCCATATTTAGCACCTATTATTTTTATGTAGTGTATATACTACCCATAAATGTATTTTATTTTATTTCTACTAATAATTATAGGTATTTAAATATCCATTTTATTATCTCTCTTTTATGTGGCTTATGTTTCAATGTTAGTAAAGTGGTAAAGATTTTATGTTACAATCTCATTGTTTATCCTGATTATTTATGATTATGTTTATAATGACAAAATATTACGATTCATCTCTCAGTAAAATCACTAATTTTCTTAACATAAATTTATTCAAGATATTTTCAAGTAATTTTACAATTTTTTATATTATTTTTTACATAAAATAATTGTGATTTTGTTTTTAATAAAAAACACCTTTATTTTTCTATTTGGTTGAAAACCCTTTTTCTTCCAAAACTATGTTTCTTATAAATGATTTCATAATTTTATAAGAATTATTAAAATTATATATTAAATAAAATTTAACCCATTTTTTTTAATTTTTAAAAAATTTATTTTAATGGAATCTTTATTAAAATTTCTATACAATGCCTGTTTGAATTTATTCTGAAAATGTGAAAGAAATATTGTTTTTAATGTGTACAATATGAATAGAATTTTCCACCATCTTGACCTTTATTTGACATTAATATTTTTTTATAACTATAATTTTTTTTCATGTAAAATTATTTTAAATTTTTTTATGAATTTTTAGTTTTAAAAATGTGATTTTCAATGAAAATATATCTTCCTCAAGAAATGTTAAGAATTATCTATTTTCAAAATCCTCCCCCATATATGACAAAATTTATTAATGTAATTTATAATTTTCTAGTATATGAAAAAAATATACCATTATTATTATTTTTAATGGTTTATGTTGAAAATATGTTTATGAAACCTAGTTCACTTCCATGGGTTATTCCATGATAAAATAATTAAGAAACCCCTTATTTCTTTATATGTTATGCTATGATGAAATGATGAAATGATTCTGAAACTTATATCTTTTCAACAATTTAAGATATTATGATATGTTTATGAATCCCATTTTCATTTCATGGGTTATAATATGATTATTTTTTATGATCGTGTGACACACATTTGTACGATTTTCATTATGTGATGTGTGAGAGCTACATCTACCTACAATACATTATGTAATGATTAATGTTATATAATACTAGAGGGTACAAATGAGGTTAACCCAAGCCTAAAATTGGGTACATGGGAGGTTATACCAGGACTAAAATGGGTACATGGGAGGTCATGCCAAGCCTGATGTAGGTGGATAAGTGGTTATCCCATGCCTAATATCTTATGAATGTCTTGGTGGGTAGCCTTAATATAAGGTTTTATATGATTATGTATAAACCATAATTCTTTGTCTTATGCTAATGTTATTATCTCATGGCTTAATTTCAATGATTTTATTATGATTCATATCTTCTTAACTGTCAATATAGATGAGATGAATAAATAATATTATATTTGATACAGTTGATATGGTTTTCATATATTATTCTCATGTTATCATACCCTTATGCTCACATTTTGTTTAGATATTTCCCTTTTTTACCCTTACTAAACATTTGAGATCACCATTTCCTATGTTTCCTTTCTATAGGTTAGGAATAATGGTTTTAAGTAGGATATTATTATGAAGATTACTTAATGGTAAGATCATTATGGGAGACATTGAATATCATTCACCAAATTATAATATTGTGTACCTAGTATCCAAAGACACTAAAATATTATTGTCCCTAGGTGTGTTTTTTTGTAATTTATTAAATATTAATATAAAAAGATGTAATATCCTTGTATGAACAGCCTAGTTCATTGTAGTTGGTATCAGAGGAAAGGTTTAGTTAACCATTGCAAACTAAGAGGAGAAAACTTTTGTGAGATCCCTAGAGATATTTTTTGTATATGTCTAGGTATGTCACTAAGGATAAGTCTAATAATGAGTCATGTATAAGATAATATCCTAGAATTTTGGTAAAGAATAGATAAAGTGGTTTACAATAAATTATATCTTTATCTAGATACTATAGGTTGATGTGAATCTAATACAGAGGTACATAGGGGTACTAAATCCAAAAAGGGCGCATTGATCTAGACTTGATCATACCTGGGGACCAACAACATGCCTTTTTGGACACCTGGTTTGACACTCCTAGGGGATATACTTTGGGATTTTACAAACTCATTAAGAACTATCATGAAGGATTTAAATATATTATGGCTATTGAGGACCTTGGATAAACCTAATGTTTCATATATTAAAAATAATGTGTCGTGATTTAGAAATCATATAAGTCATTTTTTATTGATTTTGTGGTTCCCCGTTATTAATATTAATGCTCAAACATTGTTTTTTTGGGACTTATTCAATGGTGGGAACTGTATGGAACTAGGTTAACATTGAATGTGATGGAAATTTTACCAATGTAAAGCAAAATGGGATGATGAGTGGAGTGAAGTACATTGTGATTACACCTAATAATTTATCATGATATATGATTAAAAATGTGTACCAGAAATAAATATCAAGAATATTGTTGAACCCTCTGGGCAAATTAGTTGAACTCATATTTCCATTATATCAACTATGCTCAATCTTATTTTGATAATCCCAATTATGATCAATTATAGTTTGATAGTTCCTATATTGATTAATGGTTAATTAATTATTTCAGTATTTATGAACATCATGCACATACTCATTTATTATATTATTTATATTATCTTCAATGAATACCGTTACTGGATGAATATATATTCTAACTTAACTCATTCTGCCAATAGAATACTTAGACAGGCGAAAGGTCACCGTTACAATCAAAGTCTACCGATACGCGAAGGTCACCAGTATGCAAGTCTACCAATACATGGAAGGTTACCGTCAGACAAGCCTACTGATACGTAAAGGCCATCGATACATCTAGGCTACTGTTATAGACAAGCCCACTGATACGGTAAGGTCACCGTTATGTAAAGCCTACCGATATGTGGAATTCACCGATACAGACAAGTCACCGATACATCTAGGCTACCATTACAGACAAGCCTACCAATATAGTAAGGTCACTGTTATGCAAAGCCTACCGATATGTGGAAGTCACCGATACAGACAAGTCACTGTTACAACAAGTCTACCGTTATGTAAGTCTACCGTTACAGTCAAGTCACCGATACAAGGAAGCTACCAAGACATGAAGTCTACCGACAGGCATGAAGTCTACCGATACAAAGGATACTGTTACACATGAAGTCTACCGACAGACATGAAGTCTACCGATACAAAGGCTACTATTACACATGAAGTCTACCGATAGAAAGGCTACCGATACAAAGGCTACCGTTACACATAAAGTCTACCGATACAATGCCTACTGTTACTCAAGGCTACCGATATCCAAAGTTACCGTTCTAGAGAATCTGACGCTGCCTTTATCTATTTATCTTTATTTAATATAACCAACGGTCATGTCAGGTATATTCTAATGCTCTTTCATTTATTTAATGAATGTTGTTGGATGTTAGAGAATCGTACCTTGTACCTGCAAAAAGAAATCATTTCCTTTGCCGGAGCTAGTGCTATAAATACAAGAAGTCCCTGTTGCTGCTGGATATACATGAAAACAGAGGAGATATACAACACACACACAGAAGTAATCAACAAGCAACATACAAAAGAAGAGGTCATACAGATATACATGCACGATCAAGAAGACACAGAAAGGTCATACACACTCACGCTAACTCAAGACGACCTGTGTACATTCACGAAGATTTTGAAGAACTTCATCGACTACATTTCACTATCTCTGAACCTGGATTTCAAGAAGACGACACTCTGTTTTTCAGACAAAAACCAGAAGAGGACTCAGAACAACTTCTGATCAAATTTGAAGGAGTCTAGAGCTGCACTGCAATCACTAGAGCCATTCTAAACTCTATACCTTGCTCAGTGATTTATTATTTACATTACAAGCAGTGTGTGTCATCTGTTTTAATTTATACACACACTGTCTCCTGAACCATAATTGGAGGATCTGTAAATCCTCATCCAAACTTCTTATATATTTTAATTCCCACTATGGATAGTGGTAGAGGTCATGTGTGACCTGGACAACTGTATTTGCTGTTGTTTTGTTTCCCACGTAGAACTGTGGTAGTGGTATTTGACCTAGCCAATTGTAAACTGTTGAGAACCCCGATATAGGGTGTGGATCAATTTATATAAATTTTGAGAGGACTAAGTCTCGAGTTGAGACTGAACCTCTTGGTTATATCTGCTGTGCTTTATTTAGTTTTACCAAAAACCTTTTATTCTGTTTCCAAGTGATTTAAACCTTAAAATGTTTTCAAAGCTACTCTGATAATTTAATTAGAAAGTGTTTGGATTAGTTATAAATCATTAGGTTAGCTTCAAAATCTGATCTGATCATATGATTAGATTAACTAGGAATTAATCAATCCCTTGAGAACCTAACTGAAAGTTTGATTTAATTCAAATTCCCTACAATTCAATTAGTATTTTAAATTGGGGGATTTTAGTGAAAGATTTTAAAACATAAATTTTAATTGGAACTAAATTCCACCCACCCCCTCTTGAGTGTCCACTCCGACCAACATTTGGTATTATAGGTGTTAAAAATATTTTCTGAAGTACTTTGTTTTTCAACTATGATTTTAGTTGTATTTTAAAGATCTTAAAATTTCTGTTACTTATAAATTTTTATCTCTTTAAAATTTTTGTTTCAACCTTGTTATCACGGGTAACAGACTTGAAGGTGTTGCTACTAATAGACCACCATTTTTCAATGGAAACAACTATGCTCAGTGGAAGATTAAGATGAAAATTCATTTAAAAAGCATGGGTTTTGATATTTGGACTGTCATAGAATCTGAATATAAAATTCCCACTACTGTTATATCTATTTGGAATGAAGCTACTAAGAAAAATTACAATAATAATCACAAGGCTATGAATGCTCTGTATTGTGCTTTATGAGATGAGGAAATTAATATAATATCTTCTTGTAAGACTGCATATGAAATTTGGGATACTTTAAGTGTTTCTCATGAAGGAACAACTAATGTTAAGGAAATGAGATTGAACACCTATAATATTAAATATGATAATTTTAAGATGAAGACTGATGAATCCATTTCTGATATGTATCTTAGGTTTAACGAAATTGTCAATACAATGATCTCACTGGGAAAGGATGTCTCATCAAAGGAGCAGATCATGAGAATATTAAGATGCCTACCTGAAATATGGAGGGGCACTTAAATTTCAATCAGAGAATCTTTTGATATTGGTGAACTTCTGGTTAAGGAACTTATTGGAAAGTTGATGATGTACGAAGAAGAACTTAAGTTGGAAAAAGAGGAAGAAGATGAACCAAAAAGGAAGTCAGTTGCCTTCAAGACAGCTACTTCAAAGAATAAGGATAAGGAGAAACTTCAAGCTGTATGTGATAGTTCAAGCTGTGAAGAAAGTGAAAGTGCATCTGACAGTGATGCAGAAATGGCTCACATAGCCAGAAGATTTATGAAGTTTTATAGGAAGAAGAATTTTTTCAGAAAAAAAAATTACAAAGGTATGTATGACAACAAGGGACGCCGGAAAAAGGACTAGAAGAAACCTGACAAATCTGATGAAGTTTTCTACCATGAGTGCAAAAGAAAAGGACACATCAAAGCAGACTGTCCAAAGCTGAAATACAAGAAGAAGTATGAGTATAAGGATAATAAGTATAAGAAAGCCATGAAGGATACTTGGAGTGTTTCTGAGGATATCTCCAGTGAATCCGAAGCTTCTGAGACTGAGAACAAAAATAAGGAAAAAATGTGTTTTATGACAAAAACTTCAGAGGTAACATCTATAACTCATGCTTTTAATTCTTATTATTCTGAAGATAATGCAGAATAAGATTTCGATTCTGAAAATATGTCAAAATCTGAATTGTTTGAATACTGTGATATGCTGGAAGAAACCTATAATGAGCTGAAAGACAAATACAAAGGTTTAAAGAAACAATATGCTTTAACTGTTAAGCATAAATCTGATCTTGACAAAGAAATGGAAAAGAATGCTCGGTTTCTTAAAGAAAACACTGAACTAAAACTGTAAAATGAGAAACTTATGAAGGATTTAGAAAAGTTTACATATGTCAAAGATAATATTACTCAAATTCTAGGTAAGAAGATTACACCTAGATATACTACTGGTATAGGATACCAACCTGGACAGAGAAAAATTACCAAAACTAGATTTATTTCTAAATCTGGACAGAATGTAGACAATTCTAGTTCTGGAAGTTCATATGATTCAACCAGTTATATTCATAGTTATGGATCTAATAAGGTTTACCTTTCAAAATCTGTTGATTCTACAAATTTTATGAGACCCATAAGACAAATTTGGGTACCTAAAGTTTTGTTGGCTAACCTGTCTGGACCCAAGAAAATCTGGGTACCAAAATCATTTCCTATCTAAACCTGTTTTGAAGGGAACCTGCTTAAAGAGCTCCTATAAAAAGACTTGGTACTTGGACAGTGGATGTTCAAGACATATGTCAGGAGACTTCTCATGTTTTAAAATCTTAGTCAGAGTTGATGGAGGCTTTGTCACATTTGGTGATAATTCTAAAGGGAAAATCGTCGGCTTAGCCCAGATTGGTAACACTGACTCAGTATTAATTTCTAAAGTTATATTTGTTTATGGGATTAAGTATAATTTACTAAGTATTTCTCAGTTATGTGATGATGGTTTTAATGTTAAATTTTAAAATGATTCTTGCAATGTTTTTAATTCTAAAAATGCTTTAGTATTTTTTGATTTGCGAAATGAAAACATCTATGATGTTGATCTAAATTATTTAGCTATGAAAAATATTAATTGTTTAAATGATTTTCATAAATAGTCTTGGCTTTAGCATAGAAGATTAGGACACTGCAATGTACATTCACTTAGAAAACTTACTAGGAAGAACTTAGTTAGAGACCTACCAAAACTTGAATTCCCAGCAAATAAAGTTTGTAATTCCTGTCAAAAGGGAAATCAACATAAAGTTTCTTTTAAATCAAAGAAAGAAGTGTCAACTTTTCAACCTCTCGAGTTGGTTTACATGGATTTTTTTGGACCTTCTAGAGTTTCTAGCTTAAATGGGAAGCACTATATCTATGTTCTAGTAGATGACTATTCTAGGTATACTTGGGTATATTTTCTAGCTCAAAAGAGTGAATCTTGTTCTTACTTTGATAAATATTCCAAGTCTGTTGTAACGCCCCGACCCCAGCTACCCAGAGTCGGTGCATTACTTCGTAACATTGGCATGATCACAAAAGATCAAGTCTCGAAAGACCGATTAGTTTAGTATCCTTGGAAACACTAGATACATTCATAAGTCTTACATTACATCATAAAGTGAAAAACTAATAACAAAGTCTTCATAGTCCACACTCATATCCTCTTCTGACTATCCCTGCAGGTCATTCATAAAATACTTCTTCACATCCTGGAAAATATAAAAACATTGAAAGGGGTGAGCTCAGATGCTCAGTAAGGATAACAATATTGCAGAAGCTTTCATAAATAAACATAAAAATTTAAGGCAATGTATAACTAAATCAAAAGCCTTTTAAACTTGAACATCAACATAATATGGAAAAAGTAAAATGAGATAATGCCATTCACTTCTTCACATGGATATTCTACTCGTCGAATAATCACATGCAATATCAATAACCACTTCCATAATGAGGGAATGTATAATGCCAGACATTCTGCAACATTTTGTCAAGGCCTCGGCCAAGACGTCTAAAATGATTAAGGCCTCAGCCAAAACCATAAATCAAATTGGGAAAGGGCCTTGGCCAAATCCACGTCTAGTTGTCTCATGAGACCTACCGATGCATCGAGGAGCTATAGCGGGCTCCACCCGTCACTTATTAAGTCTAATACATTCCTCATATGAATAGGTTTAAACATATCATAAACCATAACATAATCGTATCACATAAAACATGCATAAAGGAAACATAACATTTCCACATTTCAATCACAAGATATAAATACAACACATTGATATAATAAAAACGCTTTCAAAAACAATTTTCAATAAAATAAAAGAAATTTAAAACTTTGTATTTATTTTTCATTAAAGAAAATGATGGCTTGTAGAGGAAGCCGAAACTCAAATAATAGTCACGGCGGCAGAGAAGTCATTGTCTCCACATACGTACGACAAATACATTCCCTCTTGTCGTTTAGTAAATGCTTTGTATAAAAAAGATTCGTTTTGAATAAACGTAAAAGTCAAAGGGGTTTGTACACCGTATAAAAGAAATTATGTATAAAACCAAATATGCCTCAATGAAAGGAGATTGAGACGAAGTCCTTAAAAGATAATTTTTTTTAAAATAAAATAGATCTATTATGTGTATTCACTATAAGTACACATAAAGAAAGTACAAATACAAGATAGGACATAATAATATCATGACATAATTTGAAAGTAGGATATTAACCCAAAGAATGGTAATTGGGTTAAGAAGTTCCCTTACCTTGTGTCCGACTTGACTCAACCGTTCTTTAACCACCGGAATAATAAACTAGAGTTAATATCTACCTTATTAAGAACCATTTTAAATTTCATTATCCTTTTTATATCACTTATTACAATGTTATGAACATTATGTAATTATTTAAGTTAATAACGGTCGTTTTGTCGATCTTTGGTACTTGAGTCAACAATAAACTTATTATAATTACAAGTTGTTTATGTGGTATAATATCCATTATCTACAGAATTATATTCATGATTTAGATGTCATATATATCTTATATATCCAGTATATACATTTATTTATAATATTACGTAACATTTAGAGGTAAGAAATGAAATGCACCATTCATGGAGACGGTAAGCCGTACGTACGCATCAACGCTACTTTCATTTCAATTTCATATTTAATGGAACGAAATCATAATGATATAAATGTATAATATAATTACAGTATAATATAGTGTATAATACCATTTACTTCATCCTTTATACATCCCACATATGGCATTAACGATTCAAATCACGTTGAGGGGGCGGTAGTCCGCACATCCTAAAATGAAATTATCGCATTTTACCCATAATGGAAATCATAAACTATGCCATAAATGAGAAATACAGAAGCATAAGTAAAACATAAACATATTATATATCATATATAAAAATAGTGACATCTTAATGGCCACCTTTGAAGGTGTTATATGAGTGTTGAACAATCATTGTTTCGTGAGGCAGAAATTCTCCATCCACAGAAACCGTATGTTCTTTAACCATTAGATGTAGGTGTGTGTAAGTGTAGCTCGAATACTTCTTATAAAAACATCCTAGTATATTTAGGATACTGGTGTTGTTACAAAAGAAATAAATAAAAAGAGTTAGGGGGTTGGAGAAGAAAAATAAAACAAAACAACATTAGAAAAGACATTACCTCAAAATCAGGTAACTCTTTTTGATTTGAGCCAAAGGCTTCCTTGGGAAGAGTTCTGCCCAAAGTGAGGCTTCTAGGAGTAAGAGGGGGCAGTTGGGAGAGTATTTGGGAAGAGGTTGGCCGAGCCAAATGGCTTGAAAGTGTAAATGAGGTGGGAGAGGTGGGGGCCTTTTATAAGTGGAGAGGAGGGACACTTTTGGAAAGATTGAAATGTTACATTATTTCACAATGCTTTTCAGATTCTAAAGGTCCCACACTTATATAATTCGAGGATAAGGTGATAAGGTTTCGAAATCGCCTCATCCAATAGGCTTTGGACAAGTGTAAGCCTTGGATTTTTCATTATCATCTCATTTTATTTAAATCGTTAAATAATGAGGTCATCGCTGCATCATAATGATGTCATAAATAATTTTATTTATTTAATATCTAAAAATTATAAAACAAATACTATGATGTAGGAAATCTTTTTATCTTTCCAATGACTATTTATAATCAAAATTTGGACTTCTATAACCCCACTTAAAAATTGTTTTAGTAAAACAATTTATGTTAGTGTCATTTTCACTTTAACATTAAATAAAAAGTAATTTATGTCATTGCCCAACAAAAGTGGATCCATGGGGTCCCCAAGTTGACCCATGGCTTGTCATGGTCGTCCATGACACAACCAATGAGGTTGGGACATGTGTCAAGCTCATATCATATTATGAAAACATTATTTTTACCTTAAACTACACTAATTACCTCTAATCGCGATTAAGAACTTAAAAGTTACTATTCACCAAAAGATTATTTTATTCTCATTGAACCAAATTTTACTTCTTAATGACAACCATGTATGTCGGCTTTTTGAAAATCAAATCACAGAAGTGGTAATATTTCATTTAAACGAAAAATCAGTTATTTAACTACCACTTAGTGGTTTCACTATTCATCAAAAATTGAAGTTTTTCAGAACAAGGCCAAAATTTCACCCTAAGCTATAATTGATATTCTGAATTCAAAAATGATGTCTATTTTACAAAATTACAAACATATAAGTTGCATTAATTAAATTTATAATTAATTCCCGCTGTTACAACAAATAGCGTGTTTTTAAGAAACAATTTATATCAAAAGATTGACAATTGTTTATGTCCAATTTCAATGTTAAATTAATTCTAATGACCACCATTGGATAAAATGGTAAAAATATATTCTAATTATACTTTAAAACCACTAAATAGTATAAGTTATCACTATAAATTATTTTGATTAAAAAAGTTGTTTTTAAGTATTTTTCACTATTCATAAAAAATAGAAGTTCTCAGAAAAATACCAAAAATTCAACATAGGCTAATTTCGATATTCAGAATCCAAAAATGAAGTCCATTTTGAAATATAAAATTTCTATAATTTTAAAAAGTGGTTATTACTATTCATAACGGCTACTTTGATTAGTCACGGTGTTTTAGAACTCGAAGTTGCGTACAATGCAAGCTATTGCATTATTGAATGAGAAGCGTATCGTGGAAGCTCGGGGTGTTACATTCTCCCCTCCTTCAATAAATTGCGTCCTCGCAATTTGAAATTTTTCTTGGAAAATAAAAGGTTGAAAATAGAAAATATCTTTGTGGAAAACCCACATCGGAAATAAGACTAATAAAATTTAGCCTTAATAAGAGGGAAAGGGAAATGAAAAAGTCACCACCTAATTATGATCTCGATTAGGAGAACATTGGTGGCAATTAGAGACATATAATTGGAGGAAAAACGTAAATATTTGTAGGGAGTGATTGAGGTCATCAATCACAATCAACTGTCAAATTGAGGGCCTCAAAGCCTTCAATCTATGTTGATTTAAAATATCATCAGTTCAACAAGACATAAGGTATTAGGATAACACATTTTTTTGTTTTAATATCCCTTTACTAAAGTTTAAGAATTAATTTATTCATCGAATAAGAGATAGGTATATATATATTTATTCTTGACAATTAGAGTTTCAACCTTCAACTCATCATTCACTCAAAAAGATAATAGAACTCAAAAATATTATACTTATCTTAATTGTATAAGGTTCCAAATATTAACACATACCATTTAGATTAGAAAAACTATTTTGTAATAACTAGGGACTTCACGTAGTCCAGTGGTTAGTGATTAATCCCAATCGCACTATGGTTGTGGGTTCGATTCCCACAGCTTTGTCCGACGCGATGGGTTGTCACTCGGTCTGCGTGTTGTCCTTTTTATAAATATCCAAAAATAACCTTAACAATAGTATCCAATGTAAAATATAATCCATTCCAACTTTATAGTTATCCAAAATACTTCTGTCCAACTCACAGTCCATATTTTATGAGGAAGGTAAACATAATGATGCTCCTTTTTTTCTGCGTAACAACATGTGAACACCTTCATCATGTATTCTTTTAAAACACTGCAACATACTGAATTACCATAAATCTGTATTGATTACATTCATGATCCCTTATTCCTTATAGAAAACTAGATATACTCCTTCTATCCAAAAATGTATACAAATCATTAATCAGTTTCTAGGATGTTAAGAATATCCAACATAATTTATCCGAATCAATCATGTCTTATTCCAAAATCACTATCTCAGTATCAGAACCATATTATGGTTTATCTTTCTATCAACCATATATTTTCCAAAAATTTAACCTACTGTGGAGTAACTTTTCTTGGTTCCACACAATCTCAAGTCCTTGATGAAATAGTACTGCAGTACAATCCTTATATACTCCATAATTATTATAACCAGTACATCATTGATACAACACTAAAATTACAAAATTCTTTAATAACAACATAAGAACTCTAATCATTCCTCCTCATCTGTGGTAGTATCATAACTTGATTATTATCTAATAACAGTATTTGGGGCATACTCTGATGATTTGAACATTGGTTTGCGTAGTGTCCCCACTCCTTGCAGATGAAGCATTGTACATTTGAAACCTTTTTCTTACCCTTGCAGTCACGCACTTGGTGTCCTTTTTCTCCACACTTATAACAAACTCCCATTCCCTTCAGGCAAATTCCAAGGTGTTTCTTCCCACAGTTATCACATATTGGAAAATTCTTCTTTTCCCTCGTCCCTTTATCCATCATTCTCTCTTCCATCCTTTTCTTCTCTTTCATCCCTTCAAATCCATAAGACTCATAGAATTCTCTACTTATCTTATTAACACATGATACTATTTCTTCATATGTTGATAACACATGGGAGAATATTTCCCTTCTAAATGTTGGCTTAATACCATGGAAGATATGATCCTTCTTACTCTTTGGATCATACGTATTGATGGAGTTCACATTCCTTCTACTGGGCGCCATTTCTATACAATGCCATAAACTAGGTTAGTTTATGAATCGAAATACATAATAACAAACTTGAAAACAGTTATAATAAATTGAACTATTTATGGATATAATCCATAATCATAAAAAGGTTTTCATTGAGGATGTATATACTCATAACCGTTCATAGTGGTTTGTAAAGAAAACGAGAATTATCCTAAGCATATCCCCTGGGAGTGTCGTAACCAAGAGTGCAGCAAGGCCCGTTGTCGTGCACCAGTTCCCGTTCGAGTCTAGCTCAAAGCGGTGTTTTCGGGTTTTACCCCTAGGTACATCTGTGCCAGAGCCGCCTCTAACTGCTCGTATCCAGACAGGGATGTATTTCTCGAAAAACTCACAACATCTCTACAATACCAAAATTCTAGGAAGTTCTTCTATACTAATCCACAAAGTCTATCTTCAGTATATGTGCTCTAATCAGAGTTTATCTAAATCTAGCTTCCAAGGTTAGTACTAAACTACCTCTGATACCAACTGTAACGCCCCGACCCCAGCTACCCAGAGTCGGTGCATTACTTCGTAACATTGGCATGATCACAAAAGATCAAGTCTCTAAAGACCGATTAGTTTAGTAGCCTTGGAAACACTAGATACATTCATAAGTCTTACATTACATCATAAAGTGAAAAACTAATAACAAAGTCTTCATAGTCCACACTCATATCCTCTTCTGACTATCCCTGCAGGTCATTCATAAAATACTTCTTCACATCCTGGAAAATATTAAAACATTGAAAGGGGTGAGCTCAGATGCTCAGTAAGGATAACAATATTGCGGAAGCTTTCATAAATAAACATAAAAATTTAAGGCAATGTATAACTAAATCAAAAGCCTTTTAAACTTGAACATCAACATAATATGGAAAAAGTAAAATGAGATAATGCCATTCACTTCTTCACATGGATATTCTACTGGTCGAATAATCACATGCAATATCAATAACCACTTCCATAATGAGGGAATGTATAATGCCAGACATTCTGCAACATTTTGTCAAGGCCTCGGCCAAGACGTCTAAAATGATTAAGGCCTCGGCCAAAACCATAAATCAAATTGGGAAAGGGACTTGGCCAAATCCACGTCTAGTTGTCTCATGAGACCTACCGATGCATCGAGGAGCTATAGCGGGCTCCACCCGTCACTTATTAAGTCTAATACATTCCTCATATGAATAGGTTTAAACATATCATAAACCATAACATAATCGTATCACATAAAACATGCATAAAGGAAACATAACATTTCCACATTTCAATCACAAGATATAAATACAACACATTGATATAATAAAAACGCTTTCAAAAACAATTTTCAATAAAATAAAAGAAATTTAAAACTTTGTATTTATTTTTCATTAAAGAAAATGATGGCTTGTAGAGGAAGCCGAAACTCAAATAATAGTCACGGTGGCGGAGAAGTCGTTGTCTCCACATACGTACGAAAAAAACATTCCCTCTTGTCGTTTAGTAAATGCTTTGTATAAAAAAGATTCCTTTTGAATAAACGTAAAAGTCAAAGGGGTTTGCACACCGTATAAAAGAAATTATGTATAAAACCAAATATGCCTCAATGAAAGGAGATTGAGACGAAGTCCTTAAAAGATAATTTTTTTAAAATAAAATAGATCTATTATGTGTATTCACTATAAGTACACATAAAGAAAGTACAAATACAAGATAGGACATAATAATATCATGACATAATTTGAAAGTAGGAGATTAACCCAAAGAATGGTAATTGGGTTAAGAAGTTCCCTTACCTTGTGTCCGACTTGACTCAACCGTTCTTTAACCTCCTGAATAATAAACTAGAGTTAATATCTACCTTATTAAGAACCATTTTAAATTTCATTATCCTTTTTATATCACTTATTACAATGTTATGAACATTATGTAATTATTTAAGTTAATAACGGTCGTTTTGTCGATCTTTGGTACTTGAGTCAACAATAAAGTTCTTATAATTACAAGTTGTTTATGTGGTATAATATCCATTATCTCCAGAATTATATTCATTATTTAGATGTCATATATATCTTATATATCCAGTATATACCTTTATTTATAATATTACGTAACATTTAGAGGTAAGAAATGAAATGCACCGTTCATGGAGACGGTAAGCCGTACGTACGCATCAACGCTACTTTCATTTCAATTTCATATTTAATGGAACTAAATCATAATGATATAAATGTATAAAATAATTACAGTATAATATAGTGTATAATACCATTTACTTCATCCTTTATACATCCCACATATGGCATTAACGATTCAAATCATGTTGAGGGGGCGGTAGTCCGCACATCCTAAAATGAAATTATCGCGTTTTACCCATAATGGAAATCATAAAGTATGCCATAAATGAGAAATACAGAAGCATAAGTAAAACATAAACATTTTATATATCATATATAAAAATAGTGACATCTTAATGGCCACCTTTGAAGGTGTTATATGAGTGTTGAACAATCATTGTTTCGTGAGGCAGAAATTCGCCATCCACAGAAACCGTATGTTCTTTAACCATTAGATGTAGGTGTGTGTATGTGTAGCTCGAATAATTATTATAACAACATCCTAGTATATTTAGGATACTGGTGTTGTTACAAAAGAAATAAATAAAAAGAGTTAGGGGGTTGGAGAAGAAAAATAAAACAAAACAACATTAGAAAAGACATTACCTCAAAATCGGGTAACTCTTTTTGATTTGAGCCAAAGGCTTCCTTGGGAAGAGTTCTGCCCAAAGTGAGGCTTCTAGGAGTAATAGGGGGAAGTTGGGAGAGTATTTGGGCAGATGTTGGCCGAGCCAAATGTCTTGAAAGTGTAAATGAGGTGGGAGAGGTGGGGGCCTTTTATAAGTGGAGAGGAGGGGCACTTTTTGAAAGATTGAAATGTTACATTATTTCACAATGCTTTTCGGATTCTAAAGGTCCCACACTTATATAATTCGAGGCTAAGGTGATAAGGTTTCGAAATCTCCTCATCCAATAGGCTTTGGACAAGTGTAAGCCTTGGATTTTTCATTATGTTCTCATTTTATTTAAATCGTTAAATAATGAGGTCATCGCTGCATCATAATGATGTCATATATAATTTAATTTATTTAATGTCTAAAAATTATAAAAAAAATACTATGATGTAGGCAAGCTTTTTATCTTTCCAATGACTATTTATAATCAAAATTTGGACTTCTATAACCCAACTTAAAAATTGTTTTAGTAAAACAATTTATGTTAGTGTCATTTTCACTTTAACATTAAATAAAAAGTAATTTATGTCATTTCCAAACAAAATTGGATCCATGGGGTCCCCAAGTTGACCCATGGCTTGTCATGGTCGGCCATGACACAACCAATGAGGTTGTGACATGTGTCAAGCTCATATCATATTATGAAAACATTATTTTTACCTTAAACTACACTAATTACCTCTAATCGCGATTAAGAACTTAAAAGTTACTATTCACCAAAAAATTATTTTATTCTCATTGAACCAAATTTTACTTCTTAATGACAACCATGTATGTCGGTTTTTTGAAAATCAAATCACAGAAGTGGTAATATTTCATTTAAACGAAAAATCAGTTATTTAACTACCACTTAGTGGTTTCACTATTCATCAAAAATTGAAGTTTTTCAGAACAAGGCCAAAATTTCACCCTAAGCTATAATTGATATTCCGAATTCAAAAATGATGTCTATTTTACAAAATTACAAACATATAAGTTGTATTAATTAATTTTATAATTAATTCCCGCTGTTACAACAAATAGCGTGTTTTTAAGAAACAATTTATATCAAAAGATTGACAATTGTTTATGTCCAATTTCAATGTTAAATTAATTCTAATGACCACCATTGGATAAAATGGTAAAAATATATTCTAATTATACTTTAAAACCACTAAATAGTATAAGTTATCACTATAAATTATTTTTATTAAAAAAGTTGTTTTTAAGTATTTTTCACTATTCATAAAAAAATAGAAGTTCTCAGAAAAATACCAAAAATTCAACATAGGTTAATTTCGATATTCAGAATCCAAAAATGAAGTCTATTTTGAAATATAAAATTTATATAATTTTAAAAAGTGGTTTTTACTATTCATAACGGCTACTTTGATTAGTCGCGGTGTTTTAGAACTCGAAGTTGCGTACAATGCAAGCTATTGCATTATTGAATGAGAAGCGTATCGTGGAAGCTCGGGGTGTTACATCTGTAGAGAATTATAGTGGACTTAAGATTAAAACCTTGAGAAGTGATCATGGCTGTGAGTTTGAAAATCATGAGTTTGAATCCTACTACTCACACAATGGCTATAGTCACAATTTCTCTTCCCTGAGGACACCTCAGAAAAATGGTGTAGTAGAAAGGAGAAATGAAACCCTTCAGGAAATTTCCAGAACCATGCTCAATGAGTGTGACCTACTTGTTTACGTTTGGGATGAAGCTATCAATACAGATTGTTATACTCTCAATAGAGTCTCGATTAGACCTATTCTTAAGAATAACCCTTATGAGTTGTGGAACCATAGGAAACCTAAGGTTAACTGCTTCAGAGTTTTTGGTTGAAAAGTCTTTATTCTTAATACCAAAGACAATCTTGACAAGTTTTCATCCAAGATTGATGAAGGAATTTTCCTAGGTTACTCTACTTCTAGTAAAGCCTATAGAGTTTTCAATAAGAGAACCAAATGTTTGGGGGAATCTGTTCACATCAAATTTGATGAAACTGATCCACATGAACCTAAGAACTCTCTTGAAAATCTTGAAGATGATCTCTCTGTTTTGAACCTTAATGATAAAGACAGTGGACCCACTGTTAAAACATCCAGTTCTGGAAATTTTTCCAGAACCTACTTCTATTGATTCCCTACTTGTTCATGAACCTGAAATCTCTAGTCCTACTTTTTCGAGACAAACTAGGATTCTAAAGAACCATCCTTTAGATGCTGTTGTAGGTAATCTATATAGAGGAACACAAACTAGAGATTCTCTAAGAAATCAGGTTGAACATAAAGCTTTTTTCATAGTTAGAACCTAAAAATATCAATGATGCTATCAATGATGAATTTTGGGTAATGGCTATACAAGAAGAACTAAATAAATTTGAAAGAAACAAAGTCTGGGAACTAGTAGAAAGACCTAAAGACACTTTGACCATAGGCACAAAGTGGGTTTTTAGAAACAAAGTTGATGAATCTGGAAACATCATTAGAAACAAAGCTAGACTAGATGCATCTGTTGCATAACGGTGACCTTACCGTATTGGTAGGATTGTCTGTAATGGTAGCCTAGATGTATCGGTGGCCTTTACATATCAAAAGGTCACTGTTACATTCAAAGTCTACCAATACGTGAAGGTCACTGGTATGCAAGTCTACCGATACGCGGAAGTTTACCGTCAGAAAAGCCTACTGATACGTAAAGGCCACCGATATATCTAGGATACCATTACTGACAAGCCTACCGATACGGTAAGGTCACCGTTATGCAATAGATGCATCTAGTCTAGCTTTTTTTCTAATGATGTTTCTAGATTCATCAACTTTGTTTCTAGACACCCACTTTGTGCCTATGGTCAAAGTGTCTTTAGGTCTTTCTACTAGTTCCCATACATTGTTTCTTTCAAATTGATTTAGTTCTTCTTGCATAGCCATTACCCAAAATTCATCATTGATAGCATCATTGATATTTTTAGGTTCTAACTATGAAAGAAAAGATTTATGTTCAACCTGATTTCTAAGAGAAGCTCTAGTTTGTGTTCCTCTATCTAGATTACCTACAACAGTATCTAATATATGGTTCTTTAAAATCCTAGTTGGTCTCGAAAAAGTAGGACTAGATATTTCAGGTTCATGAACAAGTTGGGAATCAATAGAAGCAGGTTCTGGAAAATTTACAGAATTGGATGTTTTAACTATGGGTTCACTGTCTTTATCATTAAGGTTCAAAACAGAGAGATCAACTTTAAGATTTTCAAGAGAGTTCTTAGGTTCATGTGGATCAGTTTCATCAAATTTGATGTGAACAGATTCCTCCACACATTTGGTTCTCTTATTGAAAACTCTATAGGCTTTACTAGTAGTAGAGTAACCTAGGAAAATTACTTCATCACTCTTGGATGTAAACATGTCAAGATTGTCTTTGGTATTAAGAATAAATACTTTGTAACCAAAAACTCTAAAGTAGTTAACCTTATGTTTCCTATGGTTCCACAACTCATAAGGGGTCTTCTTAATAACAGGTCTAATCAAGAATCTATTGATAGTATAACAAGCTGTATTGACAGCTTCAGCCCAAAAGTAAACAGGTAGGTCATACTCATTGAGTATAGTTCTGGAAATTTCCTGAAGGGTTCTATTTCTCCTTTCTAATACACCATTTTGCTGAGGTGTCCTAGGGGCAGAGAACTTGTGACTATAGCCATTGTGTGAGCAGTAGGATTCAAACTCATGATTTTCAGACTCATGACCATGATCACTTCTCAAGGTTTTAATCTTAAGTCCACTAAGATTCTCTACAGACTTGGAATATTTAACAAAGTAAGAACAAGATTCACTCTTGTGAGCTAGAAAATATACCCAAGTATACCTAGAATAGTCATCTAATAGAACATAGACATAGTGCTTCCCATTTAAGCTAGAAACTCTAGAAGGTCCAAAAAAATCCATGTGAACCAACTCGAGAGGTTGATAAGTTGACACTTCTTTCTTTGATTTGAAAGAAACATTATGTTGCTTTCCCTTTTGACAGGGATTACAAACTTTATTTACTGGGAATTCAAGTTTTGGTAGGTCTCTTACTAAGTTCTTCCTAGTAAGTTTTATAAGTGAATGTACATTGCAGTATCCTAATCTTCTGTGCCAAATCCAAGACTCTTTATGAAAAGCATTTAAACAAGTAATATTTTTCATAGCTAAAGAATTTAGATCAACAACATAGACGTTTTCATTTTGCAAAGCAGAAAATACTAAAGCATTTTTAGAATTAAAAAAATTGCAAGAATCATTTTAAAATTTAACATTAAAACCATAATCACATAACTGAGAAATACTTAGTAAATTATACTTAATCCCATTAACAAATAGAAATTTAGAAATTAATATTGAGTCAGTGTTACCAATCTGGCCTAAGCCGATGATTTTCCCTTTAGAATTATCACCAAAGGTGACAAAGCCTCGATCAACTATGACTAAGCTTTTAAAACATGAGAACTCTCCTAAAATATGTCTTGAACATCCACTGTCCAAGTACCAAGTCTTTCTACAGGAGCTCTTTAAGCAGGTTCCCTACAACACAGATTTAGATAGGAAATGATTTTGGTACCCAGATTTTCTTGGGTCTAGACAGGTTATCCAACAAAACTTTAGGTACCCAAATTTGTCTTATGGGTCTCATAAAATTTGTAAAATCAATATATTTTGAAAGGTAAATCTTATTAGATCCATAAATATGAATATAACTGGTTGAAGCATATGAACTTCCAGAACTAGAATTGTCTACATTCCATACAGATTTAGAAATAAATCTAGTTTTGGTAATTTTTCTCTTTCCAGGTTGGTATCCTATACTAGTAGTATATCTAGGTGCAATCTACTTACCTAGCATTTGAGTAAGAGTTTCTTTTCCATTTATAAACCTTTCTAAATCCTTCCTAATTTTCTCATTTGACAGCTTTAGTTCAGTGTTTTCTTTAAGCAACCGAGCATTCTTTTCCATTTATATGTCAAGATCAAATTTATTCTTAACAGTTAAAGCATACTGTTTCTTTAAACCTTTGTATTTTCCTTTTAGCTCATTACAGGTTTCTTGCAGTATATCACAGTATTTAAACAATTCATATTTTGACATATTTTCAAAATCGGAATCATATTATGCATTATCTTCAGAATAATAAGAATAAAAATCATGAGTTACAGATGTTACCTCCGAAGTGTTTGTCATAAAACACATGTTTGCCTTATTTCTGTTCTCAGTCTCAGAAGCTTAGGATTCACTGGAGCTATCCTTAGAAACAATCTAAGTATCCTTCATGGATTTCTTATACTTATTATCCTTATACTCATACTTCTTATTGTATTTCAGCTTTGGACAGTTTGCTTTGATGTGTCCTTTTATTTTGCACTCATATAAGACAACTTCATCAGATTTGTCAGGTTTCTTCCAGTCCTTTTCCCATCGTCCATTGTTGTCATACTTACCTTTGTAATTTTTTTTTTCTAAAAAACTTCTTCTTCCTATAAAACTTCTTAAATCTTCTGGCTATGTGAGCCATTTATGCATCACTATCAGATGCACTTTCACTTTCTTCACACCTTGAACTATCACTTACAACTTGAAGTTTCTCCTTATCCTTATTCTTTGATGTAGCTGTCTTGAAGGCAACTGACTTCCTTTTTAGTTCATCTTCTTCCTATTTGTTCACCTTAATTTCTTCTTCGTACATCACCAACTTGCCAATAAGTTCCTTAACTGGCAGTTCACCAATATCACAAGATTCTATGATTAAAACAGAAGTGCCCCTCCATCTTTCAGGTAGGCATCTCAATATTCTCATGATCTGATCCGTTGATGAGACATCCTTTTCCAGTGAGATCATTGTATTGGAAATTTCTTTAAACCTAAGATACATATCAGAAATGGATTCATCAGGTTTAATCTTAAAATTATCATATTTAATAGTATAAGTGTTCAATCTCATTTCCTTAACATTAGTTGTTCCTTTATGAGAAACACTTAAAGTATCCCAAATTTCATATGAAGTCTTACAAGCAGATATTCTATTAAATTCCTTATCTCCTAAAGCACAATACAGAGCATTCATAGCCTTGCAATTATTATTGTAAGCTGTCTTAGTAGCTTCATTCCTAGTAGATCTAATAGTAGTGGGAATTTTATATTCAGATTCTATGGCAGTCCAAATATCAAAACCCATGATTTCTAAATTAATTTTCATCTTAATATTCCATTGAGCATAGTTGTTTCCATTGAAAAAATGGTGGTCTATTAGTAGCAACACATTCAAGTCTATTATCCATGATAACTAGGTTGAAACAAAAATTTTAAAGAGTTAAAAATTTAGAAGTAACATAAATTTTAAGATCTTTAAAATACAACTAAAATCACAGTTGAAAAATAGAGTACTTCAAAAAATATTTTTAACACCTCTAATACCAAATGTTGGTCGGAGTGGACACTAAATAGGGGGGGTGAATTGAGTTCCAATTATTACCAAATAAGATAATGATAGAGTTCACTGAGAGTTTGGGTGGTAGAGATGATGGAGTGCAGAAGATTAAGTTTCCTAAATGTAAATGATATGGGTATAATAACTCAAGATAATGTCTTAAAGGAATGTGAAGATGTTTTGAGTGTAGAGAAAAAGTAAGTAATTGCAAATAAAAAATGAAAATTTTGGTTAATTAAATGGATGTGAATAATGGTCTCCCTAAGGTATCATCAATTGGTGAATATTTAAAATGTTTAAATTTTAGGAATTATACAGATTGATGTCACAAGGGGAATGATCATGTAGTGACTATAAAAGTATTTATAGGTAATGGTCTCAGTATTGAGGATAATGAGACTATGAATGAAATATGAAAGGAAATAGGTATTATGGAATAAGATGTGGAAGCCTAGTTAATGGTTTGAGAATGAAGTGAGGTGATTAAAGTATTTATGTATTGTAATTCAAGGATTATGTTATATAAATCTTGAAACATTTAATAATTATTTATTATAAATTTCTCATTAAGGATTTGAAAAAACTTGTTACAAGGTATTGATGGACTAGAAAAGTGATTTTATGGCAAGGTGATATTTTACTAATGTTGATATAATTATTTTGGTCTAAAAAGATGTTGGATATGAATAAATTAAATTAGATAGTAAAAATTAATGTGGAAATGATTAATTATTTATAGAAAAGGTTGTTTATGTTATCATTTAAGGAGTTTAAAAAATTATTGGTCTTAGGGAATTTATTTGATAGATTTTGGTTTTATTCATGTAATAAGTAAGTGTGTATGTTTTCATTAAGGATTTATGATAATTATGGTTATTGCAATGAGTCACAAAAAATATATGTCTATGGTATTCATATATTTGGAATGTGACAATAAAGATACACTTTATTATATATGAGAGATTAATGTTATGTTTTTGTGATTAATTTAATGATATTATTTCCAATGTTTTGGATTTAATATTTTGGAAGGTTCATAAGGTTAACCATTTAGGAAATGTTTTATGTTTAACATTGGATGAGGTTTTATATTTTTGCATATTATTTCAACATATGAAGATTTATATATATTGGATAACAAATATAAAACATTTTAGTATAACTAGAGATGGAAGGATTGATTTATCATTATATTATTGATCATGTGATCTATGAGTGGTTTAGGAATAAAAATACTCATCTTAATTTCACGGAGTAATAGATGATGTGAAAATTGATCAAATAAAAACCAAAAGATGAAATTTTTCTTAAAATACAATGCAAATATAAGACCAAGGAAGATCAGTCCCTTTTAAATTATTCATCATATTGGGATTTTATCATATTGAT
Source organism: Viscum album (assembly GCA_963277665.1). NCBI lineage: Eukaryota > Viridiplantae > Streptophyta > Magnoliopsida > Santalales > Viscaceae > Viscum > Viscum album. The sequence goes on along the minus strand of OY728139.1, from coordinate 1,393,007,644 downwards.
TAGAATTTCCACTAAACCAATCTCTGGTTCAATATGTGTTTCATGTATCTCTCCTGATGAAGTACATACATGATCCATTAAATGTGCTAAACTTAGAGGTCATACAACTATATCATGATCTTCTGTATGAGGAGCAATCAATAGAGATTCTAGAGAGACTAGAAAAGGTTATACGAAAAAATATCACTTACCTAGTCAATGTTTTGAGTCAAAAGCACTAGATTAAGTACAATCTATGGGAAACTAAGGATGTAATGAGGTGAAAATATCCACATTTTTTGTACCAAGTAATGAATTTCATGGGTAAAATTCTTTTTAAGGGAAGTGGAATGTAACACCGTGAGATTTTTTGATTTTTTTCTTTTTAAAATTTAGTTTTTTTCATTATATACAACACTGAGTTTAGCTTGCATCACACAAAACAATAATTTTAGCTCATGTTACACACAATACTGAGTTTAAAAAAATGTAACTTATTATTAAAATATTATTAGTTTATATGATATTTATCACAAAGCTATTGGAATGGAGGGTATAAAAAGTATTAACTAAATTAGTAAAATATATGGTTTACAAATTTATATAAAATTAATTCCTTGATGACCAATGAATATAAAAACTATTTGAAAATAAAAGAAATATTTTTTCTAAAAAAATATCTTTTTGTGAAAAGAAATGCATTTTACCACAATGAATTAAATAAATAACTTTTATATAATATTTTTTAAATTTTTTATATACTCTTTACTAAATCAAATATTTTACATTTATCTTATGTGTTTTCTAGATAAGAGATAAGAATAAATCCAATTTTACGCTTAAAATTGTATTGTTCTAAAAAGTAGTTTGTCTCGTTTTGGGAACAAATTTTAAAATTAAATTTTCACAATTTATAATTTTTTTTAAAAAAATTAAATCAAATTTTTGAAATAATCATGTTAAAATTATATTATGGGTAATTTTTAATAATTTTATGAAAATATGATGTTTTTGATGAATCGTGAAAAATACTGAATTTAAATTAGAAACCTCCTTTTCATTTAAATTATATATATAGTTAAATTATATATTGAAATGGTTTTAAATTAAAATAAGTTATATGATATATCAACTAAAACAATTTTGGTTATTGTAATAATATTAATATAGAATTATAATATAAGACATTGTATAATTATGAACATTTTCTTTTTGAAAACCGACTTTCTCATTGCATCTCTAGGATTAATTTCAAATTACAATTTTCAACTTCGATAAATGGAATTTAGAAAAATTATTCTATATTTATAATTATAATAATTTAAATTATCAAATATTTAAATCTAAATTTTTGACCAAAACTAATAGTGAACAAGTAAAAATTAATTACAGTGGTTAAGGTAGAAATGAGTTTTCTAGGGATGAAACTAAACAGATATGGGTTAAAATAAGCTTAAAACTTCTCTAAAATATATTTTCTCAATATATTCTAAACCGATAATGTCTAAGTACCACTAATACTCAATTTTGTATCTATTTTACATGAGAAAAACATGAGTACACCTTTTTATTTTCAAAAAATTTTAAGTGTTCCACTCACCTCACTTATAAAAGTCCCCCCAAATCATTTATTCTTTACACCATAAAACTTTTTTTTTCCAAAAATCCATGCCAAAATAACTTAATAAAATTCGTACCAAAATAAATTATCAAAATAACTCCTCTAATAATTGAATCATTTTTTGGGGAAAAAATCTATCCTAGAGAGGTTTTTGGTGAAAACCTGAGGAGGATACCCAAAGAAGGAGTAACATACCTCAATGGGTATTTTTATTTTATTTATTCCTCAACATACATCAATTATAATTAAACCATGATGATATGATTACATTATTATCTTAAATATAATTATATTTTGTTTGGTTAAGTTCATGACCTACAACAATATCCACCTCCATCAAATGGTTTATGAAATTATCATTCGTTTTTTACGGCAGATTACCACCTCACAAACTAATATGATTAATTTTCACTAACATTCTACATAGATGATAATGAGGAAACATTTTACAAATATATGTGATATAAATAAAATAATTATTATATTAATTACATCTTTATCATTATTAAAATAAAATATATCAATTTCATTCTTACCTTTCAACTCACTGAAAGATGTTAATTTCTTTCATGTACATGTGAACTACCATCTTCATAAAGCAATATAAATCTATATTTTTATCAAAAAACCACATGGATGATATGTATAAGTATAATTAAATAAATAATATGTTATTTATGATATTATGATAAAAATTTTATGATAAAATATTACGTATCTAGTTTTCATAATGATAGTTGAAAATGGAAATGTTACTCATGCATATGTAAGTCATACCATTTCCATGATCATAACAAACCTCATTTCTCAAAACCATATTTCATGATTGGTATAAAAAGTCTAATTTATGTATAAATATGATAATTATTTAACAATTATTATTATCTAGATGATGTAACAATGATAAAATTTTGGGGACCAAAAATAACATATCAAAACATATACAAAAAACAAGTGGTTATTCCCTGAAACATGATTTTAACAAGGAATTATCAATAAAAAACAAATAAATAGACATAGGTAAATAAAATATGGTATGATATTTAAAATTATGGTTATGTAATATATTTATATTAAACTTAAACTTATTATATAGGATGTTCAAATGAGTATGAAGGAATTCAGGACTTACGGTAAGGGATTTCTAGTCTCTCTTTTATTTATGGGAGACATATACAAAATCACCACTTGTTTATTTTGTGTGGTGTATATACTAATCCTTTGAAATGTAATATTTTCAATAAATTCATTTTAATTATATTTCATATCTCATTTTTTGTTATTAATTATTTGTGATTACGATTCAAATGGTTAATAAAGAAGTATGGGATTTCCAGTCTCTCTTTTATTCCTCGAAGACATGAAAATACACCACTCTTTTATGTTTTGTGGTGTATATACTTCACTTTTGACATGTTATATCATGAAAACAATTATTTTCCTAATATATAATGTTTCACTTGATGTCATTATTTATTGGGGCTTATGATTGAACAGATTGCAAAAGCGGTATAAACTTTTTGTCTCACTTTTTCCTACTAAGAGACAAGTTCCATATTCATCACCTATACCTTTTATGTGTTTTATATACTACCCATTAATGTATTTTATGATTTTTATCCCTTTTTTATCGTTATTTACATATCTATCCTTTGATATCTCTTTCTTGGGGCTTACATTTCAATGTTACCAAATTTGTAGAGATTTTATGTTATAATCTCATCGTTTATCAGGATTGTTTTTTATTATGTTTATGATGATAAAATTTTATGACCCCTATCTATATAAACATATGAATTTTATTATTATCTAGTTATTCAAGATATTTTCATGTAATATTACAATTTTACCACTCTTTGGTTCGTATAATAATTGAGAATATGTTTTTAAGAAAAATAACCTTTATTTGTCTCTTTGATTGAAAACCCTTTTTCTTACAAAACCATATTTTATATAAAAAATTTTAAAAATATTTTATCATTATTAAAATGAATTACTAAATAATTTTTTACACATTTTTTTATTGTTTAATTTTTTAGAATGCTATCCTTATGTCATTTTCCAAAAAAATGCTCATTCGGATTTAAATGAAAATGTGAAATGAATATTTATTTTAACATATATATCATGAACCAATTTTTTTTTCCATCATGACCATTATTTTATTTGAATCTTAATTTATAATTTCTCAAGGTTATTTTAAAAGAGAATAATTTTAAAAATGATTTATGAATTTTCAGTTTTAAAAAATTTATTTTGAAATAATTGTTATCTTCCTCAAAAATAGTTCCCATAGATTTATCATAAAAATTAATTTACCATATAAGATGAAATATCATGATGAAATTTATTATTTTATATGGGTATAAATGAATTTTATCATTAAAATTATTTATTTCAATTGTTTTGTATTATAAGTTGTTTATGAAATTTGTTTATCTTCCATGGGTTATACCCTCATAAAATTGTTTGGAAACCCACTTATTTTTCAAGGGATTATGTTATGATGAAATGAGTAAATGATTAAGAAACTTGTATCTTTTATATAGGTTAAGATATTATGAAATGTTTATGAAACCTATATTAACTTCATGGTTTATTATATAAATAAATTTCTATGATATTATGGAACACATATATATGATTTCTGTAATATGGTGTGTGGGATATATATATCCCATAAATTAATTGGGTAATGATTAATATTATATAATGTCAATGGTACACAAGAGATTTTACCAAGCCCTATAGTGGGTACACGATATGTTATACCAACCTTGAAAGAGGGTATATGGGTGGCTATACAAATCCCAAAGCTGGCACATGGGTGGTTAACCAAATACTAACATGTTATGAATGTCTTGGTGGGTAGCCATAACATAGTAGTTTCTAATTGTATTCGTTTAATAACCCGACCCCAGTTTCCTGGAGCCAGTGCCATAGTACATTACATTTACATGATTACAAGAACACCGTATCCCAAAGGAACAGATAGTTTAGTATATTTAGAAATCTAGATACATACATAAGTTAAACATTACAAATTTAAATAAAAAAAGTTCCATTGGGAACATCCACCACTCTAAGATTATCACTACAAGTCAATCATAACATACCTCTTCTTGTCCTGGTAAACATGAAACATAAGAAGGGGTGAGCTCAGATGATCAATAAGGGTAAACAATATATTAGAAAATATCATAATCATTAAAATTGGTCTTGGTGAATAATTTAAAACACATACCTTCAAAAATAATAAACCTGAACACATTATGTCATGAATAAGAGATGAGTAAAAATTTCCATAATAAAACATAATAATGGGTATTATAATTGCCAAAAAACACATTAACTATGAATTTCTAGCTTCAAAATTAGGGAAATTTATATTCCATACAATCTAAAACATATTATCAAGGACTCAACCAAGACATCTAAAAATGATTAAGGCCTCATCCAAAACCATATCTAAAAGAATGGGTAGGGCCTTAGTCAAGTCCATATCTATTTGTCAAACGAGACATACTAATACATCAAGGGAATATAGAGGGCCCCAACCATCACATAATAAGTCAAATTCATTCCTCTTATGAATGGGGATTAACAAAAACAACATATACATTCATATTGAAACTAATATATGAAATGTAAATAACTTTCCCTGAACATTAGACTTAAACACTAAGCATTTGGAGTAATTTGGTGAATGGTATCAAAAAATAATATCTCCCATAAAAATAATAAAAACCATTAAATAAAATACGGTGGTTGATATTTTAAAAAATTAACCCCATTTAAACATAAGGATCAATAAGAGTGTTGAAATTGGTGAAAATACAATTATAAAAGTCATTGAATAATTTTTGAGATAAATACCCTTTACTTTGAAAAGATGTGTTCGTTTGGAAAAATATTTGTATAAAAACATAAGTTAATTTAAGTATTTTTATCACAATAAAATGAGTGGTTTTATGAAAAAAATTATTTCTAAAAAAATATTATAGAGTTCCCATGAAATAGGTGAAAATTTGATAAATTCTCTTGAATCAGTCCTGTATTTTGGAAATAATTTTGAAAGTTCCTTTTAAAACATGTAACTCCCCATAAAATAAAAAACTATTATTGTTGGTAAACATATATAGAGCACTCAAATAGACTTTATGAAGATTAAATAATAATAAATAATAATTTTATTGAGGTTTGTAGACAATAAAATTAACCCGAATGAAAATTGAGGTTTGGGTGGAAAACCATTACCTCAAGTCTAAAGGTGTTCGTCAATTGATCTTAATGAAATGAATAATAAAATTTAGGTTAAAATATTAATGATTTAATAACCAATTATACATTTAAATGATTTATTATAAACTTTTTAGGTTCATTCATGGTCTTTTGATAGGTTAAGAGATTCAATTTCATTGTTTGGGAGTGTTTTCTTCATTGATTTTCGTGATTGGTTTACTTATATTCATGTATGGATAAAAATGTAGAATGAGAATGGTTGTACAAAATTAAAAATATATTTTATTAGTGAACATTCATAATATTACATAGTTATAAAATTTATTTGGTTTTTTGGAGAGAAGATTAATCGTTATATAAAACTTTAATGATAATGTTTTGGGTTATTTGGCAATTTTTTATCACAATAAACTCATTTTGATCTCTAAATTAATACCATTTGTTCAAAAAATACAGAAACTTACATAGGATATATTAAATATTTAATAATCCGGTTCATCAATAAAAATGGTTTCATAACCAGAATTGAAGATGTTAATAGAAATTGAAAACCCATTTTCCTTGAATGTGATAAATTAACACATTTTGGATGGTGTTTTAATTTATAGTATAAAAGGATTGGAAAATAGAGATTATGATGAATTATTAAATTATCATAAAAATATTATAGTACATTTATGGTACTAAATTTATCATAACATCTGTATGAGGAGATATGAGTAATGAAAAAAATAAAGGAACTTGAAATAAAATAAATGAGAAGATAAATTTTCCTCTTGAAGTTATCTTCCTTGAGAGTCTCTTTAGGCTAGAGGTTTCAAACTTTTTATGAGACCAAGGGATTCCAGAAATGTGGAAGGAGCTTAGGAGGATATTTGAAATTATTTTAGATAAGGAACAAGGCTTGATAGGATTGAAGAGAAGAGGGAGTGGGGGGGGGGGGGTTATAGTGGAAGAGAGGAGTGATTTTTGACTATCTTATTCATTATTTCATTATTTTTCTCAAGACAATAAATCATGTTGATTATTTTTACCATGAATAGTAATATGTTCATGTGATTTCTCACTAATGGTTTCTTACATTAGCCATGATGCAATTAATAGTGTATTTGACCTATAATGTATATATATGGTAAATTATCGAATTTCACTTATTCACTAAAATTTCAAATATTTCAGAAAATTAAAAAAAATTCACCATATAAATTTTTCAACATGTAGAATCCAAAATTTGAATCCATTTTATCAAAAATAATTTTCTAAATATGATAAATTTAATTTCTAATTTAAATAATTATATAGTCAAAAAATACCATTTTAAAACCAAAACTGAATTTATAATACACTAAAAAATTAACTATATTCTATTAAATTACACTAAAACCATAGGACCTTAAATATTTATTTTAAAACCAATTTTATTAAAATTAAGTAATTTGTTAATTTAAAAATATAAATAAATACTTATCATTTAAAAAATATGATTACTTAATTATTAATTTATAAAATATTTTACATCATTTATAAGGTCCCTAAAATTTATTTATACAATCATGGGTGAGTATACTATTCATAAGGGTCATATTACTATTAATAAGGGTATATTACTTTTCATAAGGGTACATTACTGTCCACCATTTTTTTGATTCTATCTGACTCCAGATATCACACTGAAAGCCACATTCTATGTCAGTTTTTCAAAATTCAAATCACATAAGTGAAGAAATTATTTTAATTGGATAGTTTATAATAAGTGTTGTTTTATAGAGACTCAGTGTTTCATGCATTCAATATTAAATTTATTTTCAAATAATATTTGTGTTACATTCTCCCCTTATTACAAAAATTTCTTCCTCGAAAATCATAGAATGTTACCTTATAAAAAGAGTTAGGTAGGTCTTCATCATAAGCTCCTTATGCTCCCTTGTCACCTCTTCAATTTTAGAATTTTTCCGAAGTATCTTTACTAGTCGAGTTTTACAATTCCTCAACACCTATTCTTTAGTGTCCATAATCCAAATTGGCTCTTCACAATAAGATAGGTTAGGTCCCAATTCTATTCTTTCATAAGTGAGGACATGCGATCGGTCTGGAATGTAATCTCTGAAGAATGAGACATGGAACACATTGTGTAATTTAGACATATTTGGGGACATAATAAAACAATATAAAATATCTCCAATTATCTCTATGATTTCAAAAGTTCTAATTTACCAAGTGGTTAGTTACCATTTCATCCCAAATATTATAAGACCCTTCCATGGAGATACCTTCCAGAAAAAAATAATCTCATACATGAAATTCCAAATCCTTCCATCGATTATCAGAATATATATTTTTTCTAATTTTAGATACTTTGATAAGGATTTGAATATTATTTACCTTTTTGTTGTTTCCTCCATAAAATATAGACCCACAAGATTCTTTTCTCCAACATCATCCTAAAAGGTTGGTGTATGAAACTTCTTTCCATATATTGCTTCATATGATGCCATTTGAATACTTTAATGGAAACTATTATTGTAGGGAAACTCCACTAAATGTAAATATTGATTCCATATACCTTTATAGTAAAGTAAATATGATATCAACATATCCTATAATGTTTGGATCGTCCTTTGTGATTTCCTTTCATTTTGAGGGTGATAAGCAGTATTCAATCGAAGCTCAGTATCCAAATCTTTTTGAAGAATTTTCTAAAATTCGATGTAATTCATGGATCACGATTAGACCCAATTGAGAGAGGTTACACATGAAGTATCACAACTTTATTGATATATATACATGATAGGTGCTCTAGTGGAAAATCCTCCCTTATAGAGAGAAAATGTGTAGACTTCATAAGTTAATCAAAAATTACCCATATAACATCATTATTCCTTAGCGTTTTGGGTAATATAGTGATAAAATCCATGATGATTTCATCCCATATTTATGTAGGAGTTGGTACAGTTTTCATGACTCCTCTTGGATGTTTTCTTTTGGCCTTCACTTGTTGACAGACTAAACATCTCTAAATATAATTAGAATTTTCCCGAGTCATGTTATCCCAAAAAAATACTCCTTAAAATCTACATACATTTTAGTGATACTTGGGTGTATAGATAAATTCAAGCTATGAGAATCATCCAATAACTCCCTTTTCAGCTCCGTTATAGAGGGAACACTTATCTGCTTCTCAAATTTCATAATTCTATCTTCACAAACAAAGTGAAACAACTTCCCATCATTCACACATTTAATTTTAATTTAAATATTCTCATCATTAGAATGATAAGTTTTAATGATTTTCAACAAATATGGTTGGGAAACCAAATGAAAAACTAGTGATGTTTCATCTTCTTTTATAATTCCCGTATACATCATTACTAGATCCATAAAAATAGGATCCCAATAAATATTTATTTTGTTTGGGACTACATGATCCTTCCTGATCAATGCATCATCTATTTTATTTTCCTTTCCTAGGTGGCAGTGTATAGAAAAATAATAATCCTTTAATAATTCAAGCCATCTCCTTTTCCTCATTTTGAGTTCTTTCTTTGAGAAGATATATATCAAGCTCTTCTGATCCATTTATATCTCACATATTTCCCCATAGAGATAATTGTGCTGTATCTTCATAGAAATGATTACAGTTGCTAACTATGAATCATGAGTAGGATAGTTTTGTACATAAATTTTCAACTTCCTTGATTCATATGAAATGAATCTATCATTATGCATAAAGACACAACCATTTACTTTCTAATATGAATCACTACAGACCAAAAATCCATCATTCCATGATGGTAGAGTCTAGATCTAATCATTTACTAATCTCATCTTTAATTCATCACATTTCTCCAATTATTTTGTATATATAAATTTAACCCCTTTACATGTAGGCTTCATCAGTGGGTTTGATAAATAGGAAATGTTCTGAATGAAATTCTAATATTAACCTACTAAACTAATTAAAATATGCACCTCGGTTATGTTTGTTGGAGTAGGACATTCTTGAACAACCTTTGTCTTTGCAGGATTAATAGATATTCTATCCTTAGAGACAATGTGTCTAAGAAAGTAAATTGATTGATGCCAAAATTCAAACTTTCTAAACATCCCATATAAGTCTTCAAAATAGTGAACATGTGATTTAATGATCTTTATATATTTTTGTGTATACCAAGATATCATAAATAAATACCACCACAAATTCATTAAGATATTCCTTAAAAATACTATTCATTAGACCCATGAAAATTGAGGGTGCATTAGTTAATCCAAAAGGCATTACTATAAACTTGTATTTCCCACATATGGTTCAAAATACTATCTTTGGAATATCTTACTTCCTCAATAACAACTGATGATATCCATATTGAAGGTCAGTCTTCAAAAACTATTGGGCTCTATGAAGTTGATCAAATAAATCATCAATGTTAGGTAAGAGATACATCTTCTTTATTTTTATAGCATTTATCTCCCTGTAGTCAATGAAAAACCTCATAGATCCATATTTCTTCTTAACAAAAAGAAAAGGGGATTCCCATCGAGAAAAACTAGGTAGAATAATTCCATTATCACTTAATTAATCTAGTTGTTTCTTTAGTTATACTAATTCCACAATATCCATTCTATAAGGAGTATTTGATATAGGTATTGAACCTGGAATTAAATAAATAAATAATTTAACTTCTTGATCTGGAGGATGTCCAGGTAAATCCTCTAGAAAAACATCAATATATTATTACACAATATTTACATCCTCAGTTTGAATATTTCTTTCTTCACCCATAGATATTTCATTCTTATAATTTCCAATAATTTCATTAAGTAGATAAACTGGAGGTGGATCTAGATAAGATCTATTTGATGATATTTCTTCTCTAAAGATAAGGGATTCTATATCATTCTAAAAAAATTTAACCTTTTTCTTCTTGTAATATATTTTCTCATCATGATTCGAAATCCAATCCATGAATAAGATTTTATCAATGTCAATCATGGGTATGATAATAAAATCATCAAATACAACATGTTTATATGCCACAATGGGGACTTCCTGACACATATTTCTTTTAATGATATTCCCCTTAAGAGTTTTGACTAAAAACTCCCTTATTAAATAAAATTGGAAAAATCAAATTTTCTTGGAAAATTGAGACGATATGAAAGAATGAAATAATCCAGAATTAAATAAAGCATTGGCTAAGTATGAATAAAAGATTAAAGTACATGACACCATGCCATTAGTATTATAACATCCCATACTTTACATACATTTTTATTACTTCAGAATTCAATCATATGTATTGCAAAATATAACAAAACCATGATAGGACCGTATAGGTATAATGTCTTTAGAAACTGGGAAACATAAACAACTGGTTCAAAAAGCATATACATTGTCTCCCATTTATTTCATTATATCATAATACCTTTTTGGTATATCCTACCCAATACCCTTCATCCTGAACTGGGGAAAAGAAAACATACAAAAGGTGATCTCAAATGCTCAATAAGGGTAAACAAAAGAAAAAACAATCATATCATACTCATAAGAACCTAAAATTTTGAAAATCCTGACCTGCAAAAGAGATCACAATATAATAACATGGGATAAATCATAGTAGTGATATATAATCCCAATAATCATAATATAATACATGAAACTTTGTGGAATACACACATAATCATAGAAAATCATTTCATATTAGTCAAGACTCATTTCTAAGATTATCATAGCAGACGAAGTCTATTTCTGAACCAAGTTCACTCCTCCTTCCAGTCCTGTACCACTAAACCGGATTAACATGCCGTTCCAGCCATTTCTATCTCATGAGATATAAATATTTACCCAATTTATTGGTGAGAGATATAGGTCCTACCCATCTCATAATGAAACCATTCTTATGTGTGCCATAAAATCATAAATCATACATTATAGCATAACCCATGTAATAAAAAATGGGATTCTTAAACATCATACCATCATAAAATAATACATATAAGATAAAATGACTTCATAAAAATAATTACATCATAAAATAATCAAATAAATGTAAAAATAGGGATATAAAAAACCATATATTATCTTAGATGGAAAATAATTTTGATAAAACACTTGAACTCAATTCTTGAATAAAATATCCTTTCTACTTTAAAAACATTTTTCCTTTATTAAAATGTCACACAATTTTAAACAAAAAGAAGTTAATTAAAAATAAACTTGAAAACTTGTAAAGGAATCTTCATGGAAATAATGTTATATGAAATCATAAAAACCCAGTAATGTCGTATAAGTTAAAAAACATTCTTCTCGTACTTTGGCCGAAAAAGTCAAAAAGTATCTCTTACTGAAAACAAAAAAAAATATTCCTTTCAAATATTTTACTAAAAATTACCCAATAAGTAAAAATGGATTTAAATAATTTTATGAGGATAGAAAAAATATTACATATTGAGGAAACATGGATGTGGATTATAAATATGCCCAAGTAAATTCTGAAGTATAAACAATCTCGGATAAAAATGAGATTGTGAGATTTTCCCTTACCTTAGGTCCGATATGCTTCGTACATATCCAAAAATCCTGTATAATGATTTAAATAATGTCTTTTATTTATTAAATAATCATATTCATTGATATGATATCATATATGGTCATATTCTTATCTTCTTATTAGTAATATTTCATTGCTACTTGTTATTCAAGTGTTCATTTCTTAATGTTCTTATGAGTGTTTTGTCGAATAAATTATTATTACTCTATTTAGGTTATAGATACCTCATTTATATAATTTTATTAGTGTAATATATATCATATTTATTCATTCAATTCATTTATATAATCATTATTCAATGAAGATCATGTAGAATGAGTCACATCACATCGTGGAGACGGTAGGCCGTATGTACGCATGAGCGATGCTATCATTTTTTTGATATTAAAATCGTATATAATTAGATTGTATATCATATATACAGAATCATAATAATGTTATGTTTATTATTCATATCATTTATACTCATAATCATACCCATCCAAATGATGAGATGTTTGAATAACAAAGTACACCACGACGTGGAGACGGAGAGCCGTACATACGCACGTGTGGTGACTTTTTCATTAATAGGATAGATAAAATTACTAATATGCTTGTAAAATTTTTATAATAACATCCCAGTATATAGAAGATACTGGATTTATTATTTTATAAGGGAAATAACAAATAAGGAGGAAGTGGAAGAAGAAAGGAACTTGAAATAGGTGGTGCGATATTTACCTCTTCCTCGGGTTCTTCCTTTTTATTTGATCAAAATGGCTCCATAGGTTGACTTTATAACTAAAGGAATGCCTCTAGGATGAATTTAGGACAGTTAATAGGGTATTTGGTCCGGTCTTTCTCGAGAAAAATGGATACGGAGGTTTGAATTAGAGAGAAGGGGGAGTGCCTTTTTATAAGAGGGGTGAGGGGCACCTTAGGAAAATCTTAAAATATTATTTTATAATAAATTCATATTCGGTTTATAATGGCTCAAAAGTGACTTATTTTGATTCTAGGGTAGGGATGGGTCGAAATAATCTCAAACAATAGGTTTTAGACATGATTAGTATACCATTTTAACCTTATCATTTAGATTTAACTCTAAGTTAAATAATTTAACTTTTACTGTGTCTTCTTGTATTATTACACTATATGGTTAATAAACTTACTATAAACTACCAATAGAACCCAAATTGGTTCATTAATGTCATATATATTATTATATAAGTATTTTTGCCAAACCTTATACTTTTTGGAATAAAATATTAATTAATAATTTAATATTTTTCTAAAAACTATTTTAAGTCAATTTTGACACTATTTTGTTTTTTGTTTTTTCTAAATTTATAACAGAATTATTACTTTGAATAAAATTAATATAACTAACCCTAAAATGTTATATTAACCTAGAAAATTATTTTAATTCATAAAAAGTTTCAAATTACATTTATTTGTGTATTTATAATATCAATTATGTTAATATTTCATTAATAAGGTAATTACTACATCGTCATTCTACCATAATAAAATTAAATTATATAATGTATAAAATTTTAAATAAAATACCATTATGTAGGAAATATTTTTATCTTTCTAATGAAAATTTATAGTCAAATTTATCTTATGTATAACCCTATATTAATAATGTCTTACTTATTAAACTATGATTTTAACTCTTTAAACTCTTCTTTGAATGAAATAATAATAAATGTCCTAATCCAATCCAAGTGGACCAAAAGAGTAATATTTTATTCCTAAAGTTTTATTTGGTATAATTACAGTTATAAAATACAATTATGTAATTTTTTAGGGTAATAACAATATCATTTTTACCCTTAATTATCCTATTTACTTTTAACCGTGGTAAATAAAAGTGAAAAGTTACTATTCACCCAAAATTATTTTTATCTTATTGAACCACATTTTACTTACTAATATTAACCGTGTCTCTCAGATTTTTGAAATTCCACTCACAGAAGTGGTAAAATTAGGTTTTATGTAAATTTGCAAATTCTACTAGGAGGTGGGTAAAAGACGGACAAAAGTTCAATAAAATTATTATATATCTAAAATTATTATCAAAAGACTCCAATGAAATACATTTAACTTATATAGGTATTATGTATCTATTATGATCTAAAATAAATTGAAATAAAATAAATTATTATTTAAATAAAAAGTTGGTTTTAACCAATAACTCAATGTTTTCACTATTTATCAAAAATTAAAAGTTTTCAGAAAAATACCAAAAATTCACCCTAGTCTAATTTTGATATTCTGAATCCAAAAATGAAGTCCATTATGAAATATAAAATTTATAAAATTTTAAAAAGTTGGTATTACTATTCATAATGGCTAGTTTATATAATATTTTAATAACATATAGTTGTTTAGTGAAACTCAGTATTACGTACAACGCAAGCTATTGAGGAAGGTTGCTCTTGTGTATAACACAATCCAAGACAGTGTTGTGTGTAGTGAAAGATTCCTTTGGTGTTGCATATAACATAATATGTAAAAACAAAATATTTCTCATAAAATCTCAGGGTGTTACAAGTATCTCAATATTAGTGGTTTTGATCGCATAAGTTATTCCCTTCCCTCAAGGCCTTTTTGTGGTACGTTTCCTTGAAACTTTGGAAAATAATTTGAATAGTGTCCCATTTCCCCAAAATTATAGCATTAAATATTAATAGCTTCTTTCTTTGACTTGTAATCACTATCTTGATAGCCTTTCTACCCACACTTATAGAACACCCCTTTTCCTTTTAAACTGAAACCAGGGTGTTTCCTTCTAAAATTATCATTGGGTAGAATGTCAACTCTTACCTTTTTCATATTTCTTTATTTCCTTTTCTAGAGTTTTCAGAAGCCCTATTATTCTCTTTATTTCCTTTAATGTTATAAAACCTGGGGAACTCCTTTTCTATATTGATATCACATGAGACTATGCATTCATATGATAAGAAAGTTTGGAAGACCAGTGCCCATCAGAGGAATGGATTAAGGCCATAAAATAATCAATCAATATTGCTCCTCAGATTACATATATAGTTTACAACATTCCTTGTCAACTTTATGAAGTTAGCTTCACACTTTACAACATTATCATCTTTCTTTTTCCTCAAATTCAAAAACTTCCTTTCTATATCCATTCGTTGTTCACGAGGAAAGTATTTCTCTAAGAAAAGTTCATTAAATTCACTCCATTCCATGTTTTCTATTTCTTATTCCTCCTTTGTGTTTTGAATTGGTGACAACCATTGATCAACATATTCTGGCAGACAATAAACTTCCATAACAACCTTATTCTTTTGTTTACTTCCCAAGGTGAGAAATATCTTCTCTAAGGAACATATCCAATGTTCCACAATGAATGGGTTTGTAGTCCAATAAAATGACAGAGTCTGTTGTTATATAAAGTGATCTAACATATCTCTTCCATGTTGGGGATCTTGATGCTTCATATGGGTGACTTTATTATTCATTATCTAAGTAATCTATCCCCATATAGTTATAAGTTACTCCTTAGTAGTCACAGCTCTAGATCCAACATAATTATATTGCATATGAGGGAAATCCACACATGGGATACACACGTTCATTCAGTTTCTATTCCTTCCATTAGGAATGATTTCCATATAATGGTATAGATTAGGTTATGAATCATAACGTACTTTCTCATATTAGAAATAAATACTTAACATAAATTAAAATTATAATCATGGATAATCACATAATCATAAACATGGTTTCTTTGAGGAAAAAATTTCATTTTAATCCTTCATAATGGGTTATAATGAAAATGTGAATTATCTTAATAATATCTGCCAGGAGTGTCAAACCAGGTACATAGTATGGCCATTTTTTCGTCCACCATGATTTCTAGGGTCAAGCTCGAAACTCGTTGTCAGATTTTTTACTCCAAGGTATATCTGTTCCAGAACCAAGTATACTTGTAGTATCTAGATAGTGATGTATTTTATAAAAAGATCTAAAAAATCTATACCTTATACATATTATAGCATATTATTTTATAGTAATCCTCAAAGACTATATTAGATCTTTGTTCTCCAATCTAAATTTTGTAAATCTAGCTTACACGTGTTATACTAACCACCCTTTGATACCAACTGTAAAGACCCAACCTTAATTGGATGGAGTCGGTGCCTTAATACATTACATTGTCATGATTTCATGAAAATTGTATCCCTAAGGAACAAATATTTTAGTAGATTTATAAATACATATACTTATAGAAGTTCAAAATTACTGCTTGAAATGAAAAACAACATAAAATTTCCATTTAAAATATCCACCACTCTAAGATTGTATCTGCAAGTCAATCATAACATACCTCCTCATATCTTGGAAAAAATGAAACATAAGAAGGGGTGATCTTATATTCTTAGTAAGCGTAGACAATATAAAGAATTATATCATAAACATAAACATTAGGCATGGTGAATAATTAAAAGCACGTACTGTTAAAAATAATAAACTTGAACACATTATGGAAGAAATATGAGTTGAGTAAACATTTTCATAATAAAACATAATCATGGGTATTATACTACTTAAATAACCACATGAAATATGAGTTTATTGCTTCATATTTAGGGAAATTCATATGTCGTACATTCATAAATTTACTTTCAAGGCCTTATACAAGACATCTAATAATGATTAAGGCCTTAGCAAAAACCATATTTAAAAAAATGGCAAGGCCTTGGCCAAGTCCATATCTATTTGTCTAATGAGACCTACTGATGAATCAAAGGGAAATAGTGGGCCCAAAACACCACATAATAAGTCTAATGTATTCTTCTTATGAATGAGGATAATAATAAAAAACATATACATTAATATTGAATCTAATATATGAAATATAAATAACTTTTCCCGAACATTAATCATAAACACTAACCATTCAGAGTAATTTGGTGAATGGTATTAAGAAATAATATCCACCATAAAACTAATTATAAACCACTAGAAAAATATTGTGGTTGATATAGTTAAACATTTACCCTATTTAATCATAATAATCCACAAAAGTGTTGAAATATGTGAAAATATGCTTATAAAATTATTGAGTAATTTTTGAGATAAATACCCTTTACATTGAAAAGAAGAGTTATTTTGGAAAAAGATTTTTATAAAAAATAAAATAAATAAAGTTAGTTTTATCATAAAAAATTATTGGTTTTTTGAAAATAATGGTTTCTAAAAACTGATTATAGAGTGCCCATGAAATCAGTAAAAATTATATAAAATCCCTTGAACCAGGCTTGTATTTTGGAAAGAATTTTGAAAGATCCTATTAAAATGTATAAATTCAGATAAAATGAAGAAGGATTATTGTTGGTAAACACATATAGGGCACTAAAAAATAATTTAAGATTATTTCTTAATAATAAATAAGAATTTCATTGAGGTAAGTAGACAATAAAAGTAACCAGAATGAAAATGGAGGTTTGGGTGGAAAACTATTACCTTAAGTCCGAACGTGTTCTCCAATTGATCGTAATGACCTGAATAATAAAATTTAGGTTAAAAAATTAATTATTATGTAACCTCCAATAAATTTAATTTATTTATTATAATCTTATTATGTTCATTCGTGACCTTTTGATGGGTTAAGAGAATCAATTTTGTTGTTTGGGAGCGTTTTCTTCCTCGACTTTCATGATTGGTATACTTATATTCATGTGTGGATAAATATATAGAATGAGAATAGTTGTCTAGAATTTAATATATATTTTATTAGTTAACATACATAAGATTACATAGTTATAAAATTCATTTGGTTATTTTGATTGAAAATGAATCATTATATAAAACTTTAATGATAATTTTTTGGGTTATTTGGCAATTTTGGATCACAATGGACTAATTTTGATCAATAAATTAATAACATTTGAAAAAAAAGATTAATGAAAAATATATATGACATATTACCTATAAAATAATCTAGTTGAACTATAAAAATGGTTTCAAGACTATAATTTAAGATGTTAATAAAAATTGAAAAACCTTCATTCCTTGAATGTGATAAATTAACACATCTCGGATAATGTTTTCATTTCTAGTTTAAAATAATAGGAAAGGAGAGATGGTGATGAATTATTAAGTTATCATAATAAAATTTTAGTACATTTAAGGTACTGGAGTTATCATAACATCAAGATAAAGATAGGTGAATAAAGAAAAATAAAATAAATGAACTCGAAATAAAAGAAATGAGAAAAGGAATTTACCTCTTGAAGTTATCTTCTCTGAGAGCCTCTTTAGGGAAGATGTTTTGGTATTTTTATGAGAAAAATGTTGGATGGAAGTGGCAGAGAATATTAGAAGGATATTTGGGCAGGGTTTATAGAAGTAAAAATGATTTAGAGGCGTGAAGAGAAGAGGGAGTGAGGGGGGGGGGGTATAGTAGAGGAGAGGAGTGATTTTTTATTATCTTAATGATTATTTTATTGTTTAGCTCAAGACAAAGAATAGTATTGATTTTTTAGACAAATAATAGTAATATGTACACATGAGTTCATTCTAATGGTTTCTTACATCTTTTATGATGTAAGGAATAGTGTATTTAACCTATAATGTATATATACAGTAAATTACCATATTTCACTATTCACTAAAACTTCAAATATTTCAGAAAAATCAAAAAAATTTATCATATCCATTTTAAATGTTTAGGATCCAAAAATGGACTTCATTTTATCAAAATAATTTTATAAATATGAGAAATTTAATTTTTAATTAAAAACATTAATTACTTGAAAAATAGAATTTTAAAACCAAAACAGATTTTATAATACCCTAAAAAATTAATTATGGTCTTATTAAATTATTCTAAAATTATAGGAAGACAAAATATTTATTTAGGAACCCATTTTTTGAAAATTAAATAATTTATTAATTTAACGTTTTAATTTAATATTTATGACTTACAAAAACCCGAATACTTAATTAATAATTTATAAAATATTTTGTTTCATTTAAAATATGCCTTAATTTTATTTATACAATAAGGGGTGAGATTAAAATTCATACGGTTCATATTAATATTCATCAAGTTACATTACTATTCACAAAAATTTACTTTGATTCTATCAGATTCCAGATATCACCCTAAAGGCAGCTGTGTGTGTAATTTTTTCAAAATTCAAATCATAGAAGAGAAAAAATTACATTTATTGGCTAGGTTATAATAAGTGTTGTTTTTTAAAGACTCAGTGTTTCATTAAATAAATATTAAATTTATTTTCAAATCCTTGGGGTGTTACAATGTGTACACCAAAAGTTTATATCTTATGCTAATGTTTTTCTCTAATGATTTATGTTCTTTTATATCCTTATTATTCATGTCTTATGAACTACCAATATATATTACAAGACTCAAGATTATGAACTTTGATATGAAGGGTATGGTTTTCATTTGTTATGATCATGCTCTCATACCGTTATGGTTACATTATGATTTTTTATTTCCCTTTCTTACACTTACTGACCATTTATGCTGACTTTTTCTTATATTTGATTTCCCTAGATTATGAAGAAAATTTTTGAGCATGGTATGTACATGAAGAGTACTTAATTTTAAGATATTTATGGGAGATATTTTATGTTTTTCATTAAATTAGAATATTGTGTATCTTGTCTCTAAATACACTAAACTATTACAGTCTTTAGGCGTGTTTTTGTGTAATGTATATAATACTCATCTAAAAAGATGTAATATCCATGTATTGAAATCCTAGGTCATTAAAAAAAATTCATTTTAAGGGGGGTAAAATGAAAAAACTGAGTGTTTATGGATTATTGTTATTATTTTCTAATAAATTAAAATTCATTGATATCTTGCATTAAACACAACACTGAGTGTTAACAAACCACAACATATTATTAATATTATTCAGAAAACATGACTGTTATAACCCAATAAATAAACTTAGTTACATGAATAGTAATGAATAAATTCTAAATATTAACTATAATTGGTTTGTAAAAAACACTGATAAAAAATGTACTTAATTTCAGAAAAGTATTTATATGTTTTGAAAATAAAATTTTCTCGAAAAAATGTTTTTTTTATTTTTTTTGAACAATAATAAAATTAATTTTTGACACTTTTAGAAAATTAATTTAAAAAATAAAATAAATTTTCTATATAATCATTTCAAATGTCACGAACTAGGTCGGGTCGCCATCCGACCCGGCGCCCGACCCAATCCACGACATGGCCCGAAGGGCGTTCTCGATCCCCACGGGCTGACAAAAGTGCCTGGGTATCAAAACTAACACATGGGAACGAATTTACCTTAAATAGTAAACACAAAACAACTGATAAGGTAAAGAAAGTAAAAATGAAAGCAGACAAACAAACAGGGCCTTAAAATGAAAACAAAATCAGGGGTTTACAACCTGAACCCATAACCAAAATAAGTGACAACAAAAGAAACTCAAACTCAAACCTCCAAACAACCAGAGAGATGCAACATCCACACGCCACAACACCAACCTGCACGAGAAGACCATCAACGACCAGAACCACCATCGCTGAGCATGATGTAACAACCTCGAATACACAAGAAATAAAGTCTACATACACCCAAAGGTGTTTGTAGGGTATAGCCAAAATCCCAATATTACATCACCCAATAAAAAGGTTCCACGTATATACTCTAAATGAAAAATACATTTGTAGGATAAATAAATGAAAGGACACCAAAGCTTAAAAAACTTTAAAGAAATAGTTTCTATAATGCAATCAATTTTAAAGAAACAAATAAAATAAAAGAAAACACCCTTGAATAAAAGAAAAACTCAAACCCTCACAAAATCCAAAAGCTGCACCATATGCCGATGGTGGGTGTATAGTAGTCCAGGAGCACCAAAGTGGGAGAGGCCCTAAATATACTAGAAAAAGGAATGGGACCCCAGAACCTCGCGTATTGGTGAAAAGTATAGGAATTACATCAAAATATGTTCTCGTGCATGAGCCACTAGACAGGGCAACACATCCATAACCTAGTGGTCTCCGATCATCATCCAATGTTTAGTTATTATTATAAGCGTCAGTCCACCTAAGTGAAACTGGGCTGGAGCCACTCCTGTATCACTAGCACACTAGTCTAGTCCGCCCACCTAGTACCCAGGATTCCCCTTTTTGTGCTCACATTGTTCCAATTTCACATTTCATGTCAAACTCAGACAAATAAAACAAACCGGGTGTAACATAGACCCAACACGACACTTCCACACACATAGAAAACCATTTGACAAAGGACACACTCCAAAAGACTTCACCCAACTCAATTAAAACAATTTCTGCATTGCTAATAATTGTTTATTAAAAACATATTAAATTTTCATCGTTAATAATTTTATTAAAACATATTAAATTCTTTGTAAACAAGTTCATTATTAAATTTTCATCGTTAATAATTTTATTAAAACATATTAAATTCTTTGTAAACAAATTCTTTAAAAATAAATATAACACAGCTTTAACACACAAAACCACTCAACCCTCTTTCATGACCAAACACACCCAACACCACATCAAGAACAAAAATTACACACTTTGCACATTTTTCACAAAACAAACACAAACTTTATAAAAACACTAGAACAAAAACATTGCACTTCGCACATATGAAAAACTAATTGCAAACATTAATAAACGCAAGTAATTGACTAAAAACAAGTTTCCCGGAAAAGAATGCACCTGCACCACATAAACATACTTCTAAACAAAAGTAATGCATAGACTAACTTCAAGATAATCCAATCTACACCCATAAGAATTAATCATGTAATATTATAAAATAACTAAGAAAGAAAATTAACTTATCAGACAATGTTTAAACGTGGAACCACCTACCTTGTCATAGCAGACTTCACAACCATGGTGCGCAACGACCATCGCACGTCAACCGCAACTCAAACAAACTCAAATGCGAACCATAAACAATAAATCGAACAAAAAATTCATGATTAAACCCTAAAAGAACCCCATATCCACCGGACAATCGAAAACTCAATAAAAGAAAATAAAAAATAAAATAAAATGAAGAAGAGTACTCAATCAGGGGGGTTGCTTGTATGGAAGGTGGGAAGGGAACTAGAGGTATCACTGGCCAACATGGAGAGGTCAGAGGGTTGCAGCTCTAGTGGATGGTTGTCCAAGAGGAGAAGCGGTGGTTGGACGGGTGAGAGAGGGTGGTGCGGACAACGAGGCTGGCTGAGGAGGGTGCGGGGCGGCGGTCGCCGGATAGAGCGAGGCATGGGGGGGAGGGGGGGTGGGGGGGCGAGGCTGCGGGATGCGAACCAGCTGGATGGGGTGTCGGGGCGATGACACGAGGGGAAAGCCAGTTGGGGAGTTTCAGGGTGTGTCTTGTCCGGCGAGCGGGGCACGCGACAATGGTGAATAGGAAGCTACAACGCAACGGGAATGGGAGAGTGAATAGGGGGGGGGGGGGTGCGGCACGATCCAAGGGGGAGAAGGGATAGGTCACGATGGGGAGGGAGGAAAAGTGAGTGAGAGATAGAAAAAAAGGGAAATAGAAAAATATGATAGAAAAATAAAATAAATAAAATAAATAAAAGAAAATAATTGGAAAGAAAATAAAAGAAAAAATGGATAAAACCCAAAAAAAAACATAAACTAACCTACAATAATCATAATGTGGATGAAAGTAACCTACATAAAAAAGATAATTTAAAAATTCGTACTAACAATATAAGTAGTAAAAATAATAATTAACATAATAATAATAATAATAATAGTAATATCCTTAAATATTAAAATGATCCATTAATTTTTTTATCACACTTCTTATTTTATTTTATTTTCATTTTAGACCTCTTTTAAATTTTATTTCTATATTAATAACCACTTTATATAATTAGTTGAACAACAGGACAACTGAGCGGTGAACCGGACGAGGTCACGTGGTGACCCAGTCAAAGCTGCGCAGCTTCGACCATTCCCCGCCCGTGCATTGGACGCCACCAAGCCCAAAATATCCATTTATCTACAAAACATAAAACTGAACGACAGGAAAGTCACACGGCAGTACTGGCGAAGCCATAAGGCTTCGCAATTATGTTTCTCCCATGCAACGCCCATGCATTGCACACTGTCAAGCCCCGATGAGCCGGGTGAGGTCATGTGTTGAAGCCAAAACGCGTATTTCTTTAAATAAGAACCCAAAAGTTTTAAGCCAGCTTCAACCCCAACTACCCAATTCCCTGAAAATTAGTAAAATAATTTATTTAATGACGACAGGTGAGAAAATTATCCCCACCATAAAGCTTTCTGTCCCCGGAAATCCTCAACCAAGGCTGAGACCCAAAGTAGGAAATGAAACCCCCTTGGGGTTCAGAATGTAGCCCTATGAAAAGCAAATGAAAAGAGGCAAACACACCATGCTCAGAGATAGCGACTCAAATGACAACCTCAAGGAACCCATAAAACATTTCTCGTTGAGTGTCACCCGCCCCAGAACGCTAGAACACCTCTAGTTGATTTCTTAAGGAAAGGAACTCTCACACCCACAGAAACCAACTTCACAAACCGAAACACCTCAGCATCATTGAACAAAAAACACAAAATTTTACTGGAATGAAGAAACAAGACCAACCCACATCCAATGAATATTCTAATAACCTACCACTGAACCATCTATAAGAACAAAACTGAATGGTCCAACATGGGATAGCCCGATGGGGCTCCACACTATTAAATCTTTTCGATGCCCGTGACGAGACTAGAAAATAGACACGACGAGGCCCGGGCGGACTCCCCACCATTAAAGAAAAGTCAAACATCAATTCATTCCAGAGACAGTCATGCAAGGTCAAATGTGGGTCTTCCCAACATTGAAACTGACAGTAGATACAAAACAATATAAATATTCCGATGGGGGCCAAGAACCCCGCCACAAGGGGCGGGGAGGGTCGGGTCCAACTACTGGGTGTCGAAACCCCGACCAAAGACAGACCAACATCTCCAAATCCCTGGATGAGAATCATTCAAATTTGAGACTGATTTACCCAACAAACCCCATAAGGACCACCAAAATAAATTACATTCGGTGGAATTCAAACACTGGAACTTGAAGGTAACAATACGACCACGCCTCCACATACTCACAAAATCCTTATGCACCCAGGCGGTTTTCTCAGAACGGAATAACCACAGAAAACAATTTAAACTGCCTTTAATTTCAGCATCAATGACATAAATAAAGTCGAGGTCTCATACACTCCAGGGGTTCCTAACCACGTGCCAGCTTCACTCCGAGGCCTATGGCTGGATCCCTAATGTTTGAAGCATCTTCTGCCTCGCAGTCAGGTATGGAAGAATCCCAAATTAAGATTCTCCTTTTCGTGTCACACACAACCACACTACAACCAAGGAAACACCAGCGAACACAACACATTACGACATCCAACTGATCATACACGGAACATTCACCAACACTGGAGCTGAAATGGTGCATGTGCATCACCCTTTGTCACACTAAATGAGAACACGACACCAAAAATCATCACTTGAACATGACCATTGCTATGGAGATGAACATTATGCAGAGAGGGACTTCAAACTGAGTCTTAAACAACATTTGATTCATGCAATTGATAGTAGAAACCCCATGTGACTGGGTCTACCACACCAGTGGCATAACGTAGACCCTTTCTTAAACGAAACCAACAAAGGACCAAAAGTCATTTAGAATAGTGGCCCACACTGACCATTATGGGTTGCTTCCACCTTTTCCCCACTGGAATCTACTTCACCATTTCCAAATAGAACTTTCAAATTAATGTGGTCAAACTTCACCCTTGACAATCAAAGAGAACTCACACTACAAGACGTCACCGAACATGGACCTTGCAACTAATGAAAATACTACAAAGCCCTTCAAGACTCTAGTCAACACTGAAAATTCTGAACCACCTTCACCCTTCCCCACTGGATTTCCTTTTGTCATTTCCAGGAAGAACCTTAAAACACAACGACATCAAACTTCATACCCGACGAGTCAAGACGCTCAAAAGACCAAAACTCCCATAAACTACCATCACATCTGTTATCCCACTGCGAGAGGATTTTCTTAGTTGTAAAAAGGAGAGGTGGGTTCAATTCTAGAATTCAAGAAGAGATTCCTCTGATCAACTGGATGGTCGTCCAACGATGATTTTCCTGTGGCCGCACTTCAATCACATGTCAATGTTTTATGTGGGGCGTGCACTTGTCAAGAAAGGAAACCACATACCCAATTAAACTGGTCCAATGGCAAAGAATTGTTGTAAGCGAACACTAAACGTGCAGGGGAAACCACTGCAAGGGCTTCCCGAAGTAGTTTTCAAAAGAGATTATTAACCACACACTTTTACACCAATTGACCAACAAGAATTCAAACTCAAGACACAAATTAGTAAAAAAGGATTTTCATCTCAAAACGCCTCACACCCAACATTTCCAAAACACAAGGACACACCACACAAAATCCAGTTGTTTTAAACACCAAACATTTCCTTTAACAAAACTTTTTGAAAAGGGACGAAGCTGGTGGATTTCTCCACCACCAATGGTGTCTCATGGGCCTCAAACATGCATGTTCTCATGCCACATTGGCACCAATCTCATATCCATCTAGGCACTCATCCGCTCGTGCCACTAACAATTTCCATTTCCATATACGCCCATGCATGTGGTTTTCCAGGAGAGCCCCAAAGATCAAAACAAGACCTTTCCGTATTTTTTTCTTAGAACCGAAACATTCAATCCACACTTTTAAAACCTCACACATCATTTTCTTTTTGAAGCACTTCATTTCAAAAAAATTCCCAAAACCAATTCATTTTTAATTAAAAACCATATTTCCATGATTCCAAAACAAAAGGACGATGAACCAAGTAGGAGGAGACTAGTGTCAATGGGTGATTGGAGCATATGGTAGGCAGCCATACGGAAATAACACCACCGACACAGAGAGTATTGTAGGACAGTGCCCCGGGCTCCACATGGTTTTCCAGACCCTACGAGCTCACTGGGACCACTGAACCTAACCTCTTCTCATTTCCCCTAATCAAGATTAATCATGAAGACTAACAACTCAGACAAACCTCAACTTACTCTAGTAACTCGAGTCTCGCCATGAGGTGTGCTGGCCAGGCACCTTACTCATAGTCAGGACGTCGAGTCCCAAAAACCTTAACTCCAGTCTAATGTGACTCTATCCTAGAAGATCATGACCTAAGAGAGAAAACCTGCTGCTCTGATACCATTTTGTCACGAACCAGGCCGGGTCACCATTCGACCCGGCGCCCGACCCGATCCGCGACATGGCCCGAAGGGCATTCCCGATCCCCATGGGATGGCACAAGTGCCTGGATATCAAAACTAACATAGGGGAATGATTTTACCCAAAATAGTAAAAACAAAACAACTGACAAGGTAAAGAAAATGAAACTAAAAGTAGATAAGAAAACAGGGCCTTAAACTGAAAACAAAATCAGGGGTTTTCAACTTGAACCCACAACCAAAATAAGTGACAAAAAAAGAAACTCAAACTCAAACCTCCAAGCAACCAGAGAGGCACATCATCCACAGGCCACAACACCAACCTTCACGAGAAGACCATCAACGACCAGAACCACCATCGCTGAGCATGATGTCACAACCTGGAATACACAAGAAACAAAGTCTACAAACACCGAAAGGTGTATGTAGGGTGTGAGCCAAAATCCCAATAGAACATCACCCAATAAAAAGGTTCCACGTATAAACACTAAATGACAAATACATTAGCAGGCTAAATAAATGAAAGGACATAAAATCTTAAAAAACTTTAAAGAAATAGTTTCTATAAGGAAATCACTTTTAAAGAATACAACTTAAATAAAAGAAAACACCCTTGAATAAAATAAAAACTCAAACCCTCACAAAACACAAAAGCTGCACCTTATGCAGACAATGGGTGTATAGTAGTTCAAGAGCCCCAAAAGTGGGAGAGGCCCTAAAGATACTAGAAAAAGGAATGGGACCCTAGAACCTCATGTCTCGGTGAATAATATAGGAATCACAACAAAATACATTCTCGTGCACGAGCCACTAGACAGGGCAACACATCCACAACCTAGTGGTCTCCGATCATCATCCAATGTTTAGTTAGTGTTGTAATCTTCTATCTAGCTATGTGAAACTAGTCCGAAGCCACTCCCGTATCACTAGTACGCTAGTCTAGTCCACCCACCTAGTACCCATGTTTCCCCGTTTTGTGCTCACATTGTTCCAATTTCAAATTTCATGTCAAACTCAGACAAATAAAACAAACTAGGTGTAACATAGACCCAACGCGACACTTCCACACATAGAGAAAACCATTTGACAAAGGACGCACTCCAAAAGACTTCACCCAACTCAATTAAAACAATTTCTTCATTGCTAATAATTGTTTATTAAAAACATATTAAATTTTCATCATTAATAATTTTATTAAAACATATTAAATTATTTGTAAACAAGTTCATTATTAAATTTTCATCGTTAATAATTTTATTAAAATATAATAAATTCTTTGTAAACAAATTATTTAAAAAGAAATATAACACGACTTTAACACACAAAACCACTCAACCCTCTTTCATGACCAAACACACCCAACACCACATCAAGAACAAAAATTGCACACTTTTCACATTTTCAAAAAACAAACACAAACTTTATAAAAACACTAGAACACAAACATTGCACTTTTCACATATGAAAAACTAAATGAAAACATTAATAAACACTAGAAATTGACTAAAAACAAGTTTCTAGAAAAAGAATGCACCTGCACCACATAAACATACTGCTAAATGAAAGTAACACATAGACAAACTTCAAGATAATCTAATCTGCACCCATAAGAATTAATCAAGTAATATTATAAATTAACTAAGCAAGCAAATTAACTTATCAGATATGGTTTAAATGTTGAACCACCTAACTTATCATAGCAGACCTCACAACCATAGTGCGCAACGACCGTTGCACATCAACCGTAACTCAAACAAACTCAAATGTGAACCCTAAACTAGAAATCGAACAAAAAATTTATGATTAAACCCTAAAATAACCCTATAGCCACTGGACAACCAAAAACTCAATAAAATAAAATAAAAAAAATGAAAAAGAGTACTCAACCAGAAAGGTTTCTTGTGCAGAAGGTGGGAAGGGCACCAGAGGTATCACCGACCAGCATGGGGAGGTCGAAGGGTCGCGACTCTGGTGGAGGGTCGGCCAAGAGGTGAAGTGGTGGTTGTCCAGGTGAGAGAGGGCGGTGCGGACAACGGGACTGGCTGAGGAGGGTGCAGGGCGATGGTTGTCGGATGGAGTGAGGCTTGGGGGGCATGGGGCTGGGGGATGCGAGCCAGCTGGATGGGGTGCTGGGGCGGCGATGCAAGGGGAAAGCCTGCTGGGGAGTTTTGGGGTGTGGCTTGTCTGGCGAGCAGGACGCGCGATAGTGGTGAACGGGAAGCTGCAGCGCGACGGGAATGGGAGAGTGAACGGGGGGGGGGGGGGGGGTGCGGCGTGATCCAAGGGGGAGAAGGGATAGGTCACAACGGGGAGGGAGGAAAAGTGAGTGAGAGAATAAAAAAGGGAAATAGAAAAATAGGATAGAAAAAAATAAATAAAATAAATAAATAAAAGAAATTAATGGGAAAGAAAATAAAAGTAAAAAATGTATAAAACCCAAAAAAACTTAAAATAACCTAGAATAATCATAATGTGAATGAAAATAACCTACATAAAAAAAGATAATTTAAAAATTCGTACTTACAATATAAGTAGTAAAAATAATAAATAACATAATAATAAAAATAATAGTAGCAATATCCTTAAATATTAAAATGAACCATTAATTATTTTTTATCACAATTCTTATTTTATTTTATTTTCATTTTAGCCCTCTTTTAAATTTTATTTCTCTGTTAATAACCCCTTTATTTGATTAGTTGAACAACAGACTGGCTGAGTGGTGAACCGGATGAGGTCACGTGGTGACCCAGTCAAAGTCACACAGATTTGACCATTCCCTGCTCGTGCGTTGGACGCCGCCAAGCCCAAAATATTCATTTATCTGCAAAACATAAAATTGAACGATGGGCGGGTCACACGGCGGCACTGGTGAAGCCACAAGGCTTTGAAATTATGTTTCGCCCGTTTATCACCCACGCGTTGCACGCTGTCAAGCCCCGATGAGCCAGGTGAGGTCGCGTGTCGAAGCCAAAACGTGTATTTCTTGAAATAAGAACCCAAATGTTTTAAGTCGACTTCAACCTGAACTACCCAATTCCCTGAAAATTAATAAAATAATTTTATTTAAAGATGATGGGCGTGACATCAAAATTATCTTTGGGTGAATTCTTGGTATTTTTCTGAAATGATTAATTTTTCTTTGAATAGTTAAAATACTGGGTTTTGTTGAAACTACCTTTTTATTTATAGAATTTATAAATTTATTTTTTATTTAAAATGTGTAAAAAAGTAAAATTAACTCAAAACATATATCCATCAATCCAATTTAGGCTTTTTAATCATTTTAATATATAAATTTTATAAAAAAAACTATTTAAACCTTTTTACATTTTCTCTTTGGAAAACCAATTTCTCACTACATCTTCAGGTTTAAATTTAAATTAAAATTTTCCACTTATGAGAATGGAATTCTAAAAAATGTATACCATATTTTGAATCAAAATAATTTATATTATAGAATAAGGTAAAATTAATTTTTTATGATAATTAATATTTATAATTGTAAAAACTATCTACCATGATTAAGGTAAAAATGGGTTTATCGTGGGGGGGGGGAGGGTTAAACAAAATTGATAGGGGTTAAAAATGATGCAAAAGTTTTCCAACAGACATTTAATGGCTATATTTAGACCATAAATTTTATATTACTTATAATCTACTTTTTTATAGATCTTTTCATGAGAAAAGCATGGGAACACCTTTTTCTTTTCAAAAAATTACAAGTGTGCCACTCACCTCACTTATAAAAGGCCACCTCTTATCATATCTTATTTCACACTCTCAAACCCTTTTTAGACAATAAAATCCAAAATAAACTTGTTAGTTCCATAAAACCATCCTATAATGCTTATATTGGTCACAAATCTAACCTAGGAAGTGTTTTTGTGAAAACCAAAAGACGTTTTGTGAAGAATATTTAATACCCCTAACTGATCCTTTTGTTTTATTTATTCCTCCAATGAAGTAAATTATTATTAAAAAAATTCGATATAATAACCTCATTATATTAAATATAATTACAAATTTTTATTTTATTTTAATTACATACAACCATCTCATATTCCATTTAATAGGATATGAAATCATTATTCATGTGTACGATGAACTAGTACCTCAAGAACCGATGTTATTCATTTTCCATTACAACTTCTCACAGATGGATATAATGATAGATTAATTGTTTATATATGATATTTATGATATTATTATACTTATGGAATAATTATATCATAAATTCTTTCATAATTTCCATTCATTGAGAATACGATAAATTCACTTGTGTGTCTGGTGGACTACCACCTCACCGAGTGTTATGGTTCGGTCACACTTTACATGTAAGTTAATAAAGATAATTTTAATGAATATATGTGATATATATGAAATAAAAATTATTTTTTAATGGTGATATATTATTTACCTTTGTTTCTCTCAACCCGTCTAGAAAATTGAAACAATGGTCATGCATACATATGACCTACCGTCTCCCTGAACAATATATTTCATTTTCTACCTCTAAATCATATGGATTAATCTAAAATAATATAAAGTGAATATATATTATATTTATATAATGTTTAAAATTATTTATATTATGTAACTACGATCAAAATTAGAGTACCCAAAATAAAAAAAGAAAACATACATGGAAAACACGCAGTCATTTCCCAAAACGTGACTTTAACATGGAATTGTTAATAAATGGGTAATAAAATGTCATAAGATAATAATATAAGGTATTATATACTTAAGTATGGTTATTTAATACATTTATAATAAAATTATATTAATTATACTAGAGTATTTTATATGTACAATGGAAGTCGATACTTAAGGTAAGAGATTTTCATCCAACTTTTATTTTCCACGAGACACAAACCATATTCACCATGTGTTTATTTTATATAGTGTATATAATGACCATGAATTTATTTTATGATTTTTATCCTCAAAATTATATCGATTTACATATTAATTTTAGTATCTCTCTTTCTTTGGGTTTATGGTTCAAATGTACTAAATCGTTAAGGGATTGTGGTCTCAATTTTCCTTCCACGAGACATATGTTATGTCATACACCTATATTTTTTCATACGATGTATATAAATCCAATTTTAACATGTAATATCATGAATTTATTTATTCTCATTATATTATAAGTTTCATTTATCATTATTCCTTCACGGGTCTTATTATTCAATGTTACCAATGTTGTAAGGGATTTATGTTACAATCTCATCCTTTATCCGGATTGCTCATGATTATGCTTCTATTGTCGAAATATTATGATCTATCTCCCATAAAATTAGGTTTTTTATTATCCTTTTGTTATTCATATATAATACATGTTTTCAATTCATTTTCCAATATTTATGAACTTAGGTGTTCAAGATATGTTTTAAGAAGAATCATCTTTATATCTCTTATCTATCCAGATCCATTTTTCTTCCAAAAACATGTTTTTTTAAAAATGTTTTCATTTTTTTTAAAAGATATATAAATGATTTATTAAAGAAAATTTTCCTTGGTTTGAATTTTAAATTTTTTTAAATGAATCCTATTTTTATTTTCCAAATACTACCGATTATTATTTTACTGAAAATGTTATTGGACTCTTCAGTTTAAAATGTACAGCTTGGATATAATTAACATTCATCATGAAAAATAATTTGTTTGATGATTCCTATATAATATTCAAATTTTATTCTCATTTAAAAGGATTTTTAAAAAGTTTTTTATGTTTGAAAAAGATTTTTTCAAATTGAAAAGGATATTTTCTCAATTAATGTTTTAAATCATAGTTGAAAATAGTTTTCCATCTATGATGACATTCGTTGATGTTACCTATTCCTTACTAGGGATATGATCCAATGATATCTTTCTTATTATTTAAATAATTGGGTTTTTTATTATCCATTTTTCTATTCCATAAGTTACACCATGATGAAATACTTATAAAACCCACTTTTTTATACAAGATATACTATGGTAAAATGATTATGAAACCTGTCTCTCTCCCATAGGTTATTATATTTTAAAATATTTAAGAAATACATTTGATTTCATGGGTATTGATATGATCATTTTTTTATAATATTATGACGCACATATATACGATTTTAATTATGTTACATTTACGAATTATATCTCTCTCCAATTCATTGGGTAAGGATTTATATCTCACGAGATAGATATGATCGAAATGGGGAGTGAACATGGGTCAGTAAGGGAATTTTTCTCTATGATGATATTTTGAGTGAACCATGACTACTATGATGGTTTGGGGAGTAAACCCATTCTATTATGGTTGCCTTATATTTATGCATTGACTAAAATGGAAAATATTTTCTATGCTACTGTGTATCCAAATTTCTATGTCATATTTCAATGTTATGATCTCATGGATCATTTTCTTTAATTTACTTATTATTCATGTATTATGAACTACTAATACTTTTTCCATGACTCAAGATTTTGATCTTCGATCTGAAATGTGTAATTTTTATATGTTATTCCTATGTTATCATACCCATATTCTCATGTTATGCTTATTATCTCCCTTGTTTATCCTTACTGAGCATCTGAAATCACCCTTTCTTATGATTCCTTTACCCAGATTATGAAGAAATGTATTATGTATGATATGTATATAAAGGGTGATAGTTATAATGATATTAGTGGGAGATTATGTAGTTCACAAATGAACCACTTGTTTATGTTTCCATATTTCCAAAGTAATAACACCTTTTCGTTCCTCAAGCATGTATTTATATAATGTAGTGAATGTTTATATAAAAAGATGTAATATATATGTATGAAAATATTGTTTTTTATTAAATATCAATCAAAAGTTGAAAAAAATTTGTAGATCATAATTTAATGAATCAAATAATTTATGATAATGAAAACTAATTAATTGAAGTAGTGGATTGGATTGACATTGTTTTTATAAAATAAATTTTATTAAATAAAAATGATTATTGTAGAGACCCGAAGCCTGACATACATTGACATTACATTACATTTGCGGAATACTTAGTACATAACAAAAACACACACACAAGGATCGTAATAGTTTAGTGTCTTTGGAAACTCGTAATATAATCTTCTAATCCTGGTGAAAGATCTTCAACATCTCCCATAAAGATCTTCCTTTTTTTTATACCTAAAACCTTTCTTTATATCCTGGGGAAAAGAAAACATAAAAGGGTGAGCTCAAATGCTCAGTAAGGGTAAACAAAAGAAATATCAATCACATCATATACATAAGAATATAGCTTTTGGAAATCATAACCTGAAAAAGAGATCATAATATCTTAACATGGGATAAATCATGGCAGTGAAATGTAATCACAATAATCATAACTTAAAACATTAAACTTAGTGTCATACACACATAATCATAGAGAATCATTTCTTGTTAGTCAAGACTCATTTACAAGACTATCTTAGTGGACAATGTCCCATTCTGAACCGAGTCACCCTCGTTCCAGTCCTGTTTCACTGAACCGGTATAACCTACCGTTCCAACCATGTCTATCTCATGAGATATAAAATCTTTACCCAATTCATTGGAGGGAGATATAGGTCCCACCCATCTTATAATGAATTCTTTCTTATGTGTGCCACATAATCATAAATCATACATCATCGCATAACACATGTAAAAAAAATGGGATTCTTGAAACATCATGAAATCATAAAAAAAACCATATAAGGTAAATGACTTCATAAAAATAATTCCCTCACAACATAATCAAATCAATGTAATAATAGGGATAAAAACAGAACCCTATATTTTCTTAGATGGAAAATAATTTTGATAAAACATTTGAACTCCATTCTTGAGGAAAATATCCTTTCTACTTCAAAAACACTTTTCATTTCTTAACATGTCATAAGATTATAACTAAAAGAAGTTGATTAAGAATAAACTTGAAAACTTTTAAAGGAAGCTTCTTGGAAATAATGTTTTAAAAATCCATTCATGCCGTATAAGTTAAAAAAAACATTCTTCGTACTTTTGTCGGAAAAGTCAAAAAAAGTACCTCGTACGAAAAAACGACAAAAGATTCCTTTCATATTCTTTACTAAAAACTCACCGAAGGGTAAAATTGGATTTAAACTATTGTAAGTGGATGGAAATAATATTACATATTGATGAAACATGGATGTGGATGATAAAATACACCCCAGTAAATACTTACGAATAAACAATCTCGGATAAAAAATGAGATTGTGATATTTCCCTTACCTTAGGTCCGATTTGCTTCGTATGTGTCCGAACCTCCTGTATAATGATTTAAATAATGTCATTGACTTATTACTGAATCATATTCACTGTTATGATATCATATATGGTTCACTTATGACTTTATATTACCCGTTCTTTTGTAAATTCCATGTTAAAGAAGCGTTTTGGGTAAAATCGTTTCATTTATCGTAGGTGTTTTGACTTGTTGTTCTTGACATTATTAATAATTATATCATGCTTTAATTACTTCCAGAATATAAAATATGATTTATATATCATATATATTCAGTATATATATATATATATAATAGATAGATAAATGAAATGAAAAACATCGTTCATGGAGACGATAGTCCGTACGTACGCATGAACGCTGTTTTCCTTTCCTTATTGTCTTGAATAGAAGTAAGTAGTTGACATACATATATATATATACATAAATCCAGTAGCTTTATAATGTCATATATTTCATTATTATTTCTTATATATACTTTATAATCATTCTTAAATGGTTAACATGGAGAATGAATCTCATCGCGTCGTGGAGATGGTAGTCCGTACGTACGCACGAGCGATGATATCGTTCCCATGGTCGTGGACTTATGTTGAAGTGTATGTATACTATTTCAGTATCAATATAACTTTACAATAATCATATATATAGTTACTCATTACACCATTATACCCATCCAATTAATGTGGTGGAGGAAAATAGATTACACCACGGCGTGGAGACGATATTCCGTACGTACGCACGCGCGGTGATTTCATTTTTCCGTAGGATGGATAGAAGGTGAATTAGGGTTGTTTCATATTTATAATAACATATCAGTATGTAAGTAATACTGATGTTATTACTTTATCATGAAACAACTAAATAAGAAGAAGTTGAAGAAGAAAGAAATTGAAAAGATCGGTAATGGATATTACCTCTTCTTTTAAACATCTCTTTGAATCCTCCACTTAGGGAACTAAGATTGGTCTTTGAAGAAGACCAGGACCTCTAGGATTATTCTAGGGAAGTGGAGAAGGGATTTTGTCAGGGGTTGGCCGAGCTTGAGTTCTCAAATTGGTGTGAGGAGGAGGGGGAGGAGGTGTCCTTTTATAAGGGAGGAGAGGGGCACCTTAGGAATATCTCAAAATATTATTTTATATTAAAGTCAAAATCGGTTTATAATGGTTCCAAAGGGTCTTATTTCGAAGCTAAAGTGGGGATGGGTCGAAATCCTATCAACAAATAGGATTATACAAGTTTAGGTTATTATTTTAACCTTATCAATTAGATTTAACTCTAAGTTAAATAATTTAACTTTTACCGTGTCTTTTTATTTTCTTACACTATATGGTTAATAAACTTACTATAACATGCCAAACGAACCCCAAATTGTTTATTATTAATATATATATCCTTAGCTAAGTCATTTGGCCGAACCTTAGATTTTTAGGAATAAAATAACAATTAATAATATAATATTTGATTTAAAAACTATTTTGTGTCAATTTTGACACTATTTGATATATGATTTTTGTGAAATTCATAACAGAATTATATGTTCGAAACAAGTTGATTAAATAAACACTAATATATCATAGTAACATATAAAATTAGTGGAATTTATAAAAAGTCTTAAATTAAATTTATTTGGGTATTTATAATATCAATTATGTCAATATTTCATTAATAAGATAATTACTGCATCATCATTGTGTCATAAATAAATTAACTTATTTGATGTCTAAAAATTACAAATAAAATACCATTATGTAGGAAATTGTTCTAGCTTTCTAATGAATTTTTACAATCGAATTTATATTATGTATAACCCTATATTAAAAATGTTTTAGTAAATAAACTTTGATTTTAACTCTTTTAACTCTTCTTTGAATTAAATAATAATAAATGTCCTAATCTAATCCAAGTGGGCCTAAATGATAATATTTTACACTTAAGGTTGTTTTTGGTCGGGATAAACTTGTCCAATAGAATTAGGACATGTTTTAGGGTAATATTAATATCATTCTTACCCTTAATTAACCTATTTACTTTTAACCGTGGTAAATAACAGTAAAAAGTTACTATTCACCAAAAATTATTTTCATCTCATTGAAACACATTTTACTTACTAACATCAACTGTGTCTCTTGGATTTTTGAAATTCCATTCACAGAAGTGGTAAAATTAAGTTTTATGAAAAATTCAGTTTTTTTAACTACCACTTAGTAGTTTCACTATTCATCAAAAATTGATGTTTTTCAGAACAATGCCAAAATTTCATCCTAAGCTATATTTCATATTCCGAATTCAAAAATGAAGTCTATTTTACCAAATTCATAACATAAAAGTTTCATTAATTAATTTTATAATTAAATCCCGCTGTTAAAACAGATAGCGTGTTTTTAAGAAACAATATCTATCAAAAGATTGACACTTGTTTATGTCTGGTTTAAATGTGAAATTACATCCAATTACCAAAATTGTATTAAATTGTAATAATATATTATAAATATACTTTAAAACCACTCAAATTAATAATTTATCACTATAAATTATTTCGATAAAAAAAGTTGTTTTTAATTAAAATTTAGTAATTTTCACTATTCATTAGAAAATGAAAGTTATCCGAAAAGTATCAAAATTTCACCCTAAGCTAATTTCGATATTACGAATCCAAAAATGAAGTCCATTTTGAGAGCTAAAATTTATAAAATTTTAAAAAGTGGTTATTACTATTCATAACGGCTAGTTTTAATAATATTTTAATAGCAAATCGTTGTTTCGTGAAACTCAGTATTGCGTACTACACACGCTATCGAGGAAGGTTGCGATTGCGTGTAATGCAAGGCAAGTCAAGGATGCGTGTTGTGCAAGCTCTTTTTGGTGTAGCGTACAACACAAGACATTAATAAAATTAAAAGGAATAGTTTTCATAAAATCTTGGGCTGTTACATTCTACCCCCCTTAAAATGAATTTCGCCCTCGAAATTCGTCGGGGTTATAAATAGTTTATTATTCAAAAGTTTCTTTAATACTAACCCACGTCGTAAAAAGGAATACCAAAACTTGGCTTTAAAAACTAAAGTATGAAATGTAATGATTACACAAATAAACTAATCACTAGGTTTCCACATAGGTGAAAATATGGATATGGAAGAAAAATCTAACCATCATGTTCTGATAGAGAGTGGTAGAGAACATGGCTATGGAAAAGCTAGCAATCACAAAGCCATAAATTTGTGACGATCTAAGGTACCATCTGATTAATCATATATAAGAGCACTAGGACAACATTTTTGGTTTTCAAGATCATTTCCCTAAAGTTGATGAATTAAAAGAAATACTTACATGATTTTGTTACAATCTCACTGTTGTTCGTGAATTGAACAATTTCCACTTCATATCATAAAGAAATGAAGTTGAATTTGTTATTCGTGAAGCATTAGTAGATCATGTGATAGAAGGATGGGTCATTCCATATATTTCAAACAAAAGGTTAGCAAAAGTTATAAGTCCATCTTATAGTGAGATTAATAGTATATGGTTCCAAAAATGAACTTATACTTCATATATCATACCGCTTAATAAAATAAAACTAGTTTCTACTAAACAGGGACTTTCTGTAGGCCAGTGTTAGGCGATAAAGGCCAGTCGCACTTCGGTTGTGGGTTCGATTCCCACAGCCTTGTCCGAAGCGATGGGATGTCGCCCGTCCTACATGTTGTCCTTTTTCTAAAACTATATTACTATAACATCCCATCAATAATATCGAAAAAACTTCTATCCTTAATCAATACTAACTTATGTCCAACATAATCCATTCCAATCTTTAGGATTATCCATAATACTGCAGTCCACTCTCATAACATAGTGAAAACGATTACCAGAGATTTAATACCATCGTTGAACCCCAAATATCATAAGATATGTTTTGTTGGTCACATTCCAAACATTAAAAGTCCTTAATCATGTATTCTCTTGAATACCCATTGAACCTTAGTGAAAACTTGAATGCAGTTAAAAGTTAACACTTTCCACATACCAAAATCCTCAAAATTCTATATACTCAAACCATGATATCACTTAGTACTTATATCAATCATGAGCTCATGAATACTGTTAAACATTTCGTTTTCTCGTTTTCCCTTCATTATGCGCATATCATCTTATTTCCAAAAATATCTCAATCACTTTGAATACCACATTATACCAATACATAAATACTTTACGATACAATATTATTTTGGAATCCCATTACATAAACACTTAATCATTCCACCACATCGTTATCATATTCAACATCGCCAATGGTGATCGCATGTGACTTCCCTTTGTCCTTTGCCTTAAGCGGTTGCTCATGTCGATCATCACTAACCCTTGGATTAGGGCATTTATTAGCATAATGCCCCATTTCCTTTCACTTGAAGCTTTGAAGTGTTGGTGGTGCGTTCTCTGTAGTGTTTTCTTTATTCACATCATTAGAAACCCTTTTTCCATTACTTCGACACTCAGCTGCTCGATGACCTTCTTTTCCACACTTAAAACATTTTCTAGTCCCTTTAAGACAATCTCCACCATGCTTCTTTCCACACTTTGAGCATAAGGAAACATTCAT
Source organism: Viscum album (assembly GCA_963277665.1). NCBI lineage: Eukaryota > Viridiplantae > Streptophyta > Magnoliopsida > Santalales > Viscaceae > Viscum > Viscum album. Next base: position 1,392,968,079 of record OY728139.1, on the reverse strand, counting down.
CTTCTCTTCACCATTATTCTGAGATTTCTCCTTGAACTCCATCTTTCGTTTCTTGTCAAAACCATGAGATTGATATGTAACACCAACTTCCATTTCTACCTTGATAGCACAACGCACAATTTCTTCATAGCTACTGAAGTCTCTTATAGCTAATGCCCTTCTAAGACTTGGTTTTAAGCCACTGAAAAATTGATCAACTTTACTTTCAGGTTGGATGATAATACCAGAAGCGTACCTTGCAAGTCTTGTAAAATTTGCTTCATAGGTACCAACAGATTCATCATCCCTTTGCTTCAGTTCAAGAAACTCTTTCTCCATCTTTGTTCGAAGAATACGAGGGAAGTACTTACTGAAAAATAAGTCCTTGAACTCGTCCCATTCCATGGACTCAATTTCATCTCTTGGCATCGTATTCTTGATAAGATTCCACCATTGATCAGCTTCACCTTCCAAACGATATACTGCTAAGATGACTTTATCATGTTCAGAACATTAAAGAACTGAAAATATCTTTTCAGTAGTACTGATCCATTGTTCAGCCACAAGTGGATCAGAAGACCCACTGAAAGAAGGTGGACGTTGCCTCATGAAGGACTCAATAGAATATTGTTACCTTCTCTGCTCATTTGGATGTCCAGAATGATTCATAGCTTGTGTAAGTATAGCAATAAGATTTTGCACTCCATCTCCCATAACATTTGTTTGTTCAGGAGGACAATCATTGCATTGTCCATTGCATTGATCAACACGGTTCCTTCGGGTTCCAGCCATTGTCTAAAACCCAAAAAGAAAAGTGTGAGTGGCAAAAATCATGCTAGGGAAAACAACATAATAAAGGGGGAGTACCTTCAATATCTAACATCTTAGGTTTAATTCTAAGATCGTTAGCGCAATTCTAGGACTATAAACTATACGTATACTTAACCTTAGAGACATCCCTAGACATACCTTAGAAATATCTCTAGGGATCTCACTAAAGTTCTCGCATCCTAGTTTCCAAAGTTTGACTAAACCTTTCCTCTGATACCAACTGTAGAGACCCGAAGCCTGACGTACATTGACATTACATTACATTTGCGGAATACTTAGTAAATAACAAAAACACACACACAAGGATCGTAACAGTTTAGTGTCTTTGGAAACTCGGAATATAATATTCTAATCCTGGTGAAAGATCTTCAACATCTCCCATAAAGATCTTCCTTTTTTTATACCTAAAACCTTTCTTTATATCCTGGGGAAAAGAAAACATAAAAGGGTGAGCTCAAATGCTCAGTAAGGGTAAACAAAAGAAATATCAATCACATCATATACATAAGAATATAGCTTTTGGAAATCTTAACCTGCAAAAGAGATCATAATATCTTAACATGGGATAAATCATGGCAGTGAAATGTAATCACAATAATCATAACTTAAAACATTAAACTTAGTGTAATACACACATAATCATAGAGAATCATTTCTTGTTAGTCAAGACTCATTGACAAGACTATCTTAGTGGACAATGTCCGTTTTTGAACCGAGTCACCCTTGTTCCAGTCCTGTTTCACTGAACCGGTATAACCTACCGTTCCAGCCATGTCTATCTCATGAGATATAAAATCTTTACCCAATGAATTGGAGGGAGATATAGGTCCCACCCATCTTATAATGAATCCTTTCTTATGTGTTCCACATAATCATAAATCATACATCATCACATAACACATGTAAAAAAAATGGGATTCTTGAAACATCATGACATCATAAAAAAACCATATAAGGTAAATGACTTCATAAAAATAATTCCCTCACAACATAATCAAATCAATGTAATAATATTGATAAAAACAGAACCCTATATTTTCTTATATGGAAAATAATTTTGATAAAACATTTGAACTCCATTCTTGAGGAAAATATCCTTTCTACTTCAAAAACACTTTTCATTTCTTAACATGTCATAAGATTATAACTAAAAGAAGTTGATTAAGAATAAACTTGAAAACTTGTAAAGGAAGCTTCCTGGAAATAATGTTTTAAAAATCCACTCATGCCATATAAGTTAAAAAAAACATTCTTCGTACTTTTGTCGGAAAAGTCAAAAACAGTACCTCGTACGAAAAAACGACAAAAGATTCCTTTCATATTCTTTACTAAAAACTCACCGAAGGGTAAAATTGGATTTAAACTATTGTAAGTGGATGGAAATAATATTACATATTGATGAAACATGGATGTGGATGATAAAATACACCCCAGTAAATACTTACGAATAAACAATCTCGGATAAAAAATGAGATTGTGATATTTCCCTTACCTTAGGTCCGATTTGCTTCGTATGTGTCCGAACCTCCTGTATAATGATTTAAATAATGTCATTGACTTATTAAAGAATCATATTCACTGTTATGATATCATATATGGTTCACTTATGACTTTATATTACCCGTTCTTTTGTAAATTCCATGTTAAAGAAGCGTTTTGGGTAAAATTGTTTCATTTATCGTAGGTGTTTTGACTTGTTGTTATTGACATTATTAATACTTATATCATGCTTTAATTACTTCCAGAATATAAAATATGATTTATATATCAGATATATTCAGTATATATATATATATAATAGATAGATAAATGAAATGAAAAACATCGTTCATGGAGACGGTAGTCCGTACGTACGCATGAACGCTGTTTTCCTTTCCTTATTGTCTTGAATGGAAGTAAGTAGATGACATACATATATATATACATAAATCCAGTAGCTTTATAATGTCATATATTTCATTATTATTTCTTATATATACTTTATAATCATTCTTAAATGGTTAACATGGAGAATGAATCTCATCGCGTCGTGGAGACGGTAGTCCGTACGTACGCACGAGCGATGATATCGTTCCCATGGTCGTGGAATTGTGTTGAAGTGTATGTATACTATTTCAGTATCAATATGAATTTATAATAATCATATATATATTTACTCATTACACCATTATACCCATCCAATTAATGTGGTGGAGGAAAATAGATTACACCACGGCGTGGAGATGGTATTCCGTACGTACGCACGCGCGGTGATTTCATTTTTCCGTAGGATGGATAGAAGGTGAATTAGGGTTGTTTCATATTTATAATAACATATCAGTATGTAAGTAATACTTATGTTATTACTTTATCATGAAACAACTAAAGAAGAAGAAGTTGAAGAAGAAAGAAATTGAAAAGATCGGTAATGGATATTACCTCTTCTTTTAAACGCCTCTTTGAATCCTCCACTTAGGGAACTAAGATTGGTCTTTGAAGAAGACCAGGACCTCTAGGATTATTCTAGGGAAGTGGAGAAGGTATTTTGTCAGGGGTTGGCCGAGCTTGAGTGCTCAAATTGGTGTGAGGAGGAGGGGGAGGAGGTGTCCTTTTATAAGGGAGGAGAGGGGCACCTTAGGAATATCTCAAAATATTATTTTATATTAAAGTATAAATCGGTTTATAATGGTTCCAAAGGGTCTTATTTCGAAGATAAAGTGGGTATGGGTCGAAATCCTATCAACCAATAGGATTTAGACATGTTTAGGTTATTATTTTAACCTTATCAATTAGATTTAACTCTAAGTTAAATAATTTAACTTTTACCGTGTCTTTTTATTTTCTTACACTATATGGTTAATAAACTTACTATAACATGACAAACGAACCCAAAATTGTTTATTATTAATATATATATCCTTATCTAAGTCATTTGGCCGAACCTTAGATTTTTAGGAATAAAATAACAATTAATAATATAATATTTCATTTAAAAACTATTTTGTGTCAATTTTGACACTATTTGATATATGATTTTTGTGAAATTCATAACAGAATTATATGTTCGAAACAAGTTGATTAAATCAACACTAATATATCATAGTAACCTATAAAATTAGTGTAATTCATAAAAAGTCTTAAATTACATTTATTTGGGTATTTATAATATCAATTATGTCAATATTTCATTAATAAGATAATTATTGCATCATCTTTGTGTCATAAATAAATTACATTATTTGATGTCTAAAAATTACAAATAAAAAACCATTATGTAGGAAATAATTTTAGATTTCTAATGAATATTTACAATTGAATTTTTCTTATGTATAACCCTATATTAAAAATGTTTTAGTAAATAAACTATGATTTTAATTCTTTTAACTCTTCTTTGAATTAAATAATAATAAATGTCCTAATCTAATCCAAGTGGGCCTAAATGATAATATTTTACACTTAAGGTTGTTTTTGGTCGAGATACACTTGTCCATTAGAATTAGGACATGTGTTAGGGTAATATTAATATCATTATTACCCTTAATTACCCTATTTACTTTTAACCGTGGTAAATAACAGTAAAAAGTTACTATTCACCAAAAATTATTTTCATCTCATTGAACCACATTTTACTTACTGACATCAACCGTGTCTCTTGGATTTTTGAAATTCCATTCACAGAAGTGGTAAAATTAAGTTTTATGAAAAATTTAGTTTTTTTAACTACCACTTAGTAGTTTCACTATTCATCAAAAATTGATGTTTTTCAGAACAATGCCAAAATTTCATCCTAAGCTATATTTCATATTCAGAATTCAAAAATGAAGTCTATTTTACCAAATTCATGACATAAAAGTTTCATTAATTAATTTTATAATTAAATCCCGCTGTTAAAACAGATAGCGTGTTTTTAAGAAACAATATCTATCAAAAGATTGACACTTGTTTATGTCTGGTTTAAATGTGAAATTACATCCAATGACCAACATTGTATTAAATTATAAAAATATATTATAAATATACTTTAAAACCAATCAAATTAATAATTTATCACTATAAATTATTTCGATAAAAAAAGTTTTTTTAAATTAAAATTTAGTAATTTTCACTATTCATTAGAAAATGAAAGTTATCCGAAAAGTATCAAAATTTCACCCTAGCTAATTTCGATATTACGAATCCAAAAATGAAGTCCATTTTGAGAGCTAAAATTTCTAAAATTTTAAAAATTGGTTATTACTATTCATAACGGCTAGTTTTAATAATATTTTAATAGCATATCGTTGTTTCGTGAAACTCAGTATTGCGTACTACACACGCTATCGAGGAAGGTTGCGATTGCGTGTAATGCAAGGCAAGTCAAGGATGCGTGTTGTGCAAGCTCTTTTTGGTGTAGCGTACAACACAAGACATTAATAAAATTAAAAAGAATAGTTTTCATAAAATCTCGGGCTGTTACAATTATCCTTCAGCTCCTAACTTCATTTCACATCATCACCAAATTTATTTTTTTATTCTTATTCACTTTTAATGCATTTATTTTGAAATATAAAATCCCCACAAATTATCTTTTCCCATTCATTATTACTATTTTAAATTCCTAATAGTGTAGTTTAATTCAGTTACTTCTCAATAGAGATGACCTAGGTAAGCCATTGTTTGATACTTAGTAAAACCAACAAAATCATTTGTCAGTGCCCACAAAAACATTCATTGGTTACCTAGATCTTTATTTATAATTTAATTCTCCAATGAACAATCAATGATTCTTCTTAATCTGGGTTCAATGGTTCACATATTCATGATTTCTAAAATATGAGTTCCCCATATGTTCTTTGAAAACATTTTCTATATATCATAGTTTCAGGGATCATTAAAATCTATGTGGAATAAAAAAGGTAATGAAGCAAATATATATAACAATAATATAGACTTGGAATGCAAACTATATGATCCAAAATATTCAAGTCATATATTATTATATATAGTCACTGAAAGTTACGATAATACATTTATCACATCCTTTGATATCATCCTTCTGATAATTGAAATTCCAAGACAATAAAAAACCTCATAATAGAAAATATCATAAGATTAAATCGGAAAATCCTAAGAGTAATATGTGAAATAAAATATCATAAGTCATACGTTTTATTTTATAAGACTTTAATAAATATTAAATAAGATTCAACTTTTAGATATAGAATAATAAAATATAAAAATTTATAATATAAATTTAAATATAAATAATCATATTTTATATAAATAAACATTATTTAGAATATTTTATATATTTTATAATTCTACAATGATATGTATGTTTTTATAATTTTTAAAATTATCCATACTTGATGAAATGTATTTTATTAAACACATCAGATAATACTTTATATACCTTACTTTTAAAAAATATTGACACTTAATATATTTAAACATGATAAACACAATACATAATATTTTTATTAGATTAGTCAGTGTGTAATATTTTATATTTGAAAAATTTCAATACATAAGATGTTATATTCAATACAAAAGTTTTTAACTTATAATTGTTTTGAGACATATCATATTTAAAATATTTATATGGATACCAATGTTTTCATACATATATATAAATCTTAAAATTTTATACATAACATATTTTAAATAGAAATATATTTCAATGATAAATACGAAAAATAGAGCAATAATCAATATAATAACAAAAATGAGTATAAAATAATAATAATCTAAGAATTTATAATTCATGAGAGTTGATATGATTAAAAAAATTAAATAAGTATAAAAAAATATAGATAGTTTTATAATTATCGAAATGAAAAGGTAAAAGGGTAAAGAGCCACTCCAAAAGTATCCTCTTTTGATAACTACAAAACCAATTTTAAAAAAACATAAAACACCTCCCCATTTATATAAATATAAAAAAAGTTTAAAATAAACTAAAATAAATATTTTCAAATACAAATATATTCCCCTACTTTCAAAGATAACTCTGTAAAATTAATAAATCCTTTAAAATTTAACATTCTTAAAGATATAATAAATAAATAATAGCATTCTCAAATAAAATAAATAAAAGGCCATTGAATCTATATATCAAGTTAGTTTGATAACTCCTCATAAAGTAATTCATACTACAAATAAATAAACTATTAGATTATAAATATCTATTTAAACAATTTGAAAGCTTTGAAATATGTAAATATTAAAAAGTGACAACTTAAATAATTTTTTTATAGTCTTTCTAATATATATATTGGTTAAAATCCAATATTTTTCAGATCCATATAAAAATAGATAACAAAAAACTAAAAAATAGAAATAAAAATAGGTAGAAATAGTGATGAATAATAAAAAACTATAAATACTAAATATTTCTTCTATACATAATTTTTGTTCCATCATTCAATGTCCAAATGTAATATTCTTCAACTTCACTTCCTCCAAAGGTTTAATAAAAATATCTACTGAATTTTCTTCTATAGAAACATTTATATAAACTAATATTGCCTTTTTTAATAAGATCTTGAATAAAATAATATCTAAAATCAATATAATTATTCCTAGAATGTCGAAATTTGTTCATAGAAATAGAAATATCATAATAATTATCACAAAGAATCAACATTCTATCAAAATGAACATAAAATTTAGATAAATTATATCTAATACCCAAAAATTGATCAAAACACCTATCAATCACAATATATTTAGATTTATCTATATATATAAATAAATGGATAATTATTTCTTAGAACTCTAGGAAATTACACTTTTATCAAGAAATTGAAAAACACTAAAAGTAATATTTCTTTCAATTATATATCCTCCAAAATTAGAACTAAAATAGCTCTTTAAATCAAAAGTAGTCTTTCCAAGATAAAAAACCACGACTCACTACTCCTTTAACATATTGTAAAATATTTTTAACAATAGTCAGGAAAATTTCATTTGGTTTATCTTTAAATCTATCACAGATGTAGATACAAAAAAAGATAAATTCTATTAGTTGTTAGATAAATAAATATTATTATCATCACTATAAAAACTTTAATATGAAATGATTTACAAATAACATTAGCATCCAATTTAGAAGTTGTAATCATTTGTGTTCTTAAAATTTAACATGATTGAAGTAAAAATCTCTTAACCAATTACTTAATTTACTTATAATGATTAAGAAAAATTCCATCATAACTTTGAAAACCCCGATGTCCTAAAACAAATTTTAATTCTCTAATAAAAATCATATTAAACTCACTAGTAATTAAATTAAAAAAACATCATTCCTCAACAAGTAACTAGATTATCTAATAATAATATCATGAACATAAATATGAATAATCAAAATATCCTTAAGAATAATTATATATAAAATATGTATAGTTAACTCTTCTATTAAAAACGAATCTTTAAAATAAAATGCGATAATATTTCCTAATATACTTGAGGGAATTTCTTAAGTCCATATAATACCTTTTAAAATTTTAATACTTGATTAGGATATATTTAACGTTCAAAACTACATGTTTGTCTAACATAAACTTCTTTATAAATCATTCCATTCAAAAATTCCTTTTCAAATCGGTGTGATAAAGTTTTATTCATTGAAATAAATCATAACATAAAAAAATACAAATATACTATAGTATATAAATAGGTTAAAATTATCATCGTTATCAATAACTTCTTTATGATAAAATCATTATATTAAAAATCCAAATCTATTACTTATAATCTATCCAGAATCATCTAGCATATTTAAATAAATCTATATAGTTACAATAATATATTATTTTTTAGGTGGTTAAACTAAAGTAAAAATATCAATCCATTTAAAATAATTAATTTATTATTCTATACCTAAAATAAAATAAGGATGTTTTACAAAAATTCATATTTTAACTATTTTATCAAAAAAAATTAATATAAGAGATATTATAGTTATAGTTAGCATAAAATAACGTAAAATCATATAAAAAAAGGAATTTATATTTTTAAAATTTCAAAAAATTCCACCATCACATATTGAGAAATACTAATTAGATATTGATTTAATCGTTAAATATATAAAACTTTAGAAATAATAAAATAATTATAAACACTAAATTCACCAAAACCTTTTCCATGTCCTTTTACATTGTCTCCAAATTTCACAACCTCTCCATCCCATATATTATATGATAACATTTTTTTGGATTTCTAGTTATATACCTAGATAATCTACTATTCATATAATATATTTCCTTCATGATACTTCCTAGAAAATTTTCATAAAAAAATAAAGTAGAATATAGTTTTGGTAACCATGGAAATTCGGGTCCAATGGAATTAATAGAAGTTTTTTTTGGTACCTGAATATATTTTAAACATGTATTCTTATGAAATCTTCAAGATATGGTTTTAGAAACATAATATTTTTTTATCTGAAATATTTATGAAATTTTAAAGAACATAATCCAATATAGTGAATTTTCATTCTATATATAAAACATATAAAAATTATAATAATTCATTTAGAACTTTTTACAAAGAAAAAAATATAAACTTTGTATAATTTTCTATGGTATATAACACTAATTTTAATTATAATTACTTTTTTCATAGAAATAGATTTATCATAAAATTATTTTTATTTTAAAAAACTAGCTACATCATCCTTTAAAATTTAAATTTTCTTTTTATGTTTTTAATTTTGTTTTTTTATTCTCTAAGTCATCACCAAATTTATCATTATTTCTTGAAGCTATATTTCTGTTTTTTTCATTTTTTTAGAAAAAATATTGTTTTACTCAATATGTTTTTTATTTTCGCATTTACAATGCTCATACTACTCACCAATACTTGTGATATCTCTTCAATGATTCATAATCTTCTTATTTAGTTCAACAACACTAGTTTTTCCAAAATTCAAACAACAATAAGAACTAAAACTATAATCACTATTAACCTTATTTAGTTAATCTATATTACATAGTTTAATATAATCCTTTTAAATTTCATATTTATCACTTGAATAAAAGTTCTATTTGAAACTCTAATGTGGTGATGAATCTCTTTTATCCTTTTTTTATTATTAATTTTTTTATCTTTTATCTCTGGATTAAATACCATATAATTTTCTTAATATCACACTTATTTATATATTCATAACAATTTACTCTAAAATCATCATTTTAAGTATTATAATTACCTTTTAAACATCATTTTTGACCATCCTATTGATAATAATTACTAAACCTTCTTGAAAAAACTTAAATATTTTTCCGTATAATTATAGAAACCTATTTCTAGTTTAACATATTTGTCTCTTTCACTTTTCTAAATTTCATAATTATAAGAGTAAGAAAAATTTATATTTTAATTTAAAGAAACACCTTTCTTTTTAGTGATATATTCATTAGTATTATTATTCAAATCATGTTTATATTATAGTAATTATCCAATGAGTTCATTATACATGTACTTAATGAAGCTTTTTCAATTTTCAATGGAGACCACATTCACATGTAATTTATTTAGTAGAGATCTAGGTTATCATTCAACTAAGATAGTGTTGTCCAATGATTCATAAAGATAACTAATCCCATTAAAAATACTCATAAATCTATAAAAAATCTGATTAAAATATTCATATTCTCCCATCTCGAAGTCTTGATATTTAGTACATAACATTACTATTTTTTATCTCTTTATTTTTTCTATTCTATAATGCATAACATAAAGAATTATCTATATACATTTATAAATTTTACAAAATTCTACATGAATAAAAACACTTATACTAATAAAATAATATAAAATTTTCATATCCTTATAATTCAATACACAGTTTAATGAATTTTTACTAGTTAAGGTATCTATGTTAGACATAGATAGTTTATTGGGTTCTACTATGATAGTCCAGTATTCAATGATCATGTGATTGAGGTAAGCTTCCATTCTCATTTTAAATTACCTATAATAATTTCGATCAACGTAAGGTGTTCTTTGAGGAATCTACAAATCATTAAAATTTAAACAGAAATATCAACAATGATCTTCCCATAAATGTTTACAGTCTATATAAAATATTCTAATAAGTAATAATAAAATAAAAAAAAATAGATCTCAAATACTATTCCTTTCCTATTATGAGATATTTGATAAGGTTGGGGGGAGAGTTGAATTGAAAAGTTTATAATTTAATTAGAATTTAAACCATAGCCAAAATAAAATGTAAATGTTTGTGTAGTGGAAATTAAATATAGAACACAAAGACTTTCATAGTAATCTGATCCTCTATATAATCTGCCCATCTCTCTACTCCATTAGATAAATAATGTAAAATAAAACTTAATTTCAAATGAGAGTCAAAAAAAGTATTACTAAATACCTTTTCTAATGGTGCTATAACAAAAACAATAAAACTTGATTTTTTTGGGAGTCACAACCCAATACAACCATTCATTTTACAACTAGAAGCACGAACACAAAAAAACAATTCCTTTATACAGGAGAAAAAACTAATACAATTCATTCCTTTTAAATGGGAAATAATAAACTATCTACATTTTAAATTAAATAGAAAAATATAAATCAATTCATATTTATAAAAAAACAAAAATTATAGAAAGTAGAATAATCTTCGTAGCATGATATTTTCAGTAATACATTTACACATAATGAAGCTCTCATAGTGATCAAAATTAGTATACAATAATGATATCAATATCAAAATTTAATTTAGGAATGTTTCTTTAGTCTTTGTTATTTATTTGGTTCCTTTGATATTTATTTATAGAGTAATTATCCAGTTATTAGTCAACAATGTTTCCTAATTTGTGTTCAATGGTACAATCAATCATCTTTTCCAAAATATGATTTTTCATTTGGCACCTGATAATAGTTTCTATATATTATAGTATGAATATTAATTAAAACCCATCATAAATAAAACAAATATTCATGAATAAAGTATAAATATAAATAAAATACTCCATAGTATGGAAAAAATATATATTGGAATATTTAAGTCATTTATTTTGATACTCAATCACTAAAACTTTCAATAATTTATGCATCACATATTCTTATATACTTCAATCAATAATTACAAAGTTAAAATTAATAAAAATTCACAATAAAATTTTTAGTAAATTGAAAATTGAAAATTATATCAGTAATTATAAAAGAAAATTTTACAAGACTTACTTTATATTTCATAAGGAATTAAATACTGAATAAAAATCAACACATAGCTATAAAATAATCAAAACTAAAAATAAAAATTAAAAATATATATATATATATATATATATATTTATACGTAATTTAATTAATTATTATTCAAAATATGTAACATATTTTAAAGTTCCATTGAGATACATAAGTTTTCTTCCTCTGCAAAATTCTCATTATTTGAAAACACATATCTATTTTTAATACAATATATTATTATGATATGTAATATACTTTACTTTGAGTACATATATATATATATATAATATATTTAAATGATATAAACAAAATACCAAATACCTTTGACAAATATTTTAATACATAATATTTTATACTTTGTAAAATTTCAATATATAAGAAGTGGTACTTAATATCCAAGCTTTTTAACTTATAGAAATGTTTAAAACACAACATAAAAAATAAATTTATATAATATATAGGTTTTCACTGTTTGATAGAAATATAAAAACATCATACATAATAAATTTTACATAGAAAATTATTTTAACACACAATTTACAAATAAATAATAATAATAAGTAATAATAATAAATAATAATAATAATAAATAATAATAATAATAAATAATAATAATAATAATAAATAATAAACAAGAATAATATTCCATGAATTTAACTTTCATCAGAGTTAGAATTATTTTAAAAAAAAACTATCCAATTATAAAAAATAAAAGATAAGGAGTTTTTTAATTATTAGAAATATAAAATGGAAATTGGACACTCTAACACCATCATCCACAATGTCTCTCATTATTATTCATGAATCCTTATGGGGAGGTCAAATCATATGTCTTCCCTTAATTCATTATGTTTCTTACTTTATTAAACTGTTTAAAAACAATATAGAATTACGCTTTAAATATTTTTTACCCTATAATGATGATTTATGTTAAACCTTAACATGGATTTAAAAATACTAAGTGATTTTTAACATGACCATTTTATTATTTTCTTAATTATTTCATATTTTAGGGTTTAGAGAAATATTTCGGTTGATCAATTCCCTTAATTTATCCCTTAAAATTTTGACATATACATGGATATTGAATGATATTTATGTTAGGAGTGTTTATGATAGACTAAACCCATAGATTTTTAAATGAATAATATTTTGCTATAATTTATATTATTTTTTCTTCTTTAATTAGTATGTTTTATTAATAATCTATTGTTTTGTTCCATGTATGTTATTATGGTTATATAATATGTTATTGTATGAAACACATGTATAAAATCACACACACGTACTCATGTTCACATGCATCACAATATGATAATTAGTTGTGCACTACATTTATTTCTTATTTCACTTTAATACACAATGATTAGACAATTTATTTATGAAATCAATCAATATGATTCAATAAATTATTATATACTATTTTAAGGACTCTTTGAACATGTATCATAGATAGGGTTTTATATATTGATATTATATCCTTGGCTTATTATTTTAGTTTTTTCTATACTGCTAGTACATACTGATAAAATATGTATATAAAATTAAATCAAATGGATTAACTAACTATGATACATGAATATAGGATAATGTTAATATTCAATCATTATATCATGCATGACAATTACCACAATAATGAGGCCAATAGGATTGGATATATACCAATATTAATATAATATTAGACACCTTCAGTTAGATAAGGAAAACCTTATCCAATGATTTTATATTGGTTGATCACATTTCTTGTCTTTTAATGAATTTGTCATATTTTATTTTATACTAATACAATATATGAGAAATGTTAAACAAATATTTATTTAATTATGTAAATTTCTAATATTTTAATGTGAATTATGATATCCCAAATTTAACAACTAATTAATTCTTAATAATTTTGTTTCTTTATTTAATGAATAGATTATGCAATAAATATATTTTATTTGACTGCCGTATTAAAAAAATAGATCCTATTTTGGTTGTGATAATCATTAGATTACATTCATAGAGAGTTAAACTGTATTTTTAATTTCATTTTAAATTTAAATATCACAATTTAAATTTTACATAAAATTTAAATATCAATTAGAGTTTCATAATTTCAATTAGGATTCCAAATTGATTTTATCTTTTAAAAGTATTTTTTTTGAAATTAACAATTTAAATTTCATTTTCAATTTAATTGAAATACCAATTACAAACTAATTTTTTTTAATTTTAAAACCATGATTGATACAAATTTTTAAGTAGAGTATATACTTTAATTATTTTATATTGACATTTTCTATTTTAATGTGTAGGAAATTGATTATTTATGAATAAAATTTAGATTATATTACCCTAAATCACATTTAATTATGTTAAGTTTTTTGTGATGTTTTATGATTTTTTAGTTATTACTCAATTCATGGATAAGATTAAAAATTTCCTTGTCATATTTTAAATTTTGAAGATTTTTTAAAATTGGTGAATTGTTTTAGGAATTTATATTGAAAAAATTTCCTATTATGTTTTTTAATATATTTTTCTTGGTGAATTGAAAACTATAGATAGTTTGAACAATTATTTACACATCTAAAATAAACAAGTTGATGCCGCAATAGTGGATAACGAAGTTTGGAACTTGTTAAATGATTATTTCAACATAGTTGGGAAACACTATCAACACCATAACACCTAATTTTATCCATGTGTTGATGTTTGAGATATTAACTAGAGAAATCATTAATTATGAATTGCAATTTTACCCGGTCAAGATGGTATCATATTAATGGATGATGTATTGGATACTAATATAAGGGTAAATTTAACTGATAAAACAAAATCATTTTTTAAATTAGTTTAATTTTGAAATTAGTAATTTCATGAATGATGTTCCATGTATTAAGAAATGTATTTTTTAGGTTTTACCATATCATGTGCCTATGTGGAATTATAAATGAAGAAAAATCCAAGATATTGGAACTATTTTATGATGCATTAGATATATATGGGATATCAATGATATTTTATTAAATAAATATGGTTTCTGTAAATATTATACTTAGTTAAATGAAGATATATTTATGCCATAATGATTGAATCCTATATTAGGTATAATATTCAAAGAGATAAGTGTAAAAAATATGTTTTACTTCTAGATGGAATTTAAAAAAATTTATGGAAATATTAATCAGCATACTACCATGAGTAATCCAAAAAAGACAATTTATGTGAAGTTTTTATGTTAATTTACTTTAAAATCATAATTTCAAATATTATTTATGTAATCTAAAGACAATGAGAATTTGAAGTGGTATTCCTTGAATAATAATAACGATAACCTTATGTATCATCCAAAATATTTGAAATCTAAAAATATTTTTTTATTAGTAACATAAAAATTTCTCTTGTGACCCTAGAAATGATTGATTCATATTAAAAATATATAGATCCATCCATTTAAAATATATTTTACCATTTTTTGGTTATTTTGGCCCCTTTCAATTTTTTGAACAGAATGTGTATGTAAAAAACATCATTCATCATATCAATGATTATTCCAAGAAAAAAGATTCCATGAAATAGAATTCATGTATAACTCCATTAATTTATCCAAGAATTTTAAGAGTTATAGAATGATGGTGTAAAATCATAGGATGGATCTACAATAAAAATGATCAAAATTCATCCCTACTATAGAATATTAGTGAAATTATTGTACTATGTAATATGTTAGTTTGGAAAATGTATATTAGTTTTTCTTGTATAGTTTATAAATTTTTATTTTAATAATAAATTAATTTCTTATAGAAAAATATAGTGTCTTATATTAGATCATAAATTCCTTGATATATCTAACAATGTTTTTTTATAACAAGTGCCAATTCAATTGAAAAATATATTTTGGGATTCCACCAAAATTATAAATTCCATTTAAACTTTTAGAAAAACTATCACATGTTGGAATAATTATTAGAAAATTATTTTATTTAAATAAAGGGGGAAAAGAGTTCATAAACAATCAGATAAAACTATAACACAATAATGAAATAAATATTGCATATTTTTAAAACATTAATTTTTAGGAATTTCATTTGTTACTCCATAATCATGGTGTTATTAACATTTAAAAAATGTGAATTAAAATGTGGTTTTATTACATTTACTGATGATAATGGGAGTTTAAAGGATCATCTAAATGATAAAAAAATACTCAAAGGTAATGAATATGAAGTGTGATCAATGGGGAAATTAGAATGGGGAGTACCCAATCGTAATTTTCCACTAGAAAAGAAATAAAATAATGTTTTCCTTTGAATATTAAAAGGGGTGAAAGTTTATAATGGGAATTAAAGAAACATTTTATAATGTTTCTTCCAAAATCTTCATAAATTATAAAGAATAAAAATTTATAAGTCATATATATTGATGGAGTAGTTTCTATTATTGGAAATGAATAATTTGATACCAAAACAAAAAATTAGAGTCCTAATTGTTTTTTAAAAATTATATAAATAGATTTGAAATAAAACCTTAAACCCAATGATATTGGGAAACTTTAGTAATGAATTTTATAGATTTTATTTCATTCTTAGTTGTTCTTCCTACCATTATTTTTAAATATAATGATTTATTTGCCTGTGTGTTTGGCCAAAGAAGCTAAAGTTGGAGGACCAATACATTATAAATGTTTGTATCATATAGAAAGATAATTTGACTTAATTTTCATCTCATTATTGAATTATAATGTTCTAATAAAATATTTATAAGGTTTATTATTATTACTGAAAAGACAGATTGAGAGTGGGTCAATAAAGCTGTTTCATAACTCAAGTTATTCTTTCACTCGATCATCTTTTTATGGGATCTTTTTTATATGTTAACATGAATGAGTGTTCATATAAACTACTTAGAATAATAAATTTATATGAATAACATAAATCAATAAATAGGCACTAAGGTATTATTTGGTTCACCCGCACTAGGATACATTATAGAACCATACACTCAACATTGTGTTGGTGTAATAATAATCCACTCTAAACTCACTATTTTGATGGATATAAGATTTCGGTGATGTCACTCCTCACCAAGGTTCACTTCTTGTGAAAAGGTTTAGGGAGCATCTCACTTCCACGCAAGGATCACTCCATTATCCTCTTTTAAATACTACTCTATAAGATATAAATTTATATAATTATAGGTTTATTATTAGTTTATCGATATGTAGGTCAATCTAAGTTCAACATTTTTTTTCCATTCCATATTAATTTTAGATGTGATAATCCACTATATACCATAAGGTAAACCCAATCCCATGACCAAATTTTAAAAAATACCTATAATAATAGTTAAATATTTTATCTTCAAAAAAAAAACCTTACACAATAATAAGACTCTAGAGAAAGACAATTCTATATTAAGAATTATTTTACTAAGATCTATACCATTTAATTGTTGAACTATATATGATCCATTCAATTGATGTAATTATAACCCATTCCTTATCATATTTTACTAACAACACTTTATCTCCTAAACAATGATATTCAATAATATTATATTTCATAAAATTTCAATAAATGTAATTCGTATATTAAATAAAGTCCATGTTAATAAACAACTTATTTTTTTATTATTTCTCCCTTTTCTAAACTCTATATACTCTTTCCCTATTATATACACACTTTTTTATCAAAATATTTCTCCTCCTTTATCCTGGAGGCCTTCCTCCATTTTCTATTAAGAGATTCTAAATTTTAATTCAAATTCATTTCCAATATATTAAATTACTTGAATTTCCACTACTTCAAATAAATCCATTGGATCATCTTTAAACAGATTTATATCATTAAACATCATTTATGTTAAAAAATTTCATGTCTTAACCATTTAATAAATAAAAAAGTTCCAACTCATCAATTTTATCGAAAACATATAGTTTTCCAACCTTTAGGAATTGAAAACTATTCAAAATGCCCATTTTGGGCTCAATTTGGAAAAATCAATAGAATGGTAAAAAATACCACAACAGATAACTTTTCTTTGAAAACCATCCTTCAAAACTAGTTGCTCTATGATTTATTTACTATTTATTATTTAACTCGAGAACTCCAGATAATCAAAAACGACTTATATCATTTCATGATGCACCTATAGTTAATTTCTTGGGATATCCTTACCTAAATAATCCAATATTTTGATAATTATTATGTTCATAATATTTAATCTTACATGAGGTAGAAAATGGATTCCAAAATATATGATACAAGCCTCCCCATTTAATATAGAGATTTTCCAATATAAAACCCATTGTGCAACAACATGTTATGAAGTAACTCCCCATTTAACACAGTCTTTAAACAACCATGATCACCAAAATGAATAGGGAAATGGATTTCGTCATATTTAAAAATATATAGGTATTCAATATTTTTCCATACAACCAAAAACAACTAGTTCTATTGGGCATACTAATTCCTAATAGGACGCCTTAAAAATGAAAAAAATAAAGAATGAAGGGTTCATAAACTTAGATTCACTAAGGGAAATGATATCCAACTTATGAAAAAAGAACAAAATGATCTAAAAAAACCCAAATATTCTTCTAAGTATAATAAATGGGATACCAAGTACCACACATGAACAACATATCATTATAAGAAAAAATAAATCACCTTAAGAAACCAAAAAATATAAGTTACCTAGTTAAATAAAACCCATATCACCTCTAAAATTATATATCAAGGGACCATTTTATTGATGAGGTAAACATGTGGGATGTGAGAGTACCAAACCCTAATGAAAGAAACACACTTTTTTGACTAGTATTCATCTGATGAAGGAGTACCTAACTCCATGGATAGAGGAACCTCACATTGAGTATATATATGAGTATTGGAATCTTTCAAATATGTGTGGGGGGGTTACACATCATAGGTATCGAGGGAGTATTGTAACCATATTGATTTGGGGGATCTAAACCCATAGAATGTGGGTGTGTACTGAACTCTAAGGGATTATGGGAGATCCAAACACTATCTCCAATGTCACCAGGGGAGTACCTAACCCCATGTATACTCTGACCATCTCACAAGAACAAAGTCACTAGTCTTACATATCTAATGAATAAATATATCCAAACATTTATATATAACCTTAGGTGGCCTAAATGATCACCCCAATATAATATAAATTTGAAATATTCTTAGGAAATGATATATCATCACCCTTATCTGATACATGGATGAAAAGATTTGTAAATAACCATGAAGGGAAGGCGTTTGGAATTTCTATCAAGGGTTCTCTATAGTCACAATGTAAGATATATTTTCATTCCAAAACATCCAATACAATGGATATATTCCATAATAGAACCACCTCATGTCACACTAGTTTCCAATTTCCATCCTCCTCATGCCATAATCCACACAGTCATGACAAAACTGCCTTTATAACACTATATCTAGAATAATCATGCCACGAGGCACCTCACATAGAATTAACTTCACAATTCACAATCTCCATGTAATAATTACTATAATATAATTTTATACACCAATATAACGGGGTGGTCATGGTGAAACACATTGTGTTGTGAAGTTATCCTTTGTCATACCCCAAAATCATGGAATGAGAACTCTATCCATGCGATAATGTGACACCACTAAAAATAATATTTTTTCTTCCATCACATCAACAAAACGATATCGTCTCTATATCAAACCTCCATTAATAATAAATAATTCCATAACCCATCAGAATAGTGGTTTTTTTGATTCTACTCAATCAAATCATGAGAATAAGAGTAAGGGTCAATAAAAAGATTCAAGAGTGGTATCAAATCTAGGAAACTAACGATCAAGGGATCATCTTTAAAGTAAAATTTACATTGAGATAAAAGGGATTCATAGTAATTAAATCATAAGTAAATAAAAATTAAATATTAGGTATAATCACAATAAAATAAATATATAATGAAGAATTAAATGAAAAAAAGAGTGCCACATTATATTATATTCATCTATTCTTCATGAATACATACTATGGAAGCACAATGGGATCACTATGAATTAATATATGACTGAAAAATTATAAGATATGTTTAGGGATATGTTTAGGGATCCCAAATAATTATCCATGAAGTTGATAGAAAAGGTTCCAGGCACAGCCAAAGGGCATGGGTGGATGTGCCCACATGGCTTTTTGTCATTAACAATGATCAATCTGGGATCAATATGACGATAAACGCCAGTCTCCATGGATCGAATCATAGACATGGACAAAGAAAAGGAATGTCCCCAAACCACAAAGTAGGATCGTTACAGGTTGATTATAATTAATTTAATCAATTTAAAAGAAATACATTTTGGGTGTTCTTTCTTCATTGATGTTCTTGATCAAGTTCCGATGTGATTCATCGTTACGTCGCAAAATCCAAGTGTAGAATTCCTATAGCAGTGATTCACATGTGTACCTCGTATCTCAGGACGTTGCCAAAGGAGTCTCCGGGTACTAGCGTGGAGAAACCTTTTCTTGCGTTGTCTGCCTTAGATCGTCTAGATCCGATGGTAGAGGATCTCTCTCGGTATTGAGAGCGTTCTTGGGGGAAGAGGTTCTTTAGGACTTGAAAGAATTATCCAAAGTTTTTGTGCACAAAAATTCTCTTGTGTGTCAGAAAAGAGTTGGGTTGTGAGGATATTTATAATCAGGTTTGAGGTTGTAGAGTTATGACAATAAATAAACATGTTACACGTTTTATTTATTTCATTGAATCTTATTTAAGACCCCCATGTCAGAAAATTAATTCCTTGACATGTGCCCATGCTGATTATAATAAATATCATTTAAAAAAATATTATATCCTCAAAATCCTGACTGGAAAAACTATACGACGTGTATTAATAAATACAAAGCATGTACTTGTTTCTCATCGAAAACTACACAGCGTGTACATTCAATGTACACGACTTTTATATCTTGTTTTTATTTATTTATTTCCATTTCATAATGAAAACTACATGACATGCAATTATTAATACATGGCGTGTACTTGTTTTCCATGAAAAACTACACGGCGTGTAATCTTTAATACACTCCGTGTATATCTTGTTTTTCATTTCCTTCTTCATTCATCATTAAAACGATTTAGGCTTCCTTGATTAATTATTAAACCACATATGGGAATAATCTTTATTCTACTTGAGATACTTGAATACACTTAGTGTGTGACCCTCTAGGCCTCTTTCTTGTTGGCATTAGGCGGGCTTGCCTAAAGTCCAAGATTACTGTCTAGAAACGGGTCAAGGCACCCAAGAGAAATAAGTTGACGCCGAATTGAACTATCACCTCATACGAATGCTTACTGTGTAATTTAATCCCTTTGTCTCAATATCTCATCAAGAAGGTTTCATGGAAGTGTCATAAACCTATATGCTTTATCAATCATTCTTTGACTTCCTGAAATAAACTCGTCGTTTCCTACCATGGCCATGGAATTTTCTGCGATAGTTCTATTTCAATCAAAGGGCCGAGATATCAACTTCCATAAATGGAAGGGGAAAATCCTTCCTTGAATTATCCATTCACAGCATGTCACTCGTGACGCATCCAACATACCCTACTTCCCGCCAACTGTATGCGTGACGATTTTCATCAGTAAATCTAATTGTGTGAGTCATTACATGAGTTAATGATAATATTCCAGTCTAAGTACCATTACACATGATCATAGATAGAAATGTCCGATGACACCAAGACATGCAGAATTTCTACAGGCAGGTCTGTTCTCATAATCTCCCATCTTAGAGATTACAAAGTGAAAACTCCATGAGATAGAGTCTCATCTTCTTACGAGTACTCGCACATGACGGTATGTATACTATGTGTCCTATCATAGTATGTCATCCAACAGTAGAACTTTATTTAAGAATATTATTATAGCATTTCAAGGTTCTCATCATAGTGGGGATCTGCCATGATCTTATTAATGCAACAAATATTCTAGGACATTATTATATTATAGTCATGCTGAAAAATGAACAATATATAATAAGTGAACATTTATGTAATCGAAGTACAAAATAGTTGTTTCTTAGGACACCAACACTAACAAACTCCCACTTGGACTAGAGCTAACTGCCTAAAACTTTTAGTCCGCTAGACCTCACATGATGATCATGTTTGTGCTGATTGAAGGCTTTAGTCAAGGGGTCCGCCAAGTTGTCTTCTGTGGAAATACTACTCACTGCAACTTCACCTCTCTGAGAAAAATCCCTCCAGAGATGATACTTCTGAAGTATGTGCTTTGTTCGCTGATGTGGCCTCGACTCTTTTTCAAGTGCCACCACTACAGTATTATCACTATAGAGTGTGATAGGATCTTTACTGCTCAGTACTACATCCAGATCTTGGATGAAGATTAAAATCCATACTGCTTCTTTAGTTGCCTTAGAAGCTACGATATACTCGGACTCCACTATAGAATCTGCCACCACACTTTTCTTTGAGCCCTTCCAGCTCAATGCACCTCCATTCAAACTGAATATGTATCCAGTCTGTGATTTCATGTCATCTTGATCAGTCTAGAAACTAGAATCTACATGTCCTCTGATGACTAGTTCCTCATCTCCACTATAAACTAGGAACATATCCTTAGTACGCCTCAGATACTTAAGGATAGTCTTGACTTCCATCCAATGGAAGTCTCCTGGATCAGCTTGATATCTGCCGACCACACTTAATGTGTAAGCAATATCTAGCCTCGTACATAGCATAGAAAACATGACTGATCCAATCGCGGATGCGTAAGGGAACGTTTCCATTCTCTTTCTTTCCTCATGTATCTGAGGACACATTTTCTTGGAAAGATGAATGCCATGTGACACTGGAAACAATCCCCTCTTGGACTGTTCCATACTGAATCTCTTCAGTATCTTGTCAATGTATGTACTTTGACTTAAGCCCAACATTATATTGGATCTATCACAATGGATTTTGATCCCAAGAATATATGCCTCCTCGCCCAAGTCTTTCATTGAGAAGCATTTATCCAACCATTCCTTAACAAACTATAATACAGGTAATTTGTTTCCAATTAGTAATATGTCATCAACATATACTATTAAGAAAACAATTGCACTTCCACTAAACCTCTTTTAGACACAAGGATCACATTCATTCTTAATAAATCTAAATTCTGTTATAGCTTTATCAAAACGAATGTTCCATGACCTTGATGCTTGATTTAATCCATAAATGGATTTCTACAACTTTCATACTTTGTTGGCAGCCTTTGGAGTCACAAAACCTTCAGGTTGTGTCATGTAGACATCTTCCTAGAGGTTCTTGTTAAGGAATGCTGTTTTGAAATCTATTTTCCAAATTTCAAAGTCATGGTAAGTGGAAATTGCCAATAGGATTCTGATGGATTTAAGCATTGCAACCAGTGAAAAGGTTTCATCATAGTCAATTCCTTGCCGCTGTCTAAAACCTTTTGCAACCAGTCATTCCTTATAGGTGGTGACTTGCCCCTCTATTTCCAGTTTCTTCTTTAATACCCATTTATTACCAATAGGATTTACATCAACTAGAGGATCTACCAAAATCTAGACTTGGTTTTGGTACATGGAATCCATTTTAGAATTCATGGCTTCTTGCCACTTGACAACATTTGTGCCTTAAACTGCTTCCTTGTAGGTAAGAGGATCATCATTGTCAACCAATAATGAGTCACCATCCTCGGCGATAAGAAAACCATATCGTTCTGGTTCTCTCACCTCTCACATGCTCCTACGTAGTTCTTGTGTCTCTAGAATAGATTGTTCTTCCACAGGGCTTTGTGGAATCTGTTATTGTACCAACTCCTGTGTATCTTGAGTCTCGACTTCATCGAAGTCTATCTCACTCCCACTATCTCTTTTGGAGATGTCCTCCCTATCAAGGAATATGGCGTGTCTTGCCACTGTAACCTTTTTGTCTGAGGGTTTTATAGGTAATATCCCCTTGTTTCCTTGGTATATCCTATAAAGATACACTTTGTGCCTCGGGGTGCAAGTTTGTTACCAGAAGAGGCCTTAACAAATGCTTCTCTACCCCACACATGTAAATTCGATAACATGGCTTTGCATCCACTCCATAACTCATATGGAATACCATTTATCGATTTAGTTGGTACTTGGTTTAGTATGTGTGCTGCTGTTTGTAATGTATATCCCCAAAAGGATAATAGAAGACTCGCATGACTCATAATTGATCTCACCATGTCCAATAAGGTGTGGTTCCTCCTTTCACTTACACCATTTCACTGAGGTGTGTAAGGAGAAGTGAGTTGAGATAGAATCCCAAAATCCCATAAGAAATCAATGAAGTCTTGATTAAGATATTCTCCTCCTCTGTCTGAGAGGAGTTTCTTAATCTTCTTACCAATATGGTTCTCTACATCATTCTTGTATTCTTTGAACCGATCAAAATAATCTAACCTCTACCTCATTAAGTAGATATATCCATATCTACTAAAATCATCAGTAAAAGTTATGAAGTATGAGAACCCACCCCTTGCTTCAACTGTAAATGGTCCACACACATCTGTGTGAACTAATTCTAGAAGCTCTTTAGCTCTTTCACCTTTCCCACTAAATGGGGCTTTATTCATTTTTCCTTGTAGACACGCATGACATACACCAAGTGGTTTTAGTTCGAAAGAATATAAATACCCATCTTTATGTAATTTTGTCAAATGTTTCTCATTGACATGAGTTAGCTGGTGATGCCAAAGTTGGGTGTGGTATGAGTCATGTGAATTAACTTTGTCATCGATTTCCATTACTTGGTTTGTGTAGTCTAACACATAAAGGTTGTTATATAAATGTGCCCTACCAAAACAAATGATATCTTTATAAGGTAGCAACAACCACTTCCAAAATTGAAGATGAATCCATTAGTATCTAATCTGGATACTGAAATAATGTTTTTGGTTGCATAAGGAACATAATAACAACCTTTTAACATCAAGATCATTCCAGTTGGAAATGTGAGGTGGTAGTCCCCGATAGCAATAACAGCAAGTCTGGCTCTGCTGGCTACTTGTAGATCATCCTCCCCTCGATCAATCTTCTTCAATCTACTTGGTTCCTATATTTGGATACATATGTGAGCACCAAAATCTGTATCTAATACCCAATTTGTAGAAACTTATAGATTGCATTCGATGACAAATGCACCTGAAGCTTCCCCTTGCATCCTTGGGTGGGTGTAGTTTTTATTCTAGTGGCCCTTCTTGCTGCATGCGAAACAAAAAGTATCATGTTCCCTTGCCTCCACTCTGATCTTCCTTTTCTTGAAAGGCCTTGAAGATTCTTTGGGCATAAAGCACTTTGCCTTCCCTTTCCTTTTATTCACCATGAGGACATATGGCTTTTCACGCTTCATGTCGTTGTCCACTTGGCGGATAAGGATAAGAAGATCAGACAGAGACTTCTCAATGTTGTTCATGTTGAAGTTTATAAAAAAATTTGAGAAGCTCTAGGGGAGTGATACAAGAATGAGATCGGTACCCAGTTCTTCGGGGAGTTTAAACCCTAGAACCTCCAAGCGCTCAATGTATCCAATGATCTTGACTACATGAGGCCTGGCTAGGGCACCCTCTCCAAGCTTGCTCTAAAATAGAGACTTGGAGATCTCAAACCTTTCCCGTCTTCCTCTCTCTTGGTATAGACTACGGAGGTGCTCAAGTATGGTATAGGCATCCATGTCTTCATGAGACTTCACGATCTCACTAGACATCTATGATAGCATCAAACATTGAATGCCAAGTGCATCATTCAAATGTTGATCATATACAAGGAAATATTCATCACTCGCCCCTGGGGTAGGGGAATCAGGAAGTGAGGACTCCAACACATAAAAATTTCGTTCATGGCATAGGATAACCCAAAGGCGCCTAAACCAATCCTGAAAGTTACTTCCGGTGAGGATGTTGTCTTTATCAATAATTGATCACAGGGAAAATGTAGTTTATGTGTTTGTCATTTCAATTCTACAAATTAAAAGAGAAGATTTATCAGTACTTTATTGATTACATCTTTATGAAAAATAATAAATTAATTTATTAATTCTCCCACTATTTTATCAAGTCACAATGGCCCTCACCATTGAACTCGGAATGTCCAGTTGCTTTGACATTATAGTGGCAGGATCCATATTCCCCTTTGCATAACCCCAACAAGGGTTGGTCAAGTTATTTGAAGTTATTTTGGTAGGCAGGTTTTTGCCAATTGTGAGCTTACAGTTCCTTGATCTGTTGAGTGGAATCCCCAATCCTGAAATCTTGACTTGGATTTCCTCAACTCTTGCCTCCAATATTACACCAAGTCTAGAAAGGGATACTTCTTATGATGTAATATGGTTAAGTCAACCCAAAACCTTTCATAAGGGCTTCCTTTATAAAAGTAAGTGTCCCAACAAGGGTTGGTCAAACACATAGTTTTATTGAGTCTTGACCTTAATCAAGTAACGAAAAGCTTGGTCTGATTTAATATTGTTTTAAGGGATTTTATTCCTTTATGCGTAGTTTCGCACTATCACATTCTTGTTAATATTAAGTGATGATTACTTAAGTGATTAACCATATTCCGATAATGTTTACGCACTGTCCGGTTTTATTTTATTCCTTCTTTTCATGCTCGTTTATTTCATTAATTATGTGATCGCAACAACACATACATAATAAATAAACCATGAAATCAGAATAAAATATGATGGCATGATCATGAGCTTCTATTGGTTAGCTTATATTGCGGTTTGATAAGCTAACCCTGACCTAGGGAAAACACCTTGAAGTGATGGTTCATGTTTTGTAGCTCCCACTTATCCACCTTTGTATCTTCTTGGGTTGGTTTTGCCTCAGCTTCAGGTTACGAACCGTATCCTCTAGCTTGGGAGATCCTTCATTACATGGGTTTACATTAAATAAACCATGGGAACGCAAGCCCTACATTTTATTATAAGATGGCTCGCAGACCAAAAAAATTAAATTAAACAAATTTACATGAAACCATACACACATAAAAAGGGTATTTGTTCTATCTCATGATCATCCATTGCATGCAATGAAATTTACGCATATTTATAATTCAAATACTTTTAATCGTTTAAGATAAGTCGTGCTTGAATTCAATTAATTATGATCTTATAATTAATCAATTCTTTATCTTAAATTCCTTTCTGAATTTCTTTGAGATTCTTATCATCCATATTCCTTGTACAGGTCTTTGTACTTTTGGAGGAAATTTAATGCTCCGACCCTAGTTACCCAGAGTCGGTGCATTATTACATAACATTGGCATGATAACAAAAGATCAAGTCTCAAAAGACTGATTAGTTTAGTAGTCTTGGAAACACTAGATACATTCATAAGTCTTATATTACATCATAAAGTAAAACAACTACAACAACATCTTGTCTTCATATCCCCTCATACTATCCCTACAAGTCATTCATAAATTACTTCTTCACATCCTAGGAAAAATAAAACATTGAAAGGGGTGAGATCAGATGCTTAGTAAGAATAACAATATAGCGGAAACTTTCATAAATAAGCATAAATATTTACGGCTATGTATAACTAAAACAAAAGCCTTTTAAACTTGAACTTCAGCATAATATGGAAAAGATAAAATGAAATAATCCCATTTACTTATTCACATGGATATTATACTAGTCGAATAACCACATACAATATCAATAACAACCTTCATAATGATGGAATGCATAATTCTAGACTATCATAACCAGACAGTCAAGGCCTCGTGCCAAGACTACAAATAAGATTTTGTCAAGGCCCTATGCCAAGAAACTAGTTTGTCTCATGAGACCTACCGATGCATCGAGGAGCTATAGAGGGCTCCACCTTTCACTTACTAAATCTAATTCATTCCTCATATGAATAGGTTTAAACATAACATAAACATTCGTATTAAAACTAGCATACGGAATGTCAATACTTTAACCCCAAACCGTGAATGGTATAAAAATAGCACATCCACAGTCAAAAATAACTCATTCGATACAATATGGAAGATTTTATTGTATCAGATTAACCTCAATCGAGAATAATGAAGGATATTGACATTGATGAAAATAATCATCAAGACTATTAGAGAGAAATATCCCCCATTTTTCTTGAAATCATTTAAAAGTCACACTATTCATCAAGAAGCCATTTAAAAATAATTTTTTTTGAAACAATGTGTCCCATAGCACTTTGAAACTTTTAAAAGGAATTTTGATTTGAAAACTTTAATGTGCATATAAATAAATCCTTAAAAATATTTTTAAAACATGGACATTAATGAGAAATATTTGGAATAATAAATATTTAAAACATTTTAAAATGATATTTTAGTTAGAGTTCCTAACCAAAAGAGAGACAATTGAATAAAAATAATTGAGGTAATAATAACTTTTTAATATCATGATAATAAAGGGATTAATGATATACTATGTCAAAGTACATTATATACACCATATAAAAGTGATTTGGTGTATAACAACGAAGGAGTCTCAATGGAATGTAAATTGAGATGAAATATATTATAAAGACCATATCCTTTGGTAAATGATAAATGAACAACATAATTATGTGTGAAAAATATAAATACACTCAATATGAATGGATATTCCATGTAAATCAATCATAGTACATTTACACATATTCTTGTAAAAACAACACCAATGAATTGGATATTCAACTCAACAAATGAAGAATGAGTTAAAATTACTCTTATCAAGTTCATATCGATGACTTGAGAATTTATTAATGGATTAATTATGTGTATCAAAAGTATATCCACAGAAAGGGGAGTGGAAATTATGACATAATCAAATTAATAATGATTCCACACATAATCTTCGAGTAAAATAATCAATGACGTATGCGTAAAGCCGAATGAATGGAAATTGAAATTTCAAATTCCCTTATTGATTGGGTAACTTACGAAACATACACCCATTAAAGAAGGATAATACAATGATGATGCAAATATAAATGAATTAAATTATATTACACAATTAATAAAAACATGGTAAGTACACACACCACATGCAATAAATAAGTGGTGAATAATGGAAAACTAACGGAATTAAAATTGAGATAAGAAACCCCTTACTTTGTACTTTTTCCTTTGTCGAGGGTAGGTTAGCCTATTGTATAATGGTGAAATAATTGTTATTTAATTATAAAAGGATCATATACATTGATATCATTTATTATCTTTTTAAATTGCTTTGTTAATAATATCTAAGTATTATTGTCATTTCAGGTGTTAACTTACTAGTTTTATTTTATATGTTTTGTTACATAAGTCGTGTATTTTATAGTTAGTTTATATATTATACATACACAGAATGATATAAAGTACTTAAAAATTATTTTTAATCCTCAAATGATAATTATACTTGAATGTATATGATGGGGAAATGAATCTCATCACATTCGTGGAGACGGTAATCCGTACGTACGCACGAACGCTACTTCCATTTCATTTTTAATTTTAAAAGGAATAAAAAACAAATGATACATAGGTATATTATTATTCAAGTATAATATAATATCTTATATATGTTACTTAAATTCATTAACACCATCTTTTATACGTTCCATGTATGGTATGAACGAGTCATATCACTTTGAGGGGGCGGTAGTCCGCACTTCCTAAAATTAAATTATCGTATATATATATACAACATGAAACGAATAACGGTATGATATAAAATGGAACTACAGAATCTTATATATAAAATATATATCATTAATATCATATTTAATTATAGTTCCATCATAATGGCTACCATGAGAGGTGGTAAAAGATAATTGAACAATCATCGTTTCGTGAGGCGTTTGGTTTCCATCCACAGAAACATTATGTTCTTCACCCATTAGATGAAGGTGTGTGTAAGTGTAGTTAAATTAATTCTCATAACAACATCCTAGTATATTTAGGATACTTGTTTTGTTACAAAATAAAACAATAAGAAGAGTTTATGGGTTGGAGAAGTAAAATAAAAGAAATGAAGCTAAGAAAAATCGTTACCTTTAATTTGGGTAACTCCCTTTGGTTTGAACCAAAAAGGACTCTTGAAGTGCCTTATGCCTAAGGTAAGGCTTCTAGGAAGGGGAAAGGGATGTAGGGAGCTTAATTGGTCAGATTTTGGATTATCAAAAAGTATTGAGAGGTGTGAGGAATTGGTTAGAATTGGTGTCCTTTTATAAGGGGGAGGATGGGCTCTTTAGGAAAAAACATAAAGTATTTTTCTTATAATAAATTAATATTCAGTTTATAAAGGCTCAAAAGTCGATTATTCAAAGTCTAAGGTGGTGATGGGTCTAAATCCTCTCATAAAATATATTTTATATAGTTTTGGGTCATTATATTAACCTTATCTTTTAGTTTTAACACTTAGATAATTTGTTTGACATTTACCATGTCACTTTGTATTTTTATATTATATAGTTAATAAACATACTATATACATCCAAGTGACCCCCAAGTGGTCCATTAATGAAACACCTATCATTATATAAGTTTTTTGGAAGAACATTATATTTTTTAGGAATAGAATATCAATTATTAATATAATATTTGTTTTAAAAACTCATTTATGTCAATTTTGGCACTATTTAATAATTGATTTTTGTTAAAGTCTTAAATACTTTATTAATTCTAATAAAAATCATTTAAGTAATACTAATATGTAATATTAACCCATAAAATTCTTTTAAGTCATCAAAACATTCAAATTATATTTATTTTAACTTTTTTAATACTAATTATTTGATTCTTTCATTAATAAGGAAAATACTACATCATTATTGTGTCATAAATAAATTTAATTATTCAATGTATAAATATTATAAATAAAATACCATTATATATGAAATCATTTTATATTTCTAATGAATGTTTATAGTCTAAAATATAACACATATAACCCTATGTAAAAATTGTTTTGCTAAAAGTTACATGCTTATGTCATTTTTGTATTTACTCTAACTTAATTAATATAAAGTGTCATTATCACTTACAAGTGGATACATGGGGTACAAAAATAGACCCAAAGAGGACCATTGTCAGAAATGTATCAACCAATAAGGTTAGGACATGTTTTAGGGTAATTTATTATTATTATAATATTATTTTTTTACCCTTATTTACCGGATTTATCCTTTAACCATGGTAAATAAAATATTTACTGAATTATTCAAAATGTCTAAAAATAAGAGTTACCTATTTTCATAATTTGGAAATCCTGATTCCATATATGGAATACATTTTTCTAAATTCAAAACACATAAGTGGAAGAAATTAATTTAAAATTAATTCCTACTGTCAAAACAAAAAGCGTGTTTTTAAGAAATAATAACTATAAAAAGATTGACACTTGTTTATGTCCAGTTTGATTGTGAACTTACGTCCAATGACCAAAATTGTATTAAATGCTAAAAATATATTCTAAATATACTTTAAAACCAATAAAATTCATAATTTATCACTATTAATTATTTCGATTCAAAAAGTTGTTTTTAATTAAAATATAGCGATTTTCACCATTCATCAAAAATTGAATGTTTTCAGAAAAATACCAAAAATTTACCTTAGGCTAATTTCAATATTCCAAATACAAAAATGAATTCCATTTTGAAATATTAAATGTATAAAATTTCAATAAGTGGGTATTACTATTCATGACGACTAGTTTGATTAGTTGTGGTGTGTGTTAGAACTCAGAGTTGCGTACAACACACGCTACTGTATTATTCAAAGAAAAGTGTACCATAGAAGATTGGGGTGTTACATTCTCCCCTCCATAAATAAATTGCATCCTCACAATTTTTAAAATTGGTCTTGGGAATATAATGTAAAGTCCCAAATCAGAAGAAGATCCAATAAAACTATCATGTTAAAAGAAAGAAAGAGAAGTAAAAAGGTCTCCCAAGATAACCTATTCAAGGATTAATTGTAGAAAAACATGGATATGGATGATAAAATAAGTGTCATGTTATAATGGAGAGGGATAGAAAACATGATCAGGAGAAAGTTAACAATAAGGAAACCACAAACTTGTGATGGGACAAACGGTCATTAGTTTCCCAGTAGGAAAAGTAAACGGACAACATTTTTTTTGTTTTAAGTTACATTACATAAAGACGAGGAATTCATTTCTGAGATTGACTAAGAAAATAAAGAGATATACTTACTTTTAAAGTAGAGTTTCATTCTTTAATAAATTTCCACCACTAACTCATTTTTTTCAACAATGAGTATTCAAGAAGAGTTGGCCACACTGGAAGGGCTAGAATAAACTTCTACAAAATCACATGATCCACGAAGGATAAAATATATATTTACCTTGTATTTAGAGATTAACCAAAACAAAAACAGTTAGTACATGATCTGATGATCCCACAAAAGGATATTCCTTTAGAGAATGAAACACTAATCTTAATTTTTAAAATCAATACCCCAAAGTTAAATAAATACAATTCAATAACAATTGTCCTTAAATTCCTTCAATATAATCCAAACTAATATTGAAACCCAAAACTTAAGAGAATTTGGTTATGTAGTCTTCCATGTTAAATTGTATCTCTAAATGACATCAACTACTCTTAAAATCACATACTTAAAAGTAATTAACCTAATCACATATTATCTATTATAGGTTAATCATTTCCATAAATAACCCAAATCACTATAAATACACAATAAATACATAGATAAAAATCCACCATTACTCCTCAAATGAAACCCCATATTATTCTATTTTCCTTGGGGATATAGTGTTTCTAACAAAGCAAACATCTTCCATAATAACATTTATCACTTAATCACCAAATCATTTTCCTATAATAAGGGTATTCATTTTTTAAGACATAAGAACCCAAATCAACTTATTATTGGTCAATAAAATCATTTAACTAAAAATAATTAGTCACACTAACCAGGGAATTCATGTAGTCCAGTGGCAGGCGATAAATCCTAATCGCACTTTGGTTGTGGGTTCGATTCCCATAGCTTTGTCTGACGCGACGGGTTGTCACAAGGTCTGTGGGTTGTTTTTTTAAAAACTATATTTTATAACATTACCAAAATGAGATAAATTCCTCAAAATAACCATAAAATAATTTTAACAAGAAATATTATCTCATACCTTGAATTTTCATCCCAAAATATAATAACTTGTAATTGCCTCAAAACCAATGATCATATAAAACCAAATGGTTATTTATAACTATATCCACAAGGGAAAAGATAAGACTTCCTCAAATATCATTCTCACATGAAAAAATATGGGGTTACAAATAGAAGTGAAAATTATTCCAAAGTAATCCCATCAACAAGGAGCATTAATACTTTTAAACATTTCTCCAACCATTTATTTCAATATAGCTTCTTCTTTGACCAATAAAATATCCTATAGAAGGGGGAATTCACTTGGGTAATGGCCAGGTCCCGTACATTTATGGTAAATGACTGTAAATAGATTCTTCAGACCATTTATATTTTTTTCCATAGTACTCTTCATTTTTCCTCAGAAATTCCTCACTTTATGTCCTTATTTCCCGAACATAAAGCATTTCTTTATTCCGTTGAGACACTTTCCTGGGTGTCTCCTTCCACATTTCCTGCATGATGGAAATTTAGGATTCTTTTCTCCATGTTCTCCACTGCTGGAGCTCTTATCATTCATCACATTTCTCTTCTTTGTTGAGTCTGGGCATTGGTTAATATATATGTTGTTGATCATATTTTTGGAAAAAAGATTTAGCATGAACACGATATCTTTTACGCCTATCAACATCCCATTTTGTTTCTCATTTACACCATCATTCCCACCTTTTACATCATTCTCAAAGTTACTCTGACTTCCTTGGACTCCAGCCATTGACTTAAACCAGAAAGCGATATGTGAGTAACAGTAGTCATAAATTCATTTAGATAATATCATGACACCATATTCTCAATTTGAAACACCTTAAGATTAACCAAGGTCATTTATTCTCATCTTATATTAAAATAATTCAAATTGGGTTGTAAAGAATATGTAAAATATCCTAAGCATATCCCCCGGGAGTGTTGCAACCAAGAGTGCAGCAAGGCCCATTGTCGTGCACCAGTTCCTGTTCGATTCTAAATTAAAGCGGTGTTTTTGGGATTTACCCCGAGGTACACCTGTGCCAGATCCACCTCTACCTGCTCATATCCAGATAGGGATTTATTTCTTGGAAAACTCACAAAATCTATACAATACCAAAATTCTAGAATGTTCTTCTACACTAATCCTTAAAGTCTATCTTAGTGCTATGTGCTCTAATCAGAGTTTATCTAAATCTAGTTTCCAAGGTTCGTACTAAAATTCCTATGATACCAACTGTAACTCCCCAACCCTAGTTACCTAGAGTCAGTGCATTGTTACATAACATTGGCATGATCACAAAAGATCAAGTCTCTAAAGACTGATTAGTTTAGTTGTCTTGGAAACACTATATATATTCATAAGTCTTACATTACATCGTATAGTAAAAAAAACTACAACAACATCTTGTCTTCATATACCGTCATACTATCCCTAAAAGTCATTCATAAATTACTTCTTCACATCTTGGGATAATAAAACATTGAAAGGGGTGATCTTAGTTGCTCAGTAAGGATAACAATATAGTGGAAACTTTCATAAATAAGCATAAACATTTAAGGAAATGTATAACTAAAACAAAAGCCTTTTAAACTTGAACTTCAACATAATTTGGTAAAGAGAAAATGAAATAATTCCATTTACATATTCACATGGATAATCTACTAGTCGAATAACCACATGCAAGATCAATAAAAACCTTCATAATGATGGAATGCATAATTCCAAACTATCATAACCACATAGTCAAGGCCTCATGCCAAGACTACAAATAAGATTTTGTCAAGGACTTGTGCCAAGGAACTAGTTTGTCTCATGAGACCTACTGATGCATCGAGGAGCTATAGGGGGCTCCACCTGTCACTTACTAAGTCCAATGCATTCCTCATATGAACAGGTTTAAACATAACATAAACGATCATATTAAAACTAGGATATGAAATGTCAATACTTTAACCACAAACCATGAATGGTGTAAAAATAGCACATCCACAGTCAAAAATAACTCATTAGATACAATATGGAAGATTTTATTGTAT
Organism: Viscum album; assembly: GCA_963277665.1. Classification (NCBI taxonomy): domain Eukaryota; kingdom Viridiplantae; phylum Streptophyta; class Magnoliopsida; order Santalales; family Viscaceae; genus Viscum; species Viscum album. The sequence goes on along the minus strand of OY728139.1, from coordinate 1,392,932,884 downwards.
CAGATTAACCTCAATTGAGAATAATTAAGGATATTGACACAGATGAAAATAAACATCAAAATTGTTAGAGAGAAATATCCCCCTTTTTCTTGAAATCATTTAAAAATCACACTATTTGTCAAGAATCCATTTAAAAATAGATTTTTTTGAATCATAGTGTACCATACCACTTTGAAACTTTTAAAAGGAATTTTTACTTGAAAACATTAATTTCCATATAAATAAATCCTTAAAACTATTATTAAAACATGGACATTAATGAGAAAGATTTGGAATAATAAATCTTTAAAACATTTTAAAATGATATTTTAGTTAGAGTTCTTAACCAAAAGAGAGACACTTGAAAAAAAATAATTGAGGTAATAAAAACTTTATAATATCATGAGAATAAAGAGATTCATGATACACTATGTCAAAGTACATTATATACACCATATAAAAGTGATTTGTTGTATAACAACAAAGGAGTCTCAATGGAATGCAAATTGAGATGAAATCTCTTATAAAGAACATATCCTTAGGTAAAGGATAAATCAATGACATAATTATGTGTGAAAAATATAAATACACTCAAGATGAATGGATATTCCATGTAGATCAATTAGAGGACATTCACGCATATTCTTGTAAAAATAACACCAATGAATTGGATATTCAACTCAACAAATGGAGAATGAGTTAAAATTACTCTTATCAAGTTCATATTGATGAATTGAGAATTTATCAATGGAGTGATTATGTGTATCAAAATAATATCCATAAAAGGGGGAGTGGAAATTATGATATAAGCAAATGAATAGTGATTCCACACATAATCTTCGAGTAAAATAATCAATGAAGTATGCATAAAGCTTAATGAATGGAAATTGAAATTTCAAATTCCCTTATTTATTTGGTAACTTACAAAACATACACCCATGAAAGAAGGATCATAAAATTATGATGTAAATATAAATGAATTAAATTATATTGCACAGTGAATACAAACATGGGAAGAACACACACCACATTCAATAAATAAGTGGTGAATAATGGAAATCTCACAGAATTAAAAGTGAGATAAGAAACCCCTTACTTTGTAATTTTTCCTTGGTAGAGGGTAGGTTAGCCTCTTTTATAATGGTGAAATAATTGTTATTGAATTATAAAAGGATCATATACATTAATATTATTTATTATCTTTTTTACATTGCTTTGTTAATAATATCTTAGTATTATCATCATTTTAGGTGTTAACTTATTAGTTTTATTTTATATGTTTTGTTACATAAGTCATGTTTTTATGGGTAGTTTTTATCTTATACATATAGAGAATGAAATAAAGTCCTTAAAAATTATTTTTAATCATCAAATGAGAATTATACTTGAATGTATATGATGGGGAAATGAATCTCATCGCGTTCGGGGAGACGGTAATCCGTACTTACGCACAAACGCTACTTCCATTTCATTTTTCATTTTAAAAGGAATAAAAACCAAATGATACATAGGTATATTATTATTAAATTATTATATAATATCTTATATATGTTACTTAAGTTCATTAACACCATCTTTTATACGTTCCATGTATGGTATGAACGAGTCATATCACTTTGAGGGGGAAATAGTCCGCACTTCATCAAATGAAATTATCGTATATATATACAACATGAAACGAATAATGGTATGATATAAAATGGAATTACAGAAGCTTATATATAAAATAAATATCATTAATATAATATTTAATTATAGTGCCTTCATAATGGTCACCATGAGAGGTGGAAGGAGATAATTGAGCAATCATCGTTTTGTGAGGCGTTTGGTTTCCATCCACAGAAACATTATGTTCTTCACCCATTAGATGGAGGTGTGTGTAATTTTAGTTCAAATACTTCTCATTAAAATATCCTAGTATATTTAGGATACTGGTTTTGTTACAAAAATAAAATAATAATAAGAGTTTATGGGTTGGAGAAGTAAAATAAAAGAAAAGAAGCTAAGAGAAATCATTACCTTTAATTTGGGTAACTCCCTTTGTTTTGAACCAAAAAGGACTCTTGAAGTACCTTTTGCCTAAGGTATGGCTTCTAGAAGGAGGATAGGGATGTATGGAGCTTACTTTTGTAGAGTTTGGACGAGCCAAAAGGATTGAGAGGTGTGAGGAATTGGATATAAGTGGTGTCCTTTTATAAGGGGGTGGAGGGGCTCTTTAGAAAAAACTTAAAGTATTTTTTTATAACAAATTTATATTCGGTTTATAATGAATCAAAAGTGGATTATTCAAAGTATATGGTGAATCTGGGTCTAAATAAGTTCATCCAATAGATTTTAGATAGGTTTGAGTCATTATATTAACCATATCTTTTAGTTTTAACTCTTATTTAATTAGTTTGACATTTACAATGTCACTTTGTATTTTTATATTATATAGTTAATAAACTTACTATATACATTCAAGAGACCCCCAAGTGGTCCATTAATGATACCCCTATCATTATATAAATTTTTTTGCCTAACCTTAGATTTCTAGGAATAGAATATCAATTAATAATATAATATTTGTTTTAAAAACACATTTATGTCAATTTTGAAACTATTTAATAATTGATTTTTGTTAAAGTATTAACAACTTTATTAATTATAATAAAATTCATTTAAGAAATAATAATATGTAATATTAACCCATAAAATTCTTTTATGTCATCAAAACATTATAATTATATTTATTTTAACTTTTATAATACTAATTATTTGATTCTTTCATTAATAAGGAAAATACTGTATCATTATTATATCATAAATAAATTTAATTATTCAATGTCTAAAAATTATAAATAAAATACCATTATGTAGGAAATATTTATATATTTTAATCAATATTTATAGTTGAAAATATAACATATATAATTATATGTAAAAATTGTTTTTCTAAAAGATATATGCTTATATCATTTTTGTATTTACTTTAACTTAATTAATATAAAGTGTCATTATCACTTACAAGTGGATCCCTGGGGTCCCAAAATCAACCCAAAGATGCTCATGGTCGGAAATTTATCAACCAATAGGGTTATGACACATTTTAGGGTAATTTATTATTATTATAATATTATTTCTTTACCCTTATTTACCGGATTTACCCTTTAGCCATGGTAAATAAAATATTTACCGAAGTAATTATTCAAAATGTCTAAAAATAAAAGTTACATATTTACATAATTTTGACATCCTGATTCCAAATATGGAATCCATTTTTATAAATTAAAAACACATAAGTAGCAGAAATTAATTTAAAATTAATTCTCGCTGTCAAAACAAAAAGCGTGTTTTTAAGAAATAATAACTATCAAAAGATTGTCACTTGTTTATGTCCGGTTTGATTGTGAAATTAGGTCCAATGACCAAAATTGTATTAAATGGTAAAAATATATTTTAAATATACTTTAAAACCACTCAAATTCATAATTTATTACTATTAATTATTTCTATTCAAAAAGTTGTTTTTAATTAAAATTTTGGGATTTTCACTATTCATCAAAAATTGAATTTTTTCAGAAAAATACAAAAAAATTACCCTAATCTAATTTTGATATTCCAAATCCAAAAATGAAGTCCATTTTGAGTGATAAAATTTTAAAAAGTGGGTATTACTATTCATAACTGCTAGTTTGATTGGTTGTTGTGTGTGTAAGAACTCGAAGTTACGTACAACACACGCTACTGTATTATTCAAAGAGAAGCATACCGTGGAATCTTGAGGTGTTAAAGGAAACTTGGTAAAATTTCTAGAAAGTAATTGGCATGTAGTTTATATATACACGGTGTGTATTTCCTTTCACTCTTTTTCCAAAGTACGCGCTGGGGGGCTTTGGCGTGTTTTCTCTAATTTGGAAATTTTGGAGTACACAATGCGTAGATAAATCATACACAACGTGTACTTCCTTATTATGTGGTAACTGGCCTGGTGATCTCATGTACTTAGTACGCGACTTCTCCTTTGTACAAGGTCTCACTTGGGCCGGATCGTACTACACGACGTGTTGCTCCAACATACACACCTTGTATTCCTATTTTCCACACGTCGTTCATCTTTGGTCAATATGGGGTAATAATTACATAGGCATACTCAATTCACACGGCGTGGTTTGGCAGACCAGTGCCGGTTCATTGAACCTAAGTACATGGTGTGTAGTTTTAATTACACGTAGTGTATTCCCGTGTTGTACAGAAAGAAAGAGCATCTCCTCCGGATGAGTTCCTCGTTTTTATTTTAATCAAAATTAAAATTACAAGGTCGTTTCTATGATGTGAATCGAGAAATGAAGGAGGAAGAACATATCTCATTTATTTAGATTAGAGAACGATTTATTTCGAATTGAATCAAATATAAATGCTTAAATAATCAATGAAAATTAAATAACTATAATCAACGTTGCATTCGTCCTCGAATACCATTAAAGGTTCCAGGAGCAACGGAAGTGCGTGGGTGGATGTTCCCACTTGGCTTTTTTTCATTAACAATGATCATACCAGGATCAATATGATGATAAATTCCAGTCTCCAAGTATCAAATCATAGAAATGGACAAAGAAAAGGAATGTACTGGAACTACAAAGTAGGATCGTTACAGGTTGATTATAATTAATATAATCGATTGAAAAGAAATACCTTATGGGTGTTATTTCTTCTTTGATGTTCTTGATCACATTCCAATGTGATTCGTCATTGCTTCGCAGAATCCAAGTGTAGACTTCCTGTAGCGGTGATCCACACATGTACCTCGTATCTTAGGATGTCGCCAAAGGAGTCTCTGGGTGCTAGCATGGAGAAACCTTTGCTTGCGTTGTCCGCCTTAGATCGTCTTGATCTGATGGAAGAGGATCTCTCTTGGGCATGAGAGTGTTCTTGGAGGAAGAGGTTCTTTCAACATTGAAAGAATTCTCTAGAGTTGTTGTGCACAACAATTCTCTTGTGTGTCAAAGAAGAGTTGGGGTTGTGAGGATATTTATAATCAGGTTTGAGGTTGTAGAGTTATGAAAATAAATAAATGCGTTACACATTTTATTTATTTCATTGAATCTTATTTAAAACCCCCATGTCAAATATTTAATTCCTTGACATGCACCCATGCTTATTATAATAAATATCATTTAGAACAATATTATATCCTCAAAATCCCGACTGGAAAAACTACACGACGTGTATTAATAAATACATGGAATGTACTTGTTTTTCATTTAAAACTACACGGCGTGTACAGTCAATGTACACAACATGTATATCTTGTTTTCATTTATTCATTTTCTTTCCATAATCAAAACTACATGGCGTGTACTTGTTTTCCATGAAAAACTACACGGCATGTAATCTTTAATACACAATGTGTATATCTTGTTTTTCATTTCCTTTTTCATCCATCATTAAAACGATTTAGGCTTACTTGAATAATTATTAAACCACGTACGGGAATAATATTTATTCTACTTGAGATACTTGAATACACTTAGTGTGTGACCCTCTATCCCTCTTTCTCATTGGCATTAGGCGGGCTTGCCTAAAGTCCTAGATTACTATCTAGCAACGGGTCAAGGCACCCAAGAGAAAGAAGTTGACGCCGCATTGACGTATAACCTCATACAAAAACATACTATGTAATTTAATCCCTTTGTCTCGATATCTCATCAAGAAGGTTTCATGGTAGTATCATAAACCTATATGCTTGATCCACCGTTTTTTTCCTTCCTGAAATAAACAAGTCATTTCACACCGTGGCCGTGGAATTTAATGCGACAGTTTTATTTCAATCAAAGGGCCGAGATATCAACTTCAATAAATGGAAGGGACAAATACTTCCTCGACTTATCCATTCACAACTTGTCACTCATGATGCACCTAACGTATCCTACTTCCCGCCAACTGTCTGCGTGATGGTTTTCATCAGTAAATCTAAGTGCGCGAGTCATGACATGAGTTAATGATAGTCTTCCAGTCTAAGGGCCATTACACAAGCTCGTAGATGGAAATGTCCGATGACACCAAGACATGCGTAATTGCTACAGGTAGGTCTATTCTCATAATCTCTCATCTTGGAGATTACCAAGTGCGAACTCCATGAGAGAGAGTCTCATCTTCTTATGAGTACTCGCACATGACGGTCTGTATACTATGTTTCCTATCATAGTATGCCATCAAACCATAGAACTTTATTTAAGAATATTGTTATAGAATTTCAAGGTTCTCATCATAGAGGGGATATTCCATGACCTTATTAATGCAACAAATATTCCAGGACATTATTATATTATAGTCATGAAGAACAATGAACAATATATAATAAGTGAACATTTATATAATCAAAGTACAAAACAGTTGGTTCTCAGGACTCCAACCCTAACAGATAGGTCAATAGGAGTAATGGTATATCCAATAGATATAGATAGAGGTATGAACCACCATTTCAAAATAAATTTTGGGCTTCCACCTTTCATGGTGAAAATATTAACTGTTACAGTGAAGTTATTCCAATCCAAACAAGAACTATAGTGAAAATTTTATTGTTTCAAAAATCCACTATCATATAATTGTTTCTAAAATCAAAATACACATTAAATTAAATTCATGATAATTTTAGGGTTCTAAAATTCATAATTAGATATAGTTTTTATATTTCAATTGACATAAGTTCTTGTGAACTAAATGTAACAATTATGTTTTAGAGATTTCCAAATTCACTTTGAATTATAACTAATGGAAGAATTTGAGATGATTTTGATGCTATTATAACTGAACCCAAAATATCAAAAATTACCATTTAATGTTTGTTACTACATCATCTATAAATTATCTCAAGGATTGTGGGAATAAATGTTAACTACAAGGTATTTATTCACAAAGATATGAAATAACTTATTTCTTTTGAGTGATTTCATGTGTATTTTTATGTGACTAAATTAGATTTTATATTTTATAAGGATTCATTATAAAATATACATTTCTTTCTTTTTATAATCATTACCTATGATATTTTTTAATGAATAGATTCCAGGGATAAGAACCTAGACTAATTTTGATGTTAACAATCAAAGAGGTAATGGGGATAAGAACATGAATTCTTCCAAATTTTTATGTTTAAAAAAGTTCGGTTCTAGAAATTTTATAAATCATACTGATCATATAAGAGCTTAGTGATAGATTTTATTTCTATTTATGGGTTTGTTAAAAAAGTTCATAGTGAATTTTTTTTATCTTTTTATGGGTTTATTAATGAAGATCCTACTGTGAATCTTGTATAAATTAGTTCTAGTTACTGAACCTTCTTCCTCTTTGGGATAAAATTGAAGCGTTCTTATGAATTGATACAATTTGAAATAATATTTTTTTGAGGAGTATTTGGATTTTTTCCAATAATATATGTTTTGTTTCTACATACACTATTATTTGTTTATGATTGTTGATCATATATTGTTCAATTATTTTAACTTTTTATAGTTTTATTTCTCCCACATTATTATCTTTTTTTGTACTATTATTTTCATATATTTAAAAATTTTCAGACAAGATACAATTTAGAGTGAGATAAAATTATAAGTTGGATTTATGAAATAAATTTCCCCCCTCTTAAAGATTTCATACTTGTATTCTTTGGGAAAAAACTTGGTATTTGAGAAAGTATCAACATGAAAAACTTGATATATGATCTTGTTTTATTTATTTTATGTTTTGATAAATTTGATATCGATCTTCCAAAATGTAACATGTATGTAGAGGAAAGATATTTTTCATTTTTGATATGGTAGGAATACCAATTGAAACACTGGATTACTTGATTTGGATTCATACACATTTTTAATGGAGATGATAATGAGTATTTTATTGATTAGATAAATAAATTTTTTATGGACACTAGAGAAGAAACTATCAAATGATGACAAAAAATATAAGATTTAAAAGAAATAAATTTATTAGTATACTATAGAGGAAGTGTTGGAATATAAAGATAACTATAAAGTTTAAAAAAATATGTATTGTTCTTTGATGAGGAAAATTTATAGTTATATTAATTCATGTTAAATAGAAAATGGTATTGGAGAAAATTTTAATTCACACATTTTAGGACAATTATATTCATATATATGATAAAAGCTATGTTAATGGAGGATTATCATCATTTTTTACTTTATTTTAAGAGACTAGGTAGCTTAAAATAAACATATATTGATGACCGTTATATATAACCTATATTCACTTACTGAGTAATAATTTTACAATGAAAAACTAGTTAAGGGAATCAATGAAATTATATTAAAAGAATGAGAGTCAAAGAGGACAACAATTGATGATACAAAGAAACTCATGAATTTAGGTTTATATGATATAATTGGATCTTCAATGAAATAAATAAATTTGATGAAAAGATATGAAAAAAGAAAAAAATATATAATAGAGTAGATTTTAATTCTAGAGTTATAAATCATAGAACTAAAAATTAATTACCCAGCACATAAAGTAATATTTTGAAATGGGGTTATAATAGTCGTTCCAGAAAACTTACTGAGGGTTACATTAATCATTTTCTGAGGTGGATGAACAGATTTATGAGATATATGGAATTTTGAAAATACCATGGAATAGATAGGAGAGTGAAGTATGAGAAGATATATTTTACAAAATTTATTTGTCATGAGTGTAACAATATTATAAATATTAAACTGGACCATATGAAGTTAAAGAAGGTTGAAATATAATCAAATAGAATTTAAAAAATAAATAGAAGAAGGATTTTAGAGTGACTAATGATTCTTAGTGTGAAAGAGACGACAAATCTTCTAAAGACCAAAGTGGATCAGATTATGATGAAATATAGATAATGAACAATTTCTATAAAAAGTATTTTAGGAATGAGTTGTGATTTATGATAATTGTATCCCCAGATTTCCATAAGACTTTATCTTTAGATTCTGTTATCCATTTTTCTTCGAATGATGATGAGTATGACACTCCATAACTTGATGATCTGGATCAATTTATAACTATCCCAGAGAAAAGGAATAAAAGGTTTAATAAATACTATGATCATGTAATATATATATTTTTTAAGGCTTATGATAGAATTTTTGAACTTATTTCTTCATTTGTTGATAATTCAAATTCTATTTCATCTAATTATGATAAAAAACATAGTTGTGAAAATAAAATCTAATGATGGAAGCCTTAAAAATATTATATCTAATTTTACTCTTGTTAGAGAAAAATTTCATAATATTTTAAGGCCATTTAGACCATGTAAAACATATTTTCAAATTGGTTTGACTTCAAAAAATTCATATTTTTTACTCAAACTATTTTATTTGGAAAAATACACCTTTCTGTACCAAATATAATAGAGGAGTTCATTAGTGAAGATTTTATTCCTTGAATAAGTTTTAATAATTTAAAACATATAGGTGTTTCATTTATAATTACCTATAATCTATTCAACATCATAGGGTTATATAGATGTGGGTTCTAAAAGTGATTTTTTCTAACATTAACCAAACTAAAAAATTTTGGTTACCAAAATTTTAGTTTCACTGATATCAAGAAGAAATTATGAGTAATATTATCCAAAATAATTGGTATATGGATATTAGTTATTCTATTCACATGATCCTAAATATTCCAAACTTTTGTAATTTATAGATTGTGAAGGGTGGATATGTTTTCTAGAGGGAATTTTCAAGTAAAGATTATCAGTTTTGGTAGTGTATCATTTCTTAGTAAGTATTTAATTTCAAATTTAATGTAATATGGATTAATCACAACTCTATAATCATAAGTAAATTATATTATGGAGGATAATCTGTGAAATTTTGGAATAAAAAATGAACCCCAAAAAGCTTATAAGATGTTTACATTTTATCTATTAGTAAGAATGATAATGTTTATACTGTCATCCTAAAAGAATTTCTTTATAAATATCACATTATCCTTGTATATTATTGGATAAATCATTGATTTTTTATAGAAATTTAAGACACTAAAATATTTAAAAATTATATAAAAATTCTAGGAAAGGAATTGTGAAATAACTTCTGTAACATAAGTTCAATTATTCTAAAGTCTATGACCCATTCGAAAATAGTAATAAATGTAAGTTGAAATTTAAAACTATTGAAAAAATATCATCTTTATAAATATTAGTGTTATTTCATGTGGATATTTTAAGTCTATATATTATAAATGTATTGAAGAAATACAATTTGTATATGCAAAATTTTTTGTTTATATCAGGTATACTTTGTTTTATTTTTTTAATCTCAAGTTAGAATCACTATCATTTTTGAAAATCTGTATGATTTTGTTCAAAATTTGATAATCCTTCTAGTTTTCTCTATTCAAAGTGATTTTAGTGGGGATTTTGTAAATCCAATTTTGAATTATTTTTTATAAAAAAAATAATTACTAAAAAATTTCAGCACTAGAAACTCCACAAAATAATGGTATAGTGGAATGGAGGTATAAAATCCTTCATGAAATTTCATTTACTTTTTTTGTATGAATATTTTATTACTAAGTTTTTTTGGGTTAAATCCATTAATACTTCCAATTAAACTAGAAATTTAGTTTTACATCCTTACACACTGTGTAATCGATGGAAGCCAAAACAAATTTTCTTAATAGTTATTTGATGCAAAGTATTCATCTTGAATACAAAATATAATCTTCAAAAAATTGATTTGAATGGCGATGAATATATTTTTATTGTTTACTTCACTAAAAGTAATGATTAATATATTTTTAATATATGAAAACATACCATTAAAGAAATTATTTTTGTTAAACCAGATGAGGTTGATCCTTATGTGGAGTTAAAACAACTAGTTTTTGAATATAATACAAAGTATGATTTTGAAACACACTGTTTTTATTTTAGAAGATGAACGACATATATTGAAATTTTTCTTAGTAGAAGAAATCCTATTAGAAGTTAATCATCTTGTATATGAGGAATGTAATAACGTTTTACCTAAAAACATGATAAACTTATGGTAAGATTCCTATTATAAAATCATTGGAGATGTATTTCATCCAGCTAGAACCAAAAAATGTCTTTAATAAATGAATGTGTAAATATTTCATTTTTATCTCAATTTTATCTAGATATAGAATATTATACATTGGGTGATAATATTTGGATACTTTTTATACAATAATATTTTAATCAATTCTAACTGAATAAGGGTTAGACTTTGGTTAAATGAATGAATTATTTTCAACTTATATAATTAAAATGGGTATTCTAAAATAATTGTGATTATAATAAATAATTATCTCTAATAAAGAGAGATTAGTTTCAAAGGGTTATAGTAAAGAAGATGGAAGAAAATATGGAGAAACTTTGTCATAATTTCTTGACTCAAATATATCGTAATTCTATTATGCTTCATAACTCATGTGAAATTTACTCTATTAAAAATAGATTTAAGGTGTTACTTCCATAGCGATTATGTTTATGAGGATTTTTATATTAAATAACTTCATAGTTTTGAAGATATTAATTTTCCTAAACATATTTTTAGATTTACCAAAGAACATTATAGAATTAAAAAACAATTGGGAGTGTGGTATGATAGATTGTATATATTTTTAATTCTTATATTTTAAAGAAGCAATTGATCCTACTCTTTTTATCATTATAGTTTTTAATGACAACCTTGTTGTATAACTCTATGTCGATGAAATTATTTTTCATTTAAACAAAAAAACATTATTTAAAAGTTTTTCATAATTCATGTAATGTGAATTTGAGATGAGTACGATGGATGAACTTAATTACCTTATTGGATTCCAAAAAACCTAGAGACTAGAATTAACTATCTTAAATCTGTATAAGAAAATTCAATATTTACTTAAATGTCATGGTTTTTACAATTATTATAGTATTATAACTCTGGTAGTTACCTCATGTATACTAGTCCTTGATGAATCTAGGAATATAATTTATTATTCATTGTTCAAAGGGATTATTGAAAGTTTAATTTACATTATGGTTAGTCTATCAAATATTATATTCTATGTGTCCTTGTGTGTAGGATTATAATCCAATAAAAAATAATGTCCTATCAAGGAAGTTAAATGGATATTTCATTATCTCAAAGGAACTTCAGAACATAGATTATTTTGTTATTTTATATTTGTGTTTAATCTTAAGAGTTATTTAAATATATATTTTTAAGTGTTTAGAATGAATTGGATGTGTAATTTTGTAACTTTTAACTCTCTTGACTAACCTTTAGTCTCATGGTTCAGTAAGAAGAAAAATTCAGTTTCACTTTCTTCAATTGAATATGAATATGTTCAATCTATGAGTTTTTTTGACTCCATTAAAATGGATGAATAAAAAATTACTTATTTTGGGTTGAGTTTTACTCAAACATAAATTATCTTAGATAAAAATTTCTATTTCATTGTTAAATACCCCAACACCCCATTTATAAGATAAAAAATAGATATAAGACACCACTTTGGGACCACACACAAAAGAATATTTTATTATTGAGTTCATCTTAGATAAAAATCAACCAAATGATATTTTTAATAAACCTTTAAATTATAATAGACATAAATACATTAAAAAGAATATGGGTTTGATCAGTGGTAAGTAATCACCTTCCTATTCTTATTTTTGTATTCTCTTAACATTGAATAACTCCTTAAGAAAGGGGAAGGTCATTATTTATCTATATAAGAATTCTAAATTTTTATGAAGGAAATTCATATATTCTAGAAAAAAAATTCATTGGGAATTATAAAATATGTTTTGAACATATCTTGGAACCACACCTTAGATATGTTAAGAGGCTTATTTAATGTAACAAAAATTATAATCTCAACAGAATTTTTTAAGTAATGTGATATATATTATTTCAGGAAGACCCCCTCTATAAATCTAATAATTTAATTGTATGTATGTTTTTAAGAACATATTTATAAATATATTTTTTAGATCTTATGCTCATATGTATGATTTTATTATGTTTGGACACTTGTGTTCTTAGTTTCTTCTTTTTCATATTTAGCTGCACTATTTTGATTAACTAATTAAGAAATGAGGATTTTTTATTACTAACCACATTGTATAATTTTTTTTATTTTTTGAGAATATCTACTGAATTTGAAGAATTATTTTCAATAAAACTTTTGGAACTATCTATTTCATATTAATATCACTTGTTTGTATCTTAGGATGACATTCAATAGCATAATTTTCCATTTTTTAGAAAATACTTCGGTCTTTTATTTCAATATTTTATTTAATATGATCTTTTTTATAATACTAATGGGGAATTTTTTTATATTATGTTTATGAAAGGGATAAAGTTTATAAATTAAGGTAATTCTATGATAACAAGTTTGAAACGACCCAGAATTGGCCAGCCACCCGAACAGTGCCAAACGGGTCGGGTGTCACTACCTTAGGCGCACCCCCCTGAACGCCAAAGGCTGCCGACTAGCAGCGAGGGCCTGAATAGGTATAGTGGAGATGCTATACCCTCTCAGAGGATCATAGTAAGGGTACTGGTCTGATTATAGCAGTAAAGATGCAGCGGAAATAAAGACTCAGCAGACTCAAACCAGACCCGCAGAGCGAAAGTATATCCAATATCAATAAACAGCAGAAACAATATAGAAAACAACTGCAGCTAAAAGTAAACAGAACAACATGCCAGCAATCAAATGCAATAACTACTGTAACAACCAAGAATGCATCCAAATTAGGACATACAAATCAATACATATATAATGGCGCCAATGGATCACCAGTAGTAGCTACAATATAAATTAAACATGCTGATGCAAGAAAAAGAATAATAAACAAGTAACTCCAGCATGAAAAGACCTCAAGGTCCATGCCAGTCTCTAAGTCAATAGCACTAAAGTCCAGTTCCTGAGGCTGACCCTCTACCTGCACGCAATTTCATAAAGTCTACACGTGTCCCGAAGGGCCGGTGTAGGCTGTGAGACAAGTCTCAGTAGGATACCACCCAAAGGTGCATACCTAATATAAGTGTTTTGGCAGACATGCTTATATAAGAAAAACAGTAAACAGTGCAATGCCAAAAAGTAAAAAAGGACTTCACTGGTGCTCAGTAGCCACCAGGAAGTGTCACCTGCTTCAGCCAATGCCGAAAAGTCTGATCTGCAGCCAGACACCTCATGCCACCTGACACCATGTGTCTCAAGTACCGATGTCCCGAAGGCACACCCAACTGTCGTAACCTAGCTCGAAATCTCAACCTTCCCATAGCACAACATCCGGAGGAACAATGATACCTGTCCTCAAAATATAACTAGAGGGACAGCGATGTCTGCCCTCAAATCACGGTGAGCCTCTGCCCCCAACCTGACCGCCTCAAGGCTGTCTCCTGAAGGCTCCTCACCTTTCACGTGGCTTCCTATGGCAAGCACCCCCAAAAAAAATACACATAACCACATCTACCAGGGTCCTCTACCCAGCGAGTGGTCATACCACCTCAACTCGGAGTCTATTTGTGTGCACACTACTCAAAAGTACCCAGTGAGTGGTAATCACCTCAAAAAGTTCCCAAGCCGCAACATCTCCGACACCTCATGTCCCTGCAAACCTGTCACTCCAGTCTGATGGCCTCGCCATCCAGTAACCCAGGCCAAGCCCAACCTGACAATCCAACTGTCTCAACCGACGTCCGTGATGCCCAATCCCATGGTAGCAACCACCCAAAGTAACCCGAGCTAAAATCCCCAACCTGTGATCCCCATCACTCAACAACATACCCGGGCCACGCCCAACACAACAAGAAATTCAACACAGGTAATATCACACATTGCATAATCATACTTGGAAGCATCACTTTAAACAAGCAATTACTAAACAGTCAATTTTCACTACTTGTGCTATCCCATACCAGTACCTAACTCATTCAAAATATAAAAATTAAACTAAACAGTTTAACTAGAGACATTCAATAAGAAGTATAAACACAATAGTTTAAACAACGGTCCAATTCACATGAATTTTGGCACCCCCGACCGATTTACCCCAAACGAGCAAAGACCTCTAACCTGGTCTTGATCAAACACAACAGGGTCAGGGAATACCCATAGGCATCCCACAATGCAGATAATGAAATAAAAATAAAATGAACAGGGTTTCGCTCAACACCCGACATCGCACCCAAAGGTCGCAACCCCCAAAAGTCAATGAAAACACGAAATAAGGTATGCACCACCTACCTCGCACTCGTACAATGACACTCCTTTGATTTCAGCCTATGAATCAGACTGAGTCGCGGTAGATATGCATTTCCTTCAAATCCAGAAATTCCATTCGGATGGAATCTGCAGAGAAACAGGTGAGGAATCAAGGACAAAGAAGGGTGTGCAGGGTTAGCCTTTATGATGCGGTCCTGCTGCCACCGACGGATCGAAGAATGAAGGTCGTATGGAGATTCTGGAAGGATTTGTGTTCGTGGAGGTCTTTCAGATGGGCTGTTCATCCAAAGGGGGGCAAAAATAGAAAACTGGGAATGAGGCGTGACGACGCCTCAATCGATCAAATAAAAAAAAGTACACGGCGTGTATTTCCCAAGTACACGCCGTGTATACGTGTTTCCATACTCTGACTTAAGCAGAGTCTGACACATGGTCTGGACCGTGTACACAGTCAGCACATGGCCAGGGTCTCGGCCGCTATATGGAACAAGGGTACACGACATGTCAAGGAAGGACACACACCATGTAGATTGAAATTTATACCTGGCACTACACGACATGTACTTCACCCTGCACGGGTAAGGGTTACACGGTGTTTCTATAAATACACGCCGTGTAGTTGGAAAGTTCTACACGGTCTTCACATGGCATGTACTCGGTGAGCACACTGCCGGTCACTCAGGTAACTCATACACAGCGTGTACTTAAAGTACACGGTGTATAGTCTGGAAATTTCTAGAAACTTCCCAGATTTTCCAGACTTCTCAAAATCTAGTCAAAAGTTTAAACAGGGTCAGAATTTGACCCGTTTCTAAAAACCCGGGTTCTTACAAACTCCCCACCTTAACGTAGCTCGTCTTCGAGCTTCCAAATGAAACCAAGAGATTGCACTGAACACGCCCATCCTGGTTAAACAACCCAGACTACCCCGGTCTCAAGGTTCTAGCTGAATTCCTAAAAGGGCTCCCCACCTTATGAATTGCCTACTCGGTCTCAACTCGAACAAATTTTAAAGAAAACAAATAAACGAACAAGGCCCAACGACCAACTTCCCAGACCCATGGTCCTCCCGTGATGCATCATCACCCCTGAACCTCCTTAGTTCTCACGTATCGCTTTCGACATCCAACGTAACCGTCACCGCATCGGTGTCCACCTCCACAAGGTCCTGGTGCCTAGCACCTCAAGCAACCTGCATCCACGATGCCCCGATGCCCACGACACCTAAAGTAACCCACATCCACGATCCCCCGATGCTCACGATACCTCAAGTAACCCGCATCCATGATGCCCCAATGCCCACAACACCTCAAGTAACCCGCATCCATGATGCCCTGATGCCACACATATCATACATATAAATAAAACATAAAACACATCTAATATGATGCCAATCCCACTAACTAGAATCTAGTCAGTCCACAAGTATCCTGTGCAACCTGTGCACTCAACCAGACATGCCTCGAGAGGCCATGACAAAAGAAAGTAAAGAAACTCACGGCCACACCAGTGGTGTACCTGCCACCGTCATCGGCTCTCCAGCCTGCTCAATCCCTGGAAGCTCCACAACTTGCACCTGGCCTGAAGCCCGACTGCCTGATGCCTGACCTCCCTTCGGTGCTACCCAGTCACAAGCCACTGACCCCTAAGCTGGATCCCGCTATCCCGATCATGTCCTCCACGTGCAGCTGAACCTCGGCTACCCTCTCCTGGTACCGAACCTGAACCAGCTCTTGACGCCACAGCCTGCCCTAGTCCCTACCTGCCGACTATCTGGGAAAGTTGCCTGCAAAACCTCTCCAGATGCCCGACCTATCCACATGCCCAACACTTCTTCAGGGGTCTATCGCACTGAGCCCAAACATGTCTCGGCTGTCCACACTGAAAGAAAACCATTTCTGAACTGCCATGAGGTGGTCTAGGTGAGTCCTTGGCCTGTCCACTCTGATGGAACTCATCTCTCCCCCGCTTCCTACTGTCCAAACCGTCACCTGGGGTTGTCACCCTACCAATGTGAGATTTTTCTCTCTCGTTGCACTCGGCTATGAGCTCCTGGTTCACCGCCTCAGAGAAGGAACCCAGCCTGAAGATGTTTACCTGAACCCGAATGGCGTGTCGCAAGCCATCCTCAAAGAGCCGCACTCAAGCTGCGTCATCGGTCACCATACCAGGTGAAAAGCAAGACAACTCTGTGAATGTAGCTGTGTAGTCCATGACAGATATATCTACCTGCTGAAGACTCAAGAAATCCCGAGCTCTCTCTGCCCTCAGCGTCTCCGGATAAAAGTGCTCGAAGAACCTGTCCTCGAAGTCCTTCCACGCCAGTCCCTCGTGCCTACGAGCCTGCACCTGCACATCCCACCAACGTTTCGCCGGTCCTCTCAGCATGTACATTGCCAGTTTGACCCTCCACCCGGGAGGCATCTCAAGCTGCTCGAAGATCATTTTCATATGCTCTATCCAGTTCTCTGCCGTCTGTGGACCACCCTCACCCTGAAAAAGTGGCTGGTGTTGTGACTGGAATTCCTGTGTTAGATAAGCCATAGAAGGCTCTACACCCTGTGTGCCTCTGTCAATCCCCTGAAAGACATGTACCAAGCTAGCTCGGAGCTGCTCGTCAAGCCACAGTCCGAACATTTCCAAACCCGGCTGCTGCCCTGCCTGTACTGGATCCTGAACCTAATCCTGTCCCTGAGCCTGTACCTATGGCTCATGCTTTGCCTGCACCGGATTCGGTACCTGATCCTGTGGTACCAAATCCACTCCTGCTTGTCGCTCCATCGTGTTGTGAGGAAGTAACCCTCTGAATACCATAAATGGTCAGATAGCCCACATACATCTATATAACAATATATTCTATGCAGATAAGGGAAGCAGAAAAAGGCAGTGCATAACAACTACCCTTACTCCCCCTCACTACAACCCATGCCCCACGGTATCCTGACCTCATGGACTCCTTACCCACCCTCAACAGAGCCAAGTATCATTAGTACCTCGGGCCATGCCCTTCCTGACAACCAACGTTGCCTCAATACCGATGACCGTGTTGCCCAATCCTGACAGTCACATTGCCTCAACCATAGTACCTGTCTGCTCTCATAAGAGCCAGACCCAAATATCCTGCAACATGCAATTCTACAAAATACAAATCATGGAATACACATTGCAATAAAAAAGAAATCCTATCAGTAATTTCACCTATTCACATTTCAGAGAATACATAGCATGGCAATTGACTTTATTCACATGGTATTATCACTTCACAAAGCATACCTGTAGTTATGAAATTGAAATACCCTAAAATGTGCCTATCAAAAGCCAAGAAAAAAACCCTTGCCATACCAGCCAAGGTTTACATATCATAATCAATAACATAACACAACAAGTGAGCCACCAAGGTGGAAATCATATCAACTATAATCCGAGCAAAAAGCAACAACAATTCGCACCCCCGGCAACTCAATCCATCCCTCATACATGGGGTTGCAGGCACCCAAGAAAAAGTTCAAAAATCAAGTTCCAACAACAACCTATCTCCAGTCTACCATATCCCAAATAGTAAAACCAGCAGAAAATAAAAACAGAAGTCTCAAACTCATTGGTAGCCAGCAAAGAAATGATACTAAATCCTTGTCAAGAGGACCTCCTTTGATACCACTTTGTAACAACCCAGACTCGACCAGCCACCCGAACAGTGCCAAACGAGTTGGGTGTCACTACCTTAGGCACACCCCCCCTGAACGCCAAAGGATGCCAGCTATTAGCGAGGGTCTGAATAGGTATAGTGGGGAGGCTATACCCTCTCGGAGGATCATAGTAAGGGTACTGGTCCGAGTATAACAGTAAAGATGCAGCAGAAATAAAGACTCAGTAGACTCGAACCAGACCCGTAGAGTGGAAGTATATCCAATATCAATAAACCGCGGAAACAATATAGAAAACAACTCCAGCGGAAAGTAAACAGAATAACATGCCAACAATCAACTGCAATAACTACTGTAACAACCAAGCATACATCCAAAGCAGGTCATACAAATCAATACATATATAATGGCGCCAATGGCTAACCAGTAGTAGTTACAATATAAAGTAAACATGATGATGCAAGAAAAATAATACTAAACAAGTAACTCCATCACGACACGACCTCAAGGTCCATGCCAGTCTCCAAGTCAACAACACTAAAGTCCAGCTCCTGAGGCTGACCCTCTACCTGCATGCAATTTCATAAAGTCTACACGTGTCCCGAAGGGCCCGTGTAGGCTGTGAGACAAGTCTCAGTAGGATACCACCCAGAGGTGAGTACCTAATATAAGTGTTTAGGAATACATGCTTATATAAGAAAAATAGTAAATAGTGCAATGCCAAAAAGTAAACAAGGACTTCACTGGTGCTCAGTAGCCACCAGGAAGTGTCACCTGCTTCGGCCAACATCGGAAAGTCTGATCTGCAGCCCGGAACCTCGTGCCACCTGACACCATGTGTCTTAAGTACCGACGTCCTGAGGGCACGCCCAACTGTCGTAACCCAGCTCGAAATCTCAACCTGCCCATAGTACAACATCCAGAGGAACAACGATACCTGCCCTCAAAAGATAACTGGAGGCACAACGATGTCTGCCCTCAAATCACGACGAGCCTCTACCCCCAACCTGACCGCCTCAAGGCTATCTCCCAAAGGCTCCTTACCTTCCACGTGGCTTCCTATGGAAAGCACCCCCAAACCAAATATACCTAACCGCATCTACTGGGGGCCTCTACCCAGTGAGTGGCCGTACCACCTCATCTCAGAGTATATTTGTGTGCACACTACTCAAAAGTACCCGGTGAGCGGTAATCACCTCAAAAAGTTCCCAAGCCACAACATCTCCGACACCTCGTGTCCCTACAAACCTGTCGCTCCAGTCTGATGGTCTCACCATCCAGTAACTCAGGCCAATCCCAACCTGACAGTCTAACTATCTCAATCGACGTCCGTGATGCCCAATCCCGTTGTAGAAACCACCCAAAGTAACCCGAGCTAAAAGCCCCAACATGTGATCACCATCACTCAACAACATACCTGGGCCACGCCCAACACAACAAGAAGTTCAACACAGGCAATATCACACATTGAATATTCATACTTGGAAGCATCACTTTAAATAGACAATTACTAAATAGTCAATTTTCACTACTTGTGCTATCCTATACCAGTACCTAACTCTTTCACAATTTAACAATTAAACTAAACAGTTTAACTAGAGACATTCAATAAGAAGTATAAATAACATAGTTTAAACAACGGTCCAATTCACACGCATTTTGGCACCCCCGACCGAATTTACCCAAATGAGCAACAACCTCTAACCCGGTCTTGCTCAAACACAACAGGGTCAGGGAATACCCAGAGGCCTCCCACAATGCAGATAATGAAATAAAAACAAAATGAATAGGGTTTCTCTCAACACCCGACATCACGCATGAAGGTTGAAACCCCAAAAAGTCTACAAAAACACAAAAGAAGGTATGCACCACCTACCTCGTACTCATACGCTGACACTCCTTTGATTTCATCCTATGAATCGGACTGAGTCGTGGTAGATCTGCGTTTCCGTCAAATCCGGAAATTCCATTCATATGGAATATGCGGAGAAACAGGTGAGGAATCAAGTATGAAGAAGGATGCATAGGGTTAGCCTTTCCGATGTGTTCCCGATGCCACTGACAGATCGAAGAACGGAGGTCGTACGGAGATTCTGGAAGGATTTGTATTCGTGGAGGTCTTTTGGACAAATTGTTCATCCAAAGGGGGGGGGGGAAGAATAGAAAACTGGGAATGAGGCGCAACGACGCCTCAGTCAATCAAATAAATAAAAAATTACACTTTGTGTATTTCACAAGTACATGCCGTGTATACGTGTTTCTTTACTCCAACTTAAGTGGAGTTCTGAACACGGTCTGGACCGTGTACACGGTCAGCACATGGCCAGGGTGTCGACCGCTACATGGAACATGGGTACACGACGTGTCAAGGAAGGACACACGCCGTGTAGATTGAAATTTATACCTGGCACCACACGACATGTACTTTTCCATGCACGGGTAAGGGTTACACGACCTGTCTATAAATACACACCGTGTAGTAGGAAATTTCTACACGGTCTTCACATAGCATGTACTCGGCGAGCACACAGCCGGTCACTCTGGTAACTCATACACGACGTGTACTTAAAGTACATGGCGTGTAGTCTAGAAATTTCCAGAAACTGCCCAGATTTTCCAGACTTCTCAAAAACCAGTCAAAAGTTTAAACAGGGTCGGAATTTGACCCGTTTCTAAAAACTCGGGTTCTTACAAAGTTCATTCCATATAGAGTTTGAATGTATACTTCAAGAATATATAGAAAGAAAACTGATTAAGGTGATAACTAATTTTAAAACATTCATTTAATATCTTATGGGAGATAAATTTTTGAACTAATATGGATATTTCCATTTTAAAATCATTCAGTTTAATTCATCTCTTAATCTATAAAAATTTACACTTATTACTTATCATTTCTTTTCTTTTTTTTCTTTTTGTGGTTTTCTTTTTTAAAATATGAAAGTGGGAGAAATGTTATAAAGGGTGTTAATTTAGATAATTTGAGTTTACCTTTGAGGATTTATATGCATGGTTTTTTCTTTAATCAAGGTGTAAATTTTTTGAACTTATATTTTTTTTGGATTTGAGATCTTCTTAAAGGGGAAAATTTAGTTTGTGGGATATTATACTTAGGAGGAGTATTACTTGAATTTATAGAGAGTTTTTTATCATTTAAATTAAACTTAACTTTTCTCACATGTCTATTAATTATCAAAATTGGGGATATTATTAAGTTAATTCATATAATTGGTTTCATTGTTCTGAAAATCACCTTACACTTCATATTTAATTTTTTCTAACATGAGGATTTTCAAGTACTATTTTTATTCTTTTTTAATATTAATTCACATAAGTTCCAATGAAATGAATGTAACACCTATGTTCAGAAGGTTTAAAAACCCACTCTGAATTGGAACTAATAAAAGTAGCTATGCTGATTTTGAAGTTATTATAACTATAGTTAAAGATCTTGAGCATAACTACTACTAGATTTTTATAATGTCATCTACTAACTTGAGTAAGGTTTTCATGAAATAAAAATTATCTAATAAAATTTAATCATGAATCAGTGCATCATCATTCTACTTTTGAGTTCTTTATCTTCTATTCTTTTCCTATATGATTTCCATTGAGGTTCCATTG